>CM069455.1:66979813-67246800 GCA_035610835.1 Ophiura sarsii
ATAATTTATTCTAAAAAAAAAGGTCGGGGCGGGGCCTTGGAATATTCTTAGGCCCTTAATAATTTATTCTAAAAAAAAAGTCGGGGCGGCCGGGCCCTTGGAATAATCTTAAATTTACGCTTTTAAGAAGGGGCGGGCGCCTTTAATAACGACGCATCCTACTAGAACCCTAGAGCTCTTAAGGTTCTATAAAGAACCTTTAACATTAAGAGAACGTTGGGCAAACAATTTACCCAACGTTGGTTCAACTATGAACAACCCCGTTGTTGGGTAAATAATTACCAACGTTTGGTAAAATGTTGGCTAATTTGCGCCACCTAGAACAAATTAGAAATTAACGGTAGCAGACCAAAATAGACAATTAGCCAAATAGCCAATTAGCTAAATAGCCAATTAGCCAAATAGCCGGATGCCCCGTAGTTAAAAACCCACTTTTTTCATTCTGAAATAATGATATTTTGATAGCAAATTAGCTACATTATCTCCATGTTTGTGGTATTTAGATATTAGGCCTACAGGCCAACAAGCAAATTAGCGTAATAGCTATTGATATCTTGTTATTTACGCAATTACGCAATTACGATATAAATTTTGAAATAGCGAATTTGCCACATTATCTCTCTGGTCGAGGATATTCAGATAATACTTGCCAAAAGGCAAATTAGCGTATTAGCTCTTGATAGCAAATTAGCCACATTAACCCATATATGAATTTTGAAAAGGGAATTAGCCACATTAGCACCTTGAATTATACATTATACATTAATATACAAGCTACTTGAAAAATGCATTATACAATTAGCCGCCGCTAATCGTAAGATATTAGGCTATATCCACGCTATAACGCTATCAAGGTATTTTTAGGTTTCTATTAGCGAATTTGCCAATTATACACCTTAATCATTAATAGCTTCATTATCACTCTCAATTATACACTATACATTAGCCTTCGCTATAAATTTTAAAATAGCGAATTTGCTGTACATTATCTCCCTGGTCGAGGATATTCAGATAATACTTACCAAAAAGCAAATTAGCGTATTAGCTCTTGATAGCAAATTATCCACATTAGCCCCTTGAATTATACATTATACAATAGCTAACGCTAATGTAAATATCGATTATACAATAGCTTCCGCTAATAGTAATATATTTAGGCTATTTACGCTATTGCGATATTTGGATTTTAAATTGCGATATTTGAATTTTAAAAAGAGAATTAGCCACATTAGCACCTTGAAATATACATTATACATTAGCAAAAGCTACTCGCAAAATGCATTATACAATTGCCGACGCTAATAGTAATATATTTAGGCTACTTACGCTATTGCGATATTTGGATTTTAAAAAGAGAATTAGCTACATTAGCACCTTGAATTATACATTATACATTAGCACAAGCTACTTGAAAAATGCATTATACAATAGCCGCCGCTACTCGTAAGATATTTTGGCTACTTACGCTATTGCGATATATCAATTTTGAAAAAGGAATTAGCCACATTAGCACCTTGAATTATACATTACTAGCGGGCACCAGCGCTTCGCGCTGGACCCGCTAGAAGATTTCACGGGGAATAAGTAAACAAAGCGTAAGAAAATGTGATACAATAATATCAAGAACATGTCCTACATGCATACATAATCCAGACGGGGCCCTAAATAATCCGAATATCGCAGGTGCTTTTGATAATCCAATGTATACATGTGCCTTAATCTAGGTAGGCCTACGTTTGTGTTTCCAGATACATACGTAGGCCTCCCATGAGACCTGAAATGCAGGTACCCTTTGTCCCATTATATCCAGGGACCCCATAGGCCTAAGCCCTACCCCCTAATCCAGTTACCCCAGGTGCCCTTGATAATGCACCGGATACCACATAATCAAGGTAGGCCCACTGCAGTGCCGTTATCTCGAGATACCCAGGTGCCCTTACTTTATCATAGTCAAGTAAATTAAACGCGGGTGCCAAAGATAGCGGGCAGTAAAAGTCATATCACAATATAGGCAGAGGTGAGCAATATCAAAGCGTATGTTTATATAAATATCAAGAGTATGTCCTTAAATAATTCAGGTACTCTTGATATAATGTAAAGTGCCCTTGATATAATGTAATTGACATGGTGCCCTTAATACACCATGAGCCTAGGCCCAATGTGCTCTTAATTAATACCTGATATACCCATGTTCCTAATCCAAGTAGGCCTACTCCATCAATGTGTTCTTAATACCCCCAGTTATTACCTCCTGTCAGCGCATGTCTCTACCTATTTTGTACCCCAAATAATAAAAAGTTGAATTTTAATGTCAAAATTGAAAGTTACTTAAAATTAGCTTTTAAATGTCTCCCCCGATTATTTTATTGCCCCGCCATCCCGTTTTCCTCCTTTAACATTTTGGTGCTGGTGTCGCCACTGCCCATGCACATACAGTATCCAGGTAATTCAGTAGGCCTACGTTCTCACTCTGAGCGTTATAGTTTTATAGTCGGTCGTTTAGTTTTATGGTCGGCGGAGTCTATCATCAAGATTACTTGCACCATTCCACGCTTGTACTTGAGCACAATGTGTGCCATCCGGGTTTTGTTTGGCCTATTTACATTAAATACATTATTCCTCCAATAGGCATGTGGGGCCTTAACGTATAGTATGTAGTCCCTTTGTCATGTTTGCTGTGTTCTATAAAGCCTCCCGAGATACTACCTGAGTGTTCACCCTTAAAATCCAGTTATCACAGGTGACCCACCTGCGCATAAGTATATCCAGGTAATTTGAGACTCGTTTTATAGCACGGATGCCCTTAATAATCCAGACACTCTTTAATAATCATGATAATGTACCACACGTTCCGTTTATCCAGATGCCCCATGTGCCCTTATATCCAGATTATCAAGTAAGGGAAGTGCGGAGAGGAGGAGCTGGCTTAGGGTACACTATTAGAAAAGGGTGCTTCAGAAGGGTACTTGGCTGTCCCGTATATGGTTTAAAGGTTCTTATTTTAAAGGCCCCAAAAGGTTCTGTAGAAGACCAATGTTTGCCCATATTTTGCCCATTTTGAACTTTAAAATGGTTCTTTTTGGAACCTTTTAAGGTGATATAAAGGGTTCCATACGGGACAGCCAAGAACCCCTGAAGCCTGAAGCATCCTTTTTCTAAGAGTGTACGGACTGCCTGCTTTCACCCTGCCACGTTACAATGTGCAGTTTGCGCCACAAACGCGTATACACTTTGTATGCGTCATTACGTGTGCGCCGAATCGCGCGCGTCATGATAAACGCGGCCGCGCAGCTTCAACATAGAAACGGTTGTTATGGTACCGTCACAGTTTCTTTATCGTTAGCAAACTACGCGTTCATCTATGTTACTAATGCGAAAGTGTCACGTTAAGATCTGTGTAAGAGTTTTTATTTACATTTAGAAAATGTCGTAAAATAATGTTATTTGTCGGACGTTTAGTCACGTATAAATGCTTGTACTCATGCGATCTTTAAGAATAACAAACGGCCGCATATACAGAAATGTAGCTATATCCCTGATGAACATATTTTGGGTGAAGACCATATGTCATCACTCACTCCGAAAACCACAATTTTTGCCCGAACAGTAGCTACCCGAGTAAAAGAAATTCAACATTTCGGATTATCATCTGTGATCCTTTCTGCGCATGTCTGAAAACGGGAAAATACTGGCATTGAACTATCTAATTAGCTCGTCTATTAGAGGCGCAATTACCACGCTTTTTCAGTTGAAGAGGGACGCGAGTGTAAAATTATTATTGAACTATCTAATCAGGCGAGGGACCGAAAATTAGTATATAGATACATTAGCGCAAGCTACTTGAAAAATGCATTATACAATAGCCGTCGCTAATCATAAGATATTAGGCTATTTGCACGCTATAACGCTATCGGGCTATTTTGCTTTCTATTAGCGAATTTGCCAATTATACACCTTAATAGCTTCATTATCACTATAGCGTATTAGCTCTTGATAGCAAATTATCCACATTAGCCCCTTGAATTATACATTATACAATAGCTAACGCTAATGTAAATATCGATTATACAATAGCTTCCGCTAATAGTAATATATTTAGGCTATTTACGCTATTGCGATATTTGGATTTTAAAAAGAGAATTAGCCACATTAGCACCTTGAAATATACATTATACATTAGCAAAAGCTACTCGCAAAATGCATTATACAATTGCCGACGCTAATAGTAATATATTTAAGCTAATTACGCTATTGCGATATATCAATTTTGAAAAAGGAATTAGCCACATTAGCCCCTTGAATTATACATTATACATTAGCACAAGCTACTTGAAAAATGCATTATACAATAGCCGCCGCTACTCGTAAGATATTTTGGCTACTTACGCTATTGCGATATATCAATTTTGAAAAAGGAATTAGCCACATTAGCACCTTGAATTATACATTATAGGCCTACATTAGCGCAAGCTACTTGAAAAATGCATTATATACAATAGCCGCCGCTAATCATAAGATATTAGGCTATTTGCACGCTATAACGCTATCGGGCTATTTTGCTTTCTATTAGCGAATTTGCCAAGTATACACCTTAATAGCTTCATTATCACTATCAATTATACACTATACATTAGCCTTCGCTAATTTGCTATTTACACGGCTATTTGCGATAGTGTACGATCCCGCACCTTAGTGGGACAATAGGTGTAAAGATTATCCTGAATCAATCAATTGCCATTCAACCCCTTGCTAGGACATTTCTAAAGATCAAGACTGGCAATTATATCAAAGTGCTAAAGATGCCTTTGATAAGTGGAACCCTGATGATTTCCAGGATGTCAATTCTCTTTGGATTGATTGGAAAGATAAGATTATTGACATTTCTTCAAATATAATTGGGTTTAAGAATAATAATAATAAGAGTTTCAAACAGTGGCGGTGTAATTCTATTGACGATGCGATTAAAGAACGTAAAAGTGCTTGCAAAGAGCATCGTAAGTGGTCTAAATATGAAAGAGATAATAAAGAGAAAGGTGACCAATTATGGGATGATTACAAAATTAAGAAGCAGCGCGACTATACGACGACTTCTCCATCTTTATTTCACTCATACACTACTGCTGCTCCAAAACATCCAATTTCCTGGTATTTACTTAAATAGTTTATCTACACGCCAGGGTGATCCAAACCAGATTCGTAACAAGTAGATAACCACCAGACTAGTCAAGCAAGAGTCGGGTATAGGAAAATGTGTAAGAGACACTTAGAATCCTTTTAGTAAGAACTCTAAGTTCTGTATAAAGCAATACATGTGGCATTGATCCCCAAGAGAGATTGTTAACCCTCATACTTGCTAAATAGATGGCCTACCTTCTTCACCAAATAAGTAATTTCATTGAAAATACCGAAGATTAAGATTTAAATGGTTATCTGGTCAAACTTGAACGATATGTATACTGTCTTGGCTCATAACAAACAAAAATGCGCATCAATTGCGAAAAAGATTTCTGTTTTTCCACACTAAACATGGCAGACGGTTTTCCAGAAAAGAGAAGAAAAGTCCAATCTAATATAAATATGTAACTGAATTTAATTCAATTATGGAGAGGCTGGTTTATTTCACTATTATCAGCAAAGTTATTGAGAAAGTACACTTTCACAGTATGGATTGTTATTATTTTGGTTCAATAATATCAATGCAAAATTTGTTTCGCGCAAAATCAAAGGTTAAAAATTTACATTATGAAATAAGTTTTAAAGAGGAATAAGAACATCAATTATTAGTAATGACAATTTTGTGTGCTGGCATAATAAAAAAGAGGTTTTACGGTTTCATTTCAATTTTGGAATAATTGGCAGTATGTAGTTTTGATTGTAATTAAAACTTCTTTAGAGCCATGGATACACTTTAACCTTAAATAGCGTCGTCTCAGTTGTAGACATGGAATTAAACATCCAAAGCAGAGTCGGAATTGGATTAATCTGGAAATCAAGCTAAATATAATGTAGGCCAATGCATTTTAGGCCTATAACTTTTTTCGCACCGAGTAATAGCCATAGCTATTTATCCTCCAACTTTGACCAACCTAAAGAGCAATTTCATCTTTAAAAAATGAAATGATTAAAATCGATCCTTCCATTTATTTTATTTTTTATCTAATAAATGGAATCATCTTGGGCATGGGTTATCCCTTTTAAAGGGAATTTTTATTAATGTCAAAATTGCATGAAATTATAGGTTGGTTTGAAATTAGATCATTTCAGACCAATAGCTCATTTTGGGTAATAACATCGTTTTCGATTATCTCGGGTAACAAATAGGGCATGGCCATGATGGGGCTCACTGGCACTGATGGGGAAAGGATCGTGACTGAGACGTTGTTCGTAATTGGCGATTTCATGTCATAGAGGGAGACATATACTCGATGTCACGCCGATAAACATACAATCTCGTACTTTTACTGCAATATGAACTGTGAACTTCTGTTCCAGGCCCGTAACTAGGGGGGGGGGGGCGGCCGCCCCCCCCCCCCCCCAAATCTGAAAAAAGTCCTTTTTTTTGTACTAATGTACCTTTTTTTGTACCAATGTACCCTTTTTTGGTACCAATGTACCATTTTTGGGTACCATTGTACCTTTTTTTGGTACCAATGTACCTTTTTCTGTTACAAATGTACCTTTTTTGTGAAAACGCCCCCACCCACCCCAATTTTCCGAAAAACAGCCCATTTCCCATTGTGTAAAGCGTTTTTTTGGGCCGTTTTGGACTAAAACATGTCCTAATTGCACTAATTGCTCTGAGCATGCTCAGTTGGATAGCATGGCCCTTTTGACGAAAGTGCGCCAATTACGAATAACGTATAAACATTAAAGGGGCATTAAGAGATGTGGTGGAGGCAGCGCCCTCAATTACAAAAATATATGATAAAAACTGGGATTTGTTTATTTTTACAATTGTATTACAATGTATGAACTTACACCTAGGCCCTAAAAGGATTAAGAAAAATCAGCCCTCTTTGTACAACAAAACGTCGATTCAAAAATGCTGGTAGAGCCGCAACCAGCATTTTACATGGTTAAGGGCGTTATTCCAACATATAAAAACATTGTTTTAATCAAGTTTTGCTGGGTTTTTTTAAGTAGAAACAACAATAATGGCATTTTTTAATGTTCATCTTGAATTGAATTCTGAAGTAAATTAATTAAAATGAAAAAATTCAACATGACATTGTGTCCCTTTAATAGACGTCCTGTGTGGTGCCGCTGCTAATGCCGCTGCTGGTATAACATAATTCTGCTGTGACCCATCCCACCAAGTTTTCCCCGACGTGGTGCTATTTTTTCAAGAATTGAATTTATCCGGGAATTTATCATTCATATGCATGACAACATTATATTCACTGATTCACCCAATAAAAGACACAATGTTCCTCCATATGTAGGCCTATCATTTGAATCGTTGGAAGTAGTATGCTAAAGTTGGCCCATTCTTAATAATCCAGTATGTAGCCAGCTGTTTCAAATAATCTTCATACAGCGTGTTTTTACTGAAGAAAAAAAGCAGGCATATGACTGCTAACGGATTAAAAGACAACAGATTTTAATCCCGTTAGCAGTCATATGCCTGCTTTTTTTCTTCAGTAAAAACACGCTGATAGTCCCGAATATACTTTATAGGAACCGTAACATCGTATATCATGTATTCGTTCGATTTAAATGATAATATAGTACCATAGTACCATTTCTATATTAGATGAATTGCCCGGCCAAGCCGGGATCAGCTCACCGACCAAAACAACGGGTTTTTGGTTTGGTTTATTTGTTTGTTTTTCGTTAAACTATTCCCTGCTTGCTTTAATAGTGCTCGATAATCCAGATGATCCGAGTTTTATAAACCATTTAAAAAAAAAGAAACAACACGATATTAGTCTTTGTCACACGACTAAATCAATACATGCATTGTGTACACCATGTCCCGTCCTGTCACTGCGGCTGGAGTACATCGTCACACGTTCCCAATATGACAATAATCGGGTATGAAAATGTCGTGTGCATCATGCATATAAAAATAGTACATTTCGGAAATAGATCTCGCGCTATAACAGTCTCTTTTACTGTTACTGGTCCGGTTACTGCACATGTATTTTGGCTCTGGCTTTTCTCCATCTTTTGCCTTATCGACGAATAAAGGAGACTCGTGCCATTTGGTAAGATGTAAGAGACTAAAACTCCAACTGAAATGATGAGTGCACAAACGGGTGCACAAATCAACCCGATCAATGATCTTGAAAAACACAGGGCATTACACCGTCATGCACGTGTTTCGGATTAACTATATATTAGGAAGTGTTCAGAAATATTTTGGTCACGGGTGGGGGGGGGGGGGGGCATGGGGCTTGGTAAAATGAGGGGGGGGGGGGGGCAAAATACTTGTTGGTACATAGGCCTAGTAGTAGGGGAGGGGTGTCAAAAAAGTTTGGGCAAATGGATAACGCCTTGGACCAAACAGAATGTGCGCGCGCGCGCTTTATTTTCAGTTTTAAAAAGGCAGGTGAAGAAGGGCAATTTGTGTAGTAAAAAAAGAAAAATTGTGAGCTTTTATTTAGAAACATAATAATCTAAAGGGTGAAGAGGATTTTATTTTGGGCCTGCATAGAGGGGGAATTTTTTTTCTCCAAAAACTTCCTACCCCTCCCTGGAAATCTAATGGTGCATCCTAAACATTGCACACGGCACCAATTGTCATTTAACATAAATACTGCGGATAGCGAAAGAAGGCATCGTCATTCATCATTCGTGTCATTTGGAGAGACTTCTAGACACCTGTTTTGCGAGTATTTCAAGCTTCTCCTTGCTGTAAACCAAATCGAGACATTTCGCTTCATCATGCCAAACCTCAAATGCAAATGCTGTGCAGGTAAGGACAAGCTTTGATAGCATATAAAAGAAATATGGAATGCGCCTGACGTATGATCTAGTTTTAGTACAGGTACAGTACTGCAGTAGTACAGGAAACCCATACGTTGGTGTTTTTTCCCCTTACCAATGGGGATGGGGACAGATAGTGAAACCATGCAAAATACCCTATGATGAATAATACCAACTGATGACAAAACACTAAGTATGATTTGTTGTACTAGTACTGCAGTATGACTGTGTTTGTAGTAAGTATATTAAAATTAGCCTGAGTATCATGATAGTATGGGCCATTCCACAAAAATGGGACCACTTCAGCTTTGGAAAATTATGAAAATAAATTTTCAAATCTGCTTACTTTGATTGTTTTTGATGGCCCAATATGCTAAAGTTACTAGAACAATAATGTTTGCGAACACCACTGCTCACATTTTTACGCACGAAACCATGTAATTCAGGTGTTTTATATTATATGGGTTTTTTTCACTCGGGTGAACGGCGTTATCTAGTGTCATATTGCATTGGCAGTCATTGCATCCCTAACTAAGTCCGAATATGATATTCAAATTATTGTTTTTTTGTCTCCCCATAACAATTTTTGACAAGCTATGCGACAGAAGAATTAATTTTATTTTTTAGCCTCAACAAATCTCTTGCTATGAATCAACGCTTGTGCTTTCAATTTTGTACCTTTTTCCAAAACTTGTTTTGTCAATTTTACTCTAGTAGAAGAATATTCCCTTCTGTAATGTATCAATTGTCAAATTTTCTTTAAGCCCAACATTGAAATTGTATGTCATAGATAACTTTATATGCTATTTTTAATAGTATTATTCTTGGATAACGCCGTTCACGTGAATAATACCAGTTATGGGATTGAAACAAAGATAAAACAATTGAAACTGACATAAATCATGTAGCTGTTGCAGAAACTTTATTTGTTTTATCAATTTTAATACGAAAAAAATGATTTAAACCATACATTTGGGCTGAATTTCCCAATATTGACCGTCAAACAGTGACCACAAATATTGAATTTTCACTTTAAATGTTTTATATAGCTTGCATTTTCGTTTAAAAGGGGTATGTACCATTACATTAACTATTGTATTAAATTACATGCACACTGCATCGCATATTGTGAAGTTGTTCTCTTTTTTTTGATTGATATGGACATTTTAGGGTAAATTCCGTTATCCCTGTGAACAGCGTTATCCATGGTTATCCTGACATACACACGCGAAATAAGCCTGACGAAAACACATGCTCAATACTTGCTAAATAGAGCGATTTGGCTATGTGTAGCGCGGTAGTAAACACTCATATGTGGACTATGAGCCATATATTTACACTTACAGCATATTCTAGAAGAAACCGTTTGGTTCACAAAGTGAAATGCGTTATATAGAACACAAAAGAAGAAGCAAACTCACTGTTTTCAATGTTTGGCTGCATGCTGTATCTAGACTTCTCAAAGATTTTCCAAAGAAGAAAGTTTGTGCTCTTGCAATATTTTCTTCAAATGAGGGTGATAACACTTTACAGGATAACGCCGTTCACGATAACGCCTTTTACGTTTTCAACCCTTTTCGGACCTTCTGCAAGCCATGTGGTTGCATTTCTATTTTTTTTCGACACAAATGGTGAGAAAAACATTAGACCTATAATATATTACCTTTTATACGATATATTACCTTTTATACGGTAACAGAATACCTACTTTACCGAGAAATATCGATCACGGAGTTCACAAGCTTAAAACAGTCATTTGAAATACTGAACTTCAACATTTTTTATAGCCCAAATGATGCGCCAGAGACTTTCGAGGTGATATAATTTTAATAGCGTGGTGGGTTTGCTAGGGGATTGTTCATAAACGATTGCAAATTTAGTACATTCAGTTTATGTTGGAACGCTAGCTGTGCGGATATCGGAAATTACACACATTTCGTGGAAAGTTCATTTGATATTAAAAGTGCACGTTAAGATTAAAGGGGCACTAAGAGATGTGTTGGAGGATGCGCCCTCAATTATGATAAAAACTGGGATTAGTATATTTTTATAATTGTATCACATGTATGAACTTACACCTATAAGGATTAAGAAAAATCAGCCCTCTATGTACAAGAAAACGTCGATTCAAAAAATGCTTGTCCCGCGGGACGAGCATTTTACGTCCGACAGTATCCCCCTGCAGTACGCGTGATACATAACGCGAACCATATTTGCATAGAGGGCGTTTTTCAATAAATAGCGATGATATTGTTTTAATCAAGTTTTGCTGTGTTTTTGCTAGTAGAAACAACAGTAATGGCCATTTTTAATGTTCATCTTGAATTCTGAAGTAAATTTTTAAACATTTAAAATTTTCAACACCACTTAATGTGCCTTTAATGTAGGCAGAACTAAATGCCTTTATATTTTGGTTTGCTACATCCAAATACACAAAAATACAAGGTACAATATTAAATATGATATAGACAAAAGAGAGAAATAATTACAAAAATAAACATACAATCATCAATATAATATCATACACGGAGATGGGCTCATAAAGTCATATGAAACATGGAGTATGTCTGTTGATTACTTATTATTATTATTATTATTGTTTACTCAACAACGCTGTCCTACACGACCATGCACGATTTAAATAGGATTTACAGTCAATGCATCATCATATGAGTATTTACTAACCATGGGGGTGACATTCAAACAAGTATTAGTATTACCCAAGATTAAACAAAGTTGTGTATTATTATCACTAACACTGAAGAAATTCCATACAAGGGTCACAGGTCACTAATAGGTATATCAAACAAGGTGGGATCGTTTCAAAAAATCCTTAAAATCGTGATACGTGTCTCTATTTTAAATAGAAGTTGTCAAAAAAACATAACATTTTTGGTATCATATTATTATTAAGACAATTTATCCAGCTACCGAATAAAAAAAGAATTAAAGCCACATGTTTAGCAACAGTGAAGTTATTTATCAATCTAAACGTCGAGTGAGTCAAGGGTGGGAGCGGTGGATGAGGAGCCGGTGGATGAGGCGCCCATAGGTTTGTACACAAAATAGCGGAAAACTAGAACTTTTGAAATTGATGCCATTTTAAAAGTATACATAGGAAAGTTGTCAAACTTATATGTGTTAATAACATGTGCCTGCTACTATGAATACTAATATTGAATTGTTATCTAGACATTCTCTACTAGAATATGATGTTCAATTCAGGGAGTGTTTTAATGTAAAAAATACAGTTGTATTCATTTTATTGATTAAACAATGGCCAAATCGCAGTCTCTCTATTTCATTTGTGTGACTCTTCAGTCCTTTTCTACCCTGGGTAGTAAAACATTTGACTAAAAAAGCCAGAAGTGTTTCTTCACAGAATTGTTCATAGATTCATGAAAAATTTGCTATTTAGATCTACACTGAGCCAAAAAAGAAACTTATAAAAAAAAGAAACTTATAAAATTTTAACAGATCACCAAATAAGATTCTGTGCATGAAAATGTACCAAATTTGGATACAATATTACTGTCATTTGCAGTAATATCGTATCCAAATTTGGTACATTTTCATGCACAGAATTTTATTTGGTGATCTGTTAAAATTTTATAAGTTTTTTTTTTTTTATAAGTTTCTTTTTTGGCTCAGTGTATTTTGGACCACCCTGTATTCAAAATAAAAGGAACTTTAACGATATCCATGTAGTTCATTTTGATAACCATTTTCTTTTAAATTAAATGGTCCATGCTAACTAAATTTCATAGAATATTATATACAAACATTCATTTTATGCATTATTTCATCATAATTTTAGACACCCTGTACTTTTCCTGTGTACATTTTGATGTTTGTGGGATTATCCTTCTTTTTATTACCTCTTAAGTTATTCCAAAAGTCCCTACTTGAAGGACCCCCTGCCTTAGAAATAGATACTATCAAATCTCATTTGCATTATTTTCTGATGAATGAGATTTTTAGCACTTGACTTCTTAGACTTATAATCCTCCCACAGGGAGTTCCCTAGTTCTTTGTCTTCTCTATCACCTTTGGACCACTTACGGTGTTCCTTACAAGCGTGTTTCCTGCTTTGAATAGCCTCATCAATATCTTTGCACCACCATTGTTTGCCCTTCTTAGAAATTTCTTTACACCCGATTATCTCATCAGTGACAGAGGAGATTATCCTTCCGATCATCCCATAAAGAATTGGCATTGTCAAATTGATTGGGATCCCAATTTTCAAATTTACCATAACATTTACGAGAACAGTTCATAATACTGCTGGGTGATTTAAAGTAGCAGTTGCCTAGTAACTTGGTAAACACTTATACACAACTAAAATTAGACTCTGCTACATAAACGAATACATCACTTATGCACAATACACAATATAGCTTTAAACTTTATGACTGGTGAAAAAGGATTAGGATTAAGGGTTAATAGCCAAAACGTAACAATACATTATATGACATGGTATAGTTCCTGGAAGCACTAATGATACCAAACGGATACAATCATTACAATACCAAATGGCAAGATCAATACTGAAAGCCCCCAGGAATACTCCACTTGAATGCTTGATAGGCGATTTAGGATGGCAACCAATTGCATTAATCCAAAATAAACTTTGTATTAAATATTTTAAGAGACTTCGGCAAATGCAAACAAACAGATGGCCTAATCTAGTTTTTAACGCTATGCATTCTATAAGTATTATAAGAGCAATTGTAACAAATTAAGATGGAAGTGGTTTGCTCATTGAAACTGCTATGGCAGAGTGTGATATGGACCATATTTTAAAGATAATCTATATAATAGCCACTTGTGGATCAATAATTTTAATAACTCAAGTATAGATAATTCTAACTACAAGTGGCTACATTCTGCTATGACAAAATCATCATTAAAGGACTATGTATTATTCAAAACCAAACCTGGTTTGGAAGATTACTTATTATGTAAATTAGATTTTTATGGTGCAACAATGAAATTCAAAGCTCGGTGCAATACCTTACCCCTCAATGGCCGTGCTCATTCATGGAAACCTGATGTAAATATTTACTGCCCATTATGTGATAAAGATATTGAGGATCTTAGACATTTCTTATTTTTTTGTAGTGCGTTAAATCATATCAGAGTTGATGAATTCCTTAAACTTGAAAATCAACTATCACTCCATAATTTAGGAGTTCTGGAGAATATTTATCTGGTAATTTAACTATTAAAATGTGTCTTATGCTAGGTCTTTCAAATGATGTTCTTACTGTACAGGGTGAGTCAGAAGTTTACCGGGATTGGTGAAGTTTTAAAAACTAAAATAATGACACTCGAGAGTTCATTAACGCATATATTTAATAAGCATTCTATCCTGCTTATTAGGAAAAAAGAATGACACAAATTGAGCATTGCTAAGAGGAGTTATGTCTATTTTAATAAAGGTACTCATTTTGCAAGCTGTCCACGGAATACTTGACCAAACAAATGTAAAGTATGCATTTTAGCTGCGTACTTCCCTATTGACCGAGATTGGTGATGTTTTTCAAAACAAATAAATGACACTTAAAAGTTCAGTAAAGCATTTGTTTACCAAACATACTCTGCTGCTTATTAGAGAAAATCAATGAAGCAAATTGATCATTCCTAAGAAGTTATGCCAGTTTTACTGAAAGCGCTCATGTTTTGTCAAGCTAAAATGCTTACTTTACATTGGTTTTGTGAAGTATCCGTGGACAGCTTGCAAAATGAGTACCTTTATTAAAATAGGCATAACTCCTCTTAGCAATGATCAATTTGTGTCATTCTTTTTTCCTAATAAGCAGGAGAGAATGTTTGTTAAATATATGCTTTAATGAACTCTCGAATGTCATTTTTTAAAATTTTTAAACATCACCAATCCAGGTAAACTTCTTTCTGACTCGCCCTGTATGATTTACCCGTACTCCAAATATTTGATGTGTTCTGCAAATCCTATTTAAAACGTGCATGGACCGCACGTGGCATTCAACTACTATGATTCTATGTTATCATGTAAATATTTGTATATATTCTGCCTTTTTATTTATACAAGTGATAATATTGTGTAATGTTTTAAGGACGCATCAGTCGAGAAGACTCATGCCACTGTTTCAAAAGTGTATGTCCAAATAAATAAATAATTTAAAAAAATTTAAATTAACTCATACACTTGAATTTCTTAAGAAAGATAAACATCAATAAACACCAATAAACTATCTGTATCAACTTGAAATCAAATGGTGCTAATCAATCAACACCATTGTAGCAATATAAATTAAAAACATTTTGATGACCAACTTTTTTATCAAAGGGCCAAAATAAAACAATATTCCGAAAATATCTAAATGCCACAAAAGATTAAAATGATAAACTGAACTGAAAACATGATTATGATGGAATAGAAGAAAATAATACTGAACATGAATTCATGAGATGGAAGTGTAACTATTACATGATTACGAAATCAAGTTGGGAACAAACAACCGACATATTCATGGGATTCGGGGAAGAATGTTTTATGAATGTTTGGTAAAGATGTTTTTAGAATTTTGACCGGGCGGTGGGAGGGTGTGGTTAGGATATGTGATGCGACCAAGCAATATGAGTGCTAAAGTCAAAAATATTACTTTTTTTGTTTTCTACTTTACTTGACTGTATGTACTGGTTATTTACATGCAACATTTTGCAAAATGGCCACGTAACTATCCAAATCCTGTGAGACTATTATAACTGCCCATAACACAGGTATGTCAGGTTTTGGTCGGACCAAACGTCCCAGAGACGTCGGCGTAAAGGTCGGCTGCTCATGGGGCTGATGTCTCGCCGACCATTTATGGGGAAACGTAGACAGGACGTTTGACAGATGTACATAGTGACGTTTAGCAGACATTGACCCGACTTTTATGCCAACCTATTTTATCATCAAAATATTAAATGGATAAAATGGATAAAATATATCCATAAATAAGACTTAATTTAGTGCCAGAATTTACATTTTTCGGCGAACTTAAGCCAATGTCAAATTGACAGCGTTGGGCCGGCGTTCTGGAGTTGGCCTGAAGACGACCTCCATATAAGGCCAAATAAAATAAAAAAACTAGTTTCTCGTCCTAACTTTTTGAAAAATGGAGGATGAGGGCAGTTTTTTTTCTTCCAAAATGGCGGATCCAAGATGGCGGATGCCCCTTTTTCCAAAACTGGTTTCGCTTTTTCCAACATGGTGGAAATGTTTTTGCTTCAAAATGGCCGCCACTTTTCTAAGACTAGCTTTATAACCTTAAAATGAGTACATTTCGCCTGTTGTGTTGTTTTTTGATTGTAACACAGGTTTTTTTAAAATATTGACACGTTCTCCATTAACAACATCAGTGTGATCTTGAAATTTAAAAAAAAAAAATTTAAAAAAAAATTAAAAAAAAAATTAAAAAAAAAAAAATTAAAAAAAAAAAAAAAAACTTTTTTGGATGCGGCAGCCAAAACGGATGCGCGCGGGGACGAGAAACTACTATATTTTTTTATTTGGCCTAACGCAACGTTATTGAGCCGACGTTTTGTACACCATGTTTTACCAATAGAGGACATTCTCAATATGACCCACATAATTACGTTTTTTGCGGAGGTAGGCTAACATATTGTATCGGACTTATACCCGACGTTCCGAGGACGTCAATAGACTGACATTTGTAAGCCCATGAATGCTAACGTTGTGTCAACGTTTAATGGTCGTATGGAATAAGACGCAACATCCAGCCAATTGTTCTGACCAAAAGCCTACGTCAGGCTGACCATGGAATTATTAGAATAATTCCATGGGCTGACGTATCCGAGTGATCGTCTCAGTCCTTTGTTTGGTTATATCTTAAAATCGATATTGTTGAGTTCCGACCTACATGTATTTGCTTGATTACATCACATGTTGTTTGAGATGTGGTGTTAAGGGACGCACCATTAGATACTCAGGGGGGGGGGGGCATGGAAGTTTAAAAAAAAATAAAAACTTTGCCCACTATCCAGGAAAAAAAAAAACTTTGCCCACCAACCAGGAAAAAAAAAAAATGACCCACTGAGTAAAAAAAATAAAAATATGACTCACCCAAAAGGCCCAATTCCCAACTCAATGTAAAAAAACCCATTAAAACCTAAAAAAAAAAAAACTTTGCCGGCTTTGCTAAAAAAAAAAAAAATTGCCGGCAAAAAAAAAAAAAAAACTTCCATGCCCCCCCTGAAAATCAAATGGTGCGTCCCTAAAGGGTCTAAAATAGACTATTTTCAATAAAAAGGTTATCGTACCTTTGTTCAACATCGTTGCAAAAACCTTTTTATGGTGAATTTGGGCTTGACTGCCCGTGGGTTTTGGATGTTTTAACCTGAGTTGGTAGCAAGTTCCATTCCCGAATACCAGTAAAGAAATATATTGCACTGCTGACCTTTAGCTTTAGGATCCAGAAAATTTGTTGCACTGCCCCTGGTATTGTATCTGTGGGTGTTGGACAATTTGGTAAAATGAGAATTCAGGTACTCTAGTAATTGCAGAATGGTAATTTTTGGAGTGCCTAGTGCTGTACAATTGCAATTAACTAAGTGTAAATGATTATCTTATGCTTTTGACATACAAAGCACTAAATAACCAGGCTCCAAAGTACTTATGCGACCTTATTTCCATCAAGGAACCCACACGCACTCTTAGGTCAAATGCATCTGTCATCTTACAACGGAGGAAAACTAACACTGTCACCTATGGCCAAAGATCATTCTCTCATGCATCTCCTGAACTTTGGAACCGGCTCCCATCTCATGTTAGAAATGCCACATCACTGCAGCAATTCAAGAGCTCGCTCAAGACTCACCTCTTTCAGCAAATGACTTTATAATGTTTTGTATCTTTGTTCATATTTTGTACTTTTCTTTTTTTTGTTCAGCGCACTGGGGTCTTGCGACGGAGTGCGCTTAATAAGCATGGTTTATTATTATTATTATTATCTTATATGACCCTTCTTCTCTATTCATATTACAGAGGGCAAGAACTGTGCTTGTGCTGGACAAGCATGTTGTGAAGATGGGAGCTGCTGTACTGCTGGTGGATCATGCAATAATTGCCATCCAGGATGTGGAAGTAAGTCGGACGGCACCAGCATCATAGGGGGGGGGGAGACAAAAAATGGAAGGGCAAGAGACCAAATTAGGGGGTTTGATGATGCGATCAAAGCATGTGAAAAGTTTGGCTTTTAATATCAAAATTGCCAGAATGAAATTAGCTTAATTTGGTCTGGAATTGGCACTTTAGATCAATTTGGAGCTAATTTTGATATGAAAAGTCAACATGATGTGGTCGTTCACTCACAACCAAAACTAGTCGGGCACACGCTTGACTAGCTTAAAACTAGTCAGTCTGGCTAGTCCAGCATGCTTGACTAGTTTATTCTAGTCAAGCGGTACTTCAAACTAGTTGGGCGAGCTGGACTAGCTTCAGATATCGGAAAAACTAGTTGAATGCTTGACTAGGTTAAAATCGGTGCTGGACTAGTTTTTGCACCAGCCTCGGCGAACTAGTCAAGCGGGAACCTGAAGACTGACTAGTTTAAAGCTGAGATCCCAACTGCACATGCGTTGATCATAGCCTCATCGAGAGAACAGCAACTGTTCTGAGCGCTGAAGAAATTTCTCTTTTTAGCGGAAATATGTAACACAAACATGAAAAGAATGATAAAGGTGCAACACCAAACTGCAAGGGCCAAACTATAAGTTTGGCCACCAAAGATTCAAAGGAATTCAGAGAAAAAACCTGAATGAAAAGCATGAGTGGTAACACAGGTGCAAAATTCGGCACATGTGCGTCTCTACGACACTGGCGAGTGCCGACCATGTAAAAACCACCAGATAGTTCGCAGAATTCCAAAATGGATGAAAAGAATGGGCCGATTAGAGTGATCAGTCTTAACGCAGAGCAACCAGCAAGATCAATTTCAACGCATGATACTTCATGGGTCTGAATTTGATAGATAGAGGTCACGCTATTTTCCCATAGCAACCGATGACTAGGCAGAAGCTAGTTAGTCGAGCATGACTGACTAGGCAAAAGCTAGTCCAAATGGGCACCATCTGGACTAGCTTTTAGCCAGTCAAAAACTAGTCAAGTGACTAGTTTAACTAGTCAAGCAGGCTTGACCAACTAGGCAAAAGCTAGTAGAGCGACTAGCCTAAATTGGCTTGACTAGATAAAAGCTAGTTGGGTAGCGCTTGTATGTATGCCAGCCATATTATACTGAACATCATGAATATTGCAGCATTGGTTTTGATCAATCTTTTGTTAGTACAAAGAAGGCCGATTTTTCTGAATCCTTACAAGTGTAAGTTCCTACATGTAATACAATTGTAAAAATGATCAAATCCCAGTTATCAAAATTCAGGGCGCAGCTGTCTCGGGACGAGTAGGGCAAGTGGGGGGGGGGGGGGGGGGGGGGGCGGCAAGGGCTATGACTGGTGGGGGTAGGCAGGGGGGGTGGGGGAAGTATCAATGAAGCAAAATGGACCTCATTTTAAATGTCTTTTTTTCTTGTGTTTTTCCCAGATGCAAGCTGTAAGTGTGGAGCAGACTGCAAGTGTGGAGCAGGCTGCAAGTGTGAGCCAGGCAAATGTTCGTGTTAGTTAGCTCATAGTCTGTTGTACATATGTATGCTTGGTAAGTTGAACAAATGTAGTGGTCACCAAGATTTCTGGTTTTGGGGAAAAGGTGTACTTTAGATCTCATTAGGTATGCATCTTAGGTATTTATTTTTTAATTTTAGGTTTTTTTAAAAATGTGTAAATCTTTTGAAATGCAACAAAATGTGTGAAAAACAACACGAAAATGAAATCCGATCAACCTGAGGTCAGAAAATCTGTGGCACAGGGTGGGTGTTTTTGTCACCTAAAAGTCACTAACATCGGTATAATAAGTTTTTTTTCATGAAATAATATTTTATTTGTGCAACAGATGGTTGTATCGCATGTTAAATCTCGGAAATCATACACACGTTTAGTGATGTGTCAAAGATTAAAGCTTAATCGTGTCTTTTATTAATATTTTTCAATTATTAATATCTCTCCATTTTTATGACTAGAAGATGGGCAATTGTTTTACCAGATATTTTGAATATTGAATATTTTCAAATAAGGGGGGGGGGGGGGGGGGTGTAGTGCTCAGAGGGGGAGGGGGAAATGTGAAGATATCCCCATTGATAATGTACCGAGATTAAACTCATTAGGGAGAAGGGTATTCATTGAGCAGGGGCGTATCTAGAGGGGGATCCCCCTCCATTGCCAGAAGGCTTTCTTCTCTGATGCCCAAAATGAAATGACAAACTCTATGTATATTGTATATAAAAGAAATAGTCAGTTATGCCCCCTTGATCACAGGCCTGTCCCCACCTCATGACCCCCACCCCACCCCCCAATTGAAGACCCTAGTTATGCTCTGAAACATACCTAAGTTATATTTGTCCCAGGTTTCGCTACTGTCATTGAGAATCGTTTGGAAGGAAGGGCATTTAGTGATAGTGGATTTAAGTGGGGGCTGGTACATGTCAGCTGCTTTGTCACTTACTCCACTCAGACTCGCACGTTTTGTAAATTGATAATAAATGTTGTGGCAACATTGCACTTTTTGGAGAAATTTGTTTGAAAATGTGTTTTTCAAACAAATTTAAATGTTTTACAATGATATGCAGACTTTCATATTTATATGTTATTTTCTTTAGAGACGAAAATGTATAACATATGCATCCAAAATATTAAGGGTGATACAAAGAATACATTGGGAACATTATTTTTGGGTGTATACTATTGGTGGTAAATACAGTGTTTATATCTGTTTCTCGGGTTTAGATGGGGTGGTTTCAGTGGCAAAGATGTCATATGATGTGTTGTATCATCTATGTGTTGTGATCTGGGAAACCCGTATGATGTGAAATAGGATTTATGGGTAAAACTGTTTCAAAATACTTTGTATCATCTTTCATGAAATTTGAAATTCATAATGTTATTCTTTTGGACTATTATTATTTGGACTATTATTATTATAAGGATTTATAGCATTTCTAACAATGTATAGATAAAAATATGTTGAACAAAAACCAGCAGTAAAAAAAATATGTTGAACAAAAACCAGCAGTAAAATAAGACTATGTATCATATTTGGGCTGTTCAAGATTTCTTGTTTTTAATAGCTTTCTACAAACATCGCAATCATCATTCACTCATAACGTTTTGTGTAGGGACCGCTGAAAAATGATCGAAACGGCTCTGTAATCAGCTAAGTTTCATCTTCGCATCATATATGTCCTAATATATTATAATTATACTTTATCACATATATAATTAATCCATTCTTCTTTTTATGTGCTTTATTTCAGATGAATCCTGTATTTAGCAATGGGTCGTCCGTGAAATCTTCTACGGACAAATTATTTTTTGTAGTACTCCTGAAATGAACCTCAACACTGAAAAAACGGACAGATAAAGACTTTCAAAAGCAGATCTACAACCTAGTCATTCCATGTAGTGAATTAATAATGAGGCAGATGTTCAGACAACATCAGATTCATGAAGCCATGACAAAAACTCAACCATAGCATAATTGAAATGTGACTCTTACACCGCAAGGATAAGATAGCAGATATCAAATCATATTGGGAGAAGTCAATGACATCTATCCTCCATTGTTCGGTGTTGAAATAAAATTCAAATGCAAGAAAATATAAGTTCTTTATTATTTGTAATTATTTGGTTAAAGGTATATTATGTGATCTTTCCAGGGAACGTCCCTCAACATCGAAAAAAAAATTGGAAGAAGATTTTCTTGCAGATTTACATTTCTGATCATAAATCGTACATACATTCCAAGTTAAAGGGCGATACGATTCTTAATTACTTCAAAATCATGATTTTAGAGTGAAAATAAACTGTTGGGTAATCCGACAGTTTATTATTTTCACTCTAAAACCATGATTTTGAGCTAATTAGGAATCGTATTGCTCTGTAACTTGGAATGTATGTATGATTTATGATCAGAAATGTAAATCTACAAGAAAATCTACTTTCTAAAATAAATATTGAATAGAGGGCGCTCTCTGGAAAAGATCACATAATATGCCTTTAAGTACTGTACTCAAAATCAAAAAAATATAAGGGACAACTAGCGAATATTTTCAACTGGTATCGAGCATTCCATTGATATAACATGTTTCTGACATGGCTCTCAAAATATGAACACTATGTTATATCTTCTGAAGGTTCATACTGATCTAGTGTAAAGGTACTCATGTTTGTGTACGTTTGGATGCCTCTGTATACTTAATCAATACTGCCCTCCCCCTCCGACTATCATTTCGTTACCCATTCAGGGGGAATTTAAGGGATTTTACTCCATATCTATCCAATTTCAAGACGTCATTCGGGGGAATTGAAGTTGAGTATAGGAAATGTTCGCGCGCACATGTCCAGGAATACCATTTTAAAGGTATATTCATAGGCGTGCGCATGATTTTTTTACCCGGGGGGGGCTTAATTTTTTCTTCATTGGTTCGCACCGCTATCCGCGGTAACGCGGTCAGGGGAGTCTGAGAGGGATGTGCCCCCTTTTGATTAGATTTTGGAAGTAGTATAGAATAATTGGCGCGGAGCGCGCACAAATTTGCAATTGTAAACGTAAAGGTTTAGAAAACGTTCTTGAAGCCATCTTGTTAAGCTTGAATAATAAATGATCAGAAAACCATCTTGTTGAAATTGAATAACACAAAATAAAAAATAATTCCCGCGGAGCGCGAAAAAATTGGCTATTGTAAAAATAAAGGTTTAGAAAAACGTTTCTTAAGCTATCTTGTTAAGCTTGACTAATAAATATCAGTGAAACTAATACGCGCGTAGCGCGCAAAATAAATGTCTATTTTAACAAAGAGTTTCAGAAAACGTTTATAAAGCCATTTTGTTGAAATTGAATAACACAAAATAAAAAATAATTTCCGCGGAGCGCGAAAAAATTGGCTATTGTAACAATAAAGGTTTAGAAAAACGTTTCTGAAGCTATCTTGTTAAGCTTGACTAATAAATAATCAGTGAAACTAATACGCGCGTAGCGCGCAAAACAATGTCTATTTTAACAATAAAAAGGTCCAGAAAACGTTTCTCAAGCCATCTTGTTCAAATTGAAAAACAAAATATTTAAAAAAATGGCTATCGTAAAAAGAAAGAATAAAAAAACGTTCCTGAAACCATCTTGTTATGTTTAAATAATAAAAAAATTCCAACTAATTCGCGCATAGCGCTCAAAAATTGGTTATTTTTACACGGAAATGGTCCTGAAAAACGTTCAGAAAGCCATTTTGTTTAAGCTTGAATAATTAAAGAAATTAAACCAATTGGCTCGAAACGCAATCTTGTTAAGCTTGAATAATAAAACATTGAAAATAATTTGTGCAAAGACTGGTTATTTCAACACTAAAATGGTCCTGAAAAACGTTCAGAAAGCCATTTTGTTTAAGCTTGAATAATTAAAGAAATGAAACCAATTGGCTCGAAACGCGCAAAAATGTCTAGTTTACTAAACCAAAATAGTCCAGAAAACGTTATAGGCTGGTCGTTGAACACAAAATATAGGTGCTACCCGGAGAAAATTGGTAGAGTTCTGGTTTTGGTGTCATAAGAAGCAGATAATTTTAATGAATATCGTATCAAAAGTCCCCAAAAATCCCGCTTGGGGAAAATGTATTAGAGTGAATTGAAAATGGCCGCCGAATTTGTAATTATTTTCCGAAAAACAACAACCTCGAATTCAAGTAACATACTTTTTGGTACTTTTTCTGAGTGCACTGTGCACGTTGAAGGTTACTTGCTCATGTATGACAACGCCACAAGAGGGCTCTTTCCAAAATGTCCGCCAATAAGTGATAACATTGGTATTTATGTTACAGATACTCTTCTATGAAGTGAAAACATGAACATACGTATGCTATTTGTTAGACCAACTCAATTGACCCAAATGATTGGGTGGTTAAAATATACTTGTTTACATATGATAGACATTGCCATGATTACGTACACATTATTTTACGTGTAGTGGGTTTATCGCTAGGCCATTTGTAGAGTACTACTAGTACAATGTAATTGGTCTAACATACAGCAAGCGACGTAACATTATCAACATGTACATACAAATATTTCTAAACCCTTACATCCGAAACAAATCCCGTGTTGTATTTGTAACCACTGCAGCATTCACGTTAGTTTTGTAAGCAGTTTTTCAGATGTGCCTTTACAGTCTAGATATTGTCCATCTCTTTTTCAAGTATGATCGACTCAGCATTTCCACAGTTTTCTCCTTGACAGTCACCACATACTGTTACACATTTAAGTCCATGTTTGCGACAAGAACATATATTAGTTCCGCAAGGATTATGTGCTGAAAGCTTGCAGTTACACCGTACACACTTCAGCAGACTTTCTGGTGCAGCATCTAAGTCCGTAGTGATGGGCATGTATTCCGAAACGTGAAGTTTCCAACCCCATTGCTTTGGATCAAGATCGGCTTCATTGATTGAAAGTTCTTTCCAAAGTATTATCAAGATCGGTTTCATTGATTGAAAGTTCTTTCCAAAGTATTATTTGTAGATGCACCCGCAAGCAATGAAAGTATGCTGCTCTCTCGGTCGATGGAAGCTTTTGTGGATCAATAGATGTCTTGCTGGACGATACAATGTCCATGAATTTTGCATACCGTATATCATTCAGTGTATCTTGTTCTTTGCCACCGTACACGATTACAAATAATCTAATATGCCAACTTTACCAATCTCTTCCTGTGTAACGGCATGATCGCCCATCACCGATGATATGTGCTGTATTTCTTCCGAAGCCTTGATCTACATTGACTTCTTGTCCTTCACTAGCAAATTTCAGAGGACATGAAGCTATCATTGTGTCTGCATCCCTGGTGCTGTTATGGACGATTTGTGTATCAGCTTGCAGATAGCGGGTCAGAAGTGAGATGAATTGGCTCTTATTCTTGTCATTCGAGAGGAATATCTCCTTGTTGCTGTGTGCCGCCATGAATTCATCAAGATATATATCAGCACATGTCTTACCGACTCGCCTCTTATCATGCTTATGCTCGTGGTACGGACCATGTCCATACCCTTCAAATACGATGCAACAGCACCCGTACTTTGCCCTGACGTAGATTGCATACTGGGATGCAATATTTTTATAGTTTGCTTTCTTAGGCCATTTAACTCTATGAAGAAGAGCTCCATCGTCGATAACATGCATAGCTTGGTTCTTTACCCTTAGCGGAGATGGCTGTACATCATTAATGTAAGTGATTTCGCGAGTTGCGCCTTAGCTGGTTTCCGCATAACACTCTCCTTGAATATTATAAGGAAGTTGGTATTGATGTATTAAATCTCATAATCAAAGTATGGACGCATATGTTATTCTCTCTGTACAAGAGCTTTAAGCCGGGTGAAGAGCAGGGTTGGATTGATGTGGATTTTCTGCTTTTCAACCAAAATACCTGGGCACAGGTGTTCTAAGGATCAAATGTGTTCACTTCGTTTGATTGACGCATCTAGGATTGACACATTGTCCAACTCTTTTTGGATTTTTGCACCGATCTGCTCGGTTTCGTGACAGTCACCATCAGAGGCAGTCAAACCAAACGACAATGAGCGCAATTTGTTGTTGTCAACATCAAAGGCTCGTGACTGATTGAACCATTCCTGAATATTGCTGAGATCTTTGTAGTCCCGATTCTTTCTAGAAGTGCGCAACTCGATGTGCTGTTCTGTTGTCAGATGCTTTAAACCAGTCATCGATGTCTTAGCATCATGGATCCCAGCACACTTGTGCATGCTATATAGATCCACTGTAGTCTAACGGATTTTGTTATACCTCGTCCTCTTGTCAGTTCTCCACGGCTCTTTATTGAACGCATCATAACTTGTTCTATGATGAAATCAGTCCATAGTCCTGCCCAGTATCTCACTGTAAATGAAAACGTTTAGGTTTTAAACACTTTAATAAACACTTCAGTGTGTTTTCTTGTAACACTTTATAAACACTGTAATGCATTTACTTTCTATACAGCATGTTTAAAAGGTAAACACTGTGCTTAGTTACTACACACTTTAATAAATGCTTCATAGAGACCCAAATAAACACTAAAATACACATTCTGTTTAGGTGGTAAACATTCCATTTATTCAGATAAACACGCAAATGCATTTATTAATTAATCGCTTCAAGGTGTTTACAAGCTTGCGACACTTTTTATACACATATTGGCATTTAGTTCAATAGTTTTTAAACACAATGTTTACAATACATTTGAAGATAAACACATGTAAACATAAACACTTATAATAATTTAAACACTTATAATTATATACACTTCACATTTACCTAAGTGTTTAGATGCAAAATGTTTATCTCATAGCAAATGTTTATCACAATAAACATGGAAACATTTGTAATAACATACTGCTAAACACTCAATTGTGTACGATTCATGTGTTTAAATTATTTTAAATGTTTATTCTGTACTTCTGTTTATCAATTGATGATATTAACTCTTAATTCTGGATCTGCCACTGAACATTATTAATACATTCCATTAATTGAAAATTACATTCAACAGATATAACTATTTCAAATTGTGCAAAAAGCAGCAATACAATCAAGGAGAATCAGTTTCTTTAACACTGACCTGCAGTGTAACACCATGTTAAATAACAATTGCTCAATGCTCATGAGCTCAATATAATGTACACATGATGAATTTATCAGATACCAAAACAGAATTACATTCATTCAATGTTAAGGATGAAGGGTGTACTTCTAAACACTCAATTGTGTACGATTCATGTGTTTAAATTATTTTAAATGTTTATTCTGTACTTCTGGTTATCAATTGATGATATTAACTCTTAATTCTGGATCTGCCACTGAACATTGTTAATACATTCCATTAATTGAAAATTACATTCAACAGATATAACTATTTCAAATTGTGCAAAAAGCAGCAATACAGTCAAGGAGAATCAGTTTCTTTAACACTGACCTGCAGTGTAACACCATGTTAGATAACAATTGCTCAATGCTCAATATAGTGTACACATGATGAATTTATCAGATACCAAAACAGAATTACATTCATTCAATGTTAAGGATGAAGGGTGTACTTCTGACATGTACATGAAGTGTTTGAAGTAAAGGTTGCTGGGCATATACTCCAAACAACCTGGACTCCAGAGATACACTATATTGCTCCCTATGGGCAACAACTGCAGATAGAGAAACCCATAAACTTGCTCAAACCCTTATGCACTAACAATTTAACAAAGCAGAAATTTTCAATAATTTCACTAGCATCTACTAAATTTACTTGCATTAAAGGGACATTTAGTGATTCTTTGAAGGGTGACTAAATCGCTTTTGTAGCTGATTTGTAGCTCAGTATTACATAAAACTCCGCCAAGTACCTTTCGTGCAAGGGAAAATTATAATGAGAGAACAAAAATTGCAAAATCTACAAAATTTGAACCCCCCATTCCATTTGCAATGTTAAGTTTTTGTTTTGTTACAAGTGAACTTTGTTTCAAATTGTATTTGACTGTTAGTCCTAACATTCCTAGGACATGGTATATTAACACACCTAACATACATTTAAAAATGCAAAAACCTGATTTTTGATATTTTTTCACGTAGTCCCTTCAGAGAATCACTGTATGTCCCTTTAAATTCAAATAATTATTTCAGAATGTTCATAAACAGTGGCGTAGCGACGGGGAGGCAAGGGGGGCACCACTTGTAGGGGGGTGCCAAATTGTACCTGCGGGAACAAAAATGTGGACCAACCATTAGTAATAAACCTTATTGCAAAATTGCTTTAGACCCTAATTTGTTTAAATAGTTGAAATTCGGAACCCATTTCCTAGTTATATTTACGAATTAAAGCACAAATAAAGCTTGTAATTCATAATCATCAAGATGACCATGTCCAGTCAAATGTTTAAAGTTGTCTCGTGCACATTTACAGAGTTCTGTGCATGGCAGATTATTCTGCAGGCAAGTACAATACATTGCTGTTGCTGACGTGCATTTTGTCCTTCTTGCACGTCCCAGAGCAGTGTGCTAACTCCATCACTGTTTCTGGTGCTGGTGGGAGGGTCATCCAGTTGATAATGAGATCTCCATTCTCCAGCCATGTTGAGATGGTTCAGGAATATAGTTGGACTTGGTTGTACACAGGCTTTTCTCTTGTATATACCTGCAAATTTGAAACAAGTAAACCATAATTAGTAAAGGATGATATGGAATGGACTCTTTGTATTCAACCTGTACACAGATACATGCAGATTATGTGTAGGATAAAATGGATGAAATTTAATGGAGCACACACTGGTCAATGACGATACAAGAACACAGCTGGTCATTTTCTGTTGCCTGCAATTTGCATTTGACATGAAAACTGTCCTTTTAAACACAATTTGATTAGAGTTTAACATTTGAGTCTATTGGCTTTGTATCATTTGTAAAGAAAGTTATTTAGAAACCGTAACAATGTTTTTGCCTTTAGCAAATCAATTCTTATCAGTTATGGGTTATCTGTAAACACAAAATTGACAATTCCAGTATGGTTTGTTATGCAATATTAAAATTAACATAACAACGGTTCATGGTCAGTAGCAACCATCACTATATAGGTTTATATGGAAGCCTTTTTGACCAACATAAAGATTGTGTGAATACCTTAAAATAACTGCAAAATGCCACCAGAAATCATTTAGCTCTGATCTAGTTTTCACTTTCAACTGCATACTGGACCGCAGACTGTTCTTGACTGTTCGACCGTCCTGCTTGCCAATGTTGTCTTCTTCATTATCAGCTGAAGCTGTAAATTACAGTAAATAGACAAAGAAAGAAATTAATTTAATATAAATTTGAAATCATTCGAATCGGCAAATATTAACCTGTATTATTGGATACATTGTGCAGTTGCAGTATCATTTTAAACAAATTGACACTAATATGGCCAAAAAAGCACCCTGTTCTTCTGGACAGACAAACTTTTTTGTTGTTGTTGGAATTTCCTCTTTTGTATTTAATAGAATTTTTTAAAAAAGCATAACAATTTGGCAACCAAATGTACTGTCGGCTATTGAGCTTCATTTGTTTTTGCGAGCCGGTTTTGTTGAATGCAAATATTGAAACAGGCTAGAACAGGGAGGGTGTGGTTTTATTGTAAGGCGACAAAAACAAAGTTACAGGCAAACGGATATTTCAGGATGGGTCGATCGGCCGCATGTTTTTGTTTTTGAAAACTTTTTTCACCTTGAAAATGAACGTAAAAATCAAACAAATCTGCAAAAATCGTGCCGTATGCTGACAAGCTAATTTTATTTATATTTATTTGCACATGAAAATTTAGTTCACTGATTACAAAAAAAATAATGGGTCAGTCGGGCCCATAAAACAAGGTTTCTTTTTTTTCATCGCCTAATTACATTTTTTTAAATATAATTTCAATAAAGGCAATACATTTTCAGAGTTATCAATTAATTGTATTTTGGGTGATTTTTTTGGAAATTTAAGGCCTAGGCCTATGTAAATTTGTATTTTCATATAATAACATTTTCAACCACAAGGCCTACATGTATAGGGCTATAGTATTTTTTCAATTTTATTTACAATTATGAATATAAATATTTGTATTTGTGTTGTGAAATAAGTGGGTCACAAGACCTCGTTAAATCTTTTGATTAGCACGAGCACTCCGATCATGATGCCATGATCGACAATTATTTGTTTTAATTAAAAGTGTCGTTTTAATGGAATGCAGTGCGTCGTAAGACCGTGTTCAACCTTTGGAGTACTCAAATTGTAACGCACGGATCAACAAAATTATTGTTTTGATTTAGCAAGACATTGCCAGTATTTCATACTGAATACAACAAAAATATGACAATGCTTTTTACATGATTGAGATCATGTGATGATATTACAAAATTGGGAGACCTATTGAGAAACAAAAACGCCAAAATAGGTTGACCTGCGTGGTAAAAAAAAAAAAACGCTCACTGCACTAAACTATTTTATAATCAAAACAAATAATTGTGGATCACTTCAAATCATTCCCTTGGGTGTGCGCCATATGCGTAACCACGACAGCGTTGCGCGCCTGTTATTTTTGGAATGCAGTGCATCACACCAGACTGCGTTAAACCTTTGAATGAACGTGAGCGCTAGGATCACGACGCTATCTGATCGACAATCGTTTGTTTTGAATATAGGACAGCGCGGACATACGGGCACTTTGAGTTATTTTTAGCAAATTTGCTTGGCAACCAGTCTTTCAAAAGCAAAACATTCCATACACGCACTCAACGCTGAGCGTTACGCAATTGATTCGCAGTTGGCGCAATGTGCGGTTGCCTTAATTGATTGATCTGCACAAGTTGTTTTTGTCTTTGAACACCGGCATTTGATTGTTTTCACCGGCATGACGTAGCTGAGTGATACTAGCTCCGACAGATCGCTCTGAAAAAAGTTAGTATGAAATGAACCCCTTCAGCAGTGGAAGTCAGATATTTTCATCTATACTATGATTTCAATTATTGAAATAAAGAATTGTAGGCTATATCTTGCCTCACGTCCCGTACGGAATAAACCATGTATAGTTACAACGTATTTTAATTGGTTTGAGCATGCGCACTTGAGTTACGGGACGTCTAGCAAGACATTGCCGAATTGTATTATTATACACTAGCATGACTAGTCTTGGCTTATTTAGAAATAATTTAGAAATAGGAGAAGAAGAAAGCTTAGCCTAGCCCTACTATAACTAGGCCTATTATTTCAACAAAATAATTATATAATATAGACCTACCTGTAGGACTGGCGAAGCTAGTTTCAAGCATTTCTCTGTTCTTAGCCATACGTTTTTCTACTCATGAAACATGTTGTTTGTCGGTATTAAATCGCGAATAGCACAATTGGTGGAATCCACTTGGAATGGGATTGTACACACATAATTAGATCCACTGTCCATGCTGTCGAATTCAGCAGCATGTGCACGGACGAATTCTTTGGCGATTTCTGCCTGATCGCCTTCTAATTGATGCCATTGAAGCACATATTCCAAGAAGCAAGACCATATTTTATTGTTGCATTTTACTGTAGTTGTTTTCTTTGGTGGGGAAATGCACATAATAATAATGTTTCTGATCCAAATCTCCGTCACTTGATAATTTCATCTGAAGATGAAACGGCCATATTGGATTTTCCAAGGAGTGCTATTAGAGCGCTCCTGATTGGTCAATATGGAATATTGGGGTTTATATTAAATTTACGAATTTTCTGATTGGTCAGCTATGAATAAGTATTTTAATAGATGAGTGGTAATATTTAAAATATATATTAGTGAAATTGAAATCGTTTTTTGACGGGGGAGATGACGAGCCCGTCATTTGAAACGACGTTTCTAAGTCGTAACCTTTTCACAAACCCCTAAAATTGCATTTGCTAATAACTTGCATTAATCATCTTCTGAAGCGATTTTGTTGTAAAATGTAATTGATATTGTTATAATATGAAGGTAAGAGGACACAGTAAGTTATTTCAGCTATTTGGATGCCATTTAGTAATATACTAAGCTATTTGGATGCTATTTTGTATTATATTATATGATTTAGTAATATACTGAGTCACTGAGTCCACGGCCACGGCACGGCCTCTTTGTTCCGTGTTGCCTTGGCTCTCGCAATTAGCCCAATGATTATGGCGAACCCTAGGCTACATCCCCCAGTCATCAATATTACCGTACGGACGCTAAAGCTGTACAAATATCGGAGCCTGCAAGATAGCGACATAAGAGGGCGGCTGAGAGTTACAGTCTAGGTGAACCCTTCAATATGATTAGCCCAATGATATGGCAACAACCCCTTGAGGAAGGGGATCATACATCGTACAAAATATCGGGACCAGATTTAGTTTACGAATCACATTTACACACAAAATACACAGAATGTGACCATTTGAAGACTATAATAAGTTGCCTGACTGTTAAATGTAACTAAGGATTACTATGGGAACATAAAAAGATGAGATTATAAAGTTGAAGTACGCGATCTAATCAGTCAACTTTTTAATAAGCTTATTTTCCCCTATGCTTTCGTGTGTTCAGGCTGACACAGAATGCATACAGACCTGATTGCACTGGGCTACATGTAGAGGGTAAGCTTTAGAATATGTGACGAACCGAAAACGGTGTTCCGTTTCATTATATTAGTATTTCGTTTACTGGATAAGTTTCCCCAGAGTAAAAATACTGTCCTACATATACTTACTTTATAGTCAAAAGAGGCCCATTATGTTTTCTAAACCATAATGAAATTGTTTACCTTTTCAAACCAAAGGGAGTGTTCATTATAAATATTTATTATTTATGGGGGTGGGGGTTATAACATCATAATACTTTCTCTGTCATGACAAAGGCAAAAAGGTCTCAGAATTCCACAACATTCATCAAAATTATTCAGTGGATTGTCCAAATGAATTTATGTCACCCAGCCATCGCATAGCTGTGTCGCCAAGTTGAAACCACTTACACATATTTATAGATATGCCACTTGTTGATGTTTAAAGTAGCTGGTCGAAATCCACATATACGTCAAGGTCAACGCATAGTTTGTCCAGGCAAAAAATATGTAACGGATGTGACAGAAGAAAGAAATTTGAACCATTGACAATTACCGTTGAACTCAATTGAACTAAAATATTATGATTGTAGCAACCCTAAAAGACCTGTCTAACCACGGTTTTGACTATCTGTGGTCTAACATTGATAGCTGCTTTGGAAGTATTCACCGGGACTCTTTCCTGGATTTTCTTAGTAAGTTCATCATCCTTTGAGAGGATATTTCCATATCGCCCGCCATATAAATGCTGCTGTGTTACTTCTCTGTGTAACATGTATGAAGCAAATGCCCAAAACAATGCTTATGTCCTTTATATCAGAACCCATCTGAACGTTATCACTCATTTCAGTACAGTATTCTTCTAAAAAAATAGCTAAAAATAAATACCACTCACAACTGAACGTGTTATTGGGAATAGCCACAATGTTAACTACAAATAGGCAAATCAACACTTTACAAGCATATCAAAACATTGGTCATTGTTTTGATTGTTTTAGGTTTGTCATTTGCGTTGCATATCTAGAGGTGGTTGGGCCATATGTCACTGTTTACACTTCAAACTACACCGGGTTGGGGAGACATAAATTCAATATTCAACATTCGGGCTTCGCCCTCATTGAATATCTGTAATTTATTATTTATGGGGGGTGGTTGGAAAAAATGGAGGGAGGATCAGAAAGAAATTCTTCGTTATTTATGGAGGGGGGGGGGAGGGGTTATTACATCATAATACTTTCTCTGTCATGACAAAGGCAAAAAGGTCTCAGAATTCCACAACATTCATCAACATTATTCAGTGGATTGTCCAAATGAATTTATTATTTAGGGGGGGGGGGGTTGGAAAAAATGGAGGGAGGATCAGAAAGAAATGCTTCGTGAGCAGTCAAATCTACTATTGCTTGATTAATTGGATATACAGGGGGATCAAGAAAAAAAATCAACGAAAAAGGGGGATCAAGACAAAAAATAACGCTGTTTGGGGTGATCAAGAAAAAAATATGTCCAAAGCTCAAATATTTCCAACCTCCACCACCAGAGTATTTATGAACACTCCCTAAGAATAACATATGTGTAAGTTACTTTGTGTGAACAAATAAAGCCAATCATATTTTCCAGTTAAAAAAAATTAGTACCATAACACCACTTTCCAAATTATTTCTGCCATATTACAATACAAAAACATTTTTTAACATTCAAATATCCGACCAGCTCTACTAGGCGTGCCTAGTCTTGTTATTCTCTAGTTTAAGAATATTTTTAATAACCTTTAATAAAAAAAGTTTTACATAACCTATTTCTCAATGTGTCCTTATAATATTTCTGAATGATTCGGTGTCCACCATACAACTTTAATTACCCCAATCCAACTTCTTCATCAATGTTAACCATACGTCTTAAAGGTTGTTGACCCTATTCTAGATTTAAGGGCATCATCAGTGTAATGAGAAATGGGACCTTTCATTTGATATCAAAAACACTTTTGAATCCCTTAGAGTTAAATTGTTAGGAAACATAGTAGCAACGCTGTTTGTTAATGTCTGTTCTTGAACTTTCAACAGTCTTCTATCTCCCCCGTCCAGTTTTTTTTAAATACCATGTTTTCAATATTATGACATAATGTGCACAAATCTAGCTTGTGAAAAGTTACAGAAATTAAGTTATATTTTTATCTATATTATCATTGTGGTTTGACCTCCACCCCTTTTCTGGGCAATCAAACAACATGATATTTGGGCAGGGCCCATCTACTAATATGTTTATCAGCTAAACACATGATTCCCTTATAAATAACCAATTGCTCTTGATTATAAACACTTATGTTAATTTAATGTTTATTTTGTAAACACATAAACACTTGGGTCATAATTCTGTTTATGCATTTAGAAAAGTGTTCACATGTTTAATAAAGTGTTTACATACTTGGGAATGTGTTTATTAACATTTTGCTATTTTTGTGCACTCAATGCATAATGTGTTTAGATACATTATGTGTTTAAATTTCTAAACACATAAACACTTTTTTAAACATATGTAACATTCTTTCTTAACTTCTTAAATACTTTTTTAAACACATAAATGCTTACTTAAACACCTAAACACCTAAACACCTAAACGTTTTCATTTACAGTGACCACTCCTCCGGACAGTATGGAAACCGTGCTCAGTGAAGCAACTATACAACCACGGATGATCACTCGGTAAATCTAACATCAACTGTAGATAAAGTCTCGCACTTTTTGCATAGTTGACATGACCTGTAGCAGTTCTTAACTGGACAATAGTTTACTTAAGTTTTCATTGATGTTATGTATCACATACTGTAACTAACTGTGCAATGTACGTGGGTAGAAGTGATAGTTTTAGACGCAGAACTTCACGATATTTTGGCGGCCATTTTGAAAATACTCTTCTGTTGGGAATTCTTTGAGATGAGCATGTGTTCGTAATGAATTTTAACCATACTTGCTGTCTTCATTTTAATTCTACAGTAACCTTTTCAAATTTCAGATATATATTTTGGCAGCCATTTTGAATTTGCTCTAAAAAAGTTTCCCCACAATGGAATTTTTGGGACTTTTTATATGCTGTTCCTGGAAGAATTCCGCTTCTTATGACACCAAAATCAGCTCTCTACCAATTTTCTCCGGGTCAAACCCTTCAACGACCAGCCTATTATTGAAACATGTTGCAACGTTGTTATAAAGCTGGAATAAACATTGAAACCAATTTGCGGGAAGCGCGCAAAAAATGGCTATTTTAACACTAAAAAGCTCCAGAAAAACGTTCCTGAGCGTACAAACTGTCATTTTTGTAAACTAAAATGGTCCAGAAAAACGTTCAGAAAGCCATTTTGTTTAAGCTTGAATAATTAAAGAAATGAAACCAATTGGCTCGAAACGCGCAAAAATGTCTAGTTTACTAAACCAAAATAGTCCAGAAAACGTTATTGAAACATGTTGCAACGTTGTTATAAAGCTGGAATAAACATTGAAACCAATTTGCGGGAAGCGCGCAAAAAATGGCTATTTTAACACTAAAAAGCTCCAGAAAAACGTTCCTGAGCGTACAAACTGTCATTTTTGTAAACTAAAATGGTCCAGAAAAACGTTCAGAAAGCCATTTTGTTTAAGCTTGAATAATTAAAGAAATGAAACCAATTGGCTCGAAACGCGCAAAAATGTCTAGTTTACTAAACCAAAATAGTCCAGAAAACGTTATTGAAACATGTTGCAACGTTGTTATAAAGCTGGAATGAACATTGAAACCAATTTGCGGGAAGCGCGCAAAAAATGGCTATTTTAACACTAAAAAGCTCCAGAAAAACGTTCTTGAGCGTACAAACTGTCATTTTTGTAAACTAAAATGGTCCAGAAAAACGTTCCTTAAGTCATTTTTGTATAACTTGAATAAAGAAACATTGAACTGGCGCGAAGCGCGCCAAAATTTCTAGATTTTCCCTAAAATGGTCCAGAAAACGTTCCTGAAACCATGTTGTTAAGCTTGAATAGCAGTGGCGTAGCTACGTTATTCATATTGGGGGCGAGAAATGAAAATGAACCGACAAGACTTTTGTGAGCCAAGAAATGCGCGCGTAGCGCGCGAAATTTTTCGACTTTACACCTATTTTTGGCACGATCGAGGTACATTTTATAAACAAGCTTGTAGCAAAGAATGTTGCATTTTGGGGACACATTATGCAAGCGTAGCTGTGTACTTTTGACCATCATAATTCCATGAATCCTGTGGTTAAATGAACCGACAGTGCCAATCTCAACCGACACAACGTCAATATTAGGGGTTGATGACGACGCCACTGTTAATAGTTAAATAGTTAAACATTGAAACTAATTCGCGCAAAAAAATGGCTTCTTTTTTTGGGAGGGGGGTATCGTCCCCACCGTGACAATGATGGGGGGGGGGGGCACTCCCCGCTTGCACTATTTATGCGTATGCTCGTTATTACCCTCCTTATCTTCCTTTTAATTTTTACTCTTTTGCAAATGGGGGGGGGGGGGCTGTCTCCCTGGCTACGCCACTGGTGATTCAGAGGGCCGAGTTGTTGGGTTTTAACTTGCCTGATGGATGATCTAAAACTCTCCTTGCTATCAATATTTATTTTCGTTATAAAACACTCACATGGATCAGAGACGTGAGACACGCTAATAAAAGCTCCCGGCCTCTCCTTCCCTTCCCTCCTCCTCTCCTCTTCCTCCCGGGCGCTCAACTTTTTATTGAGTAGAACTGAACTGAGTGGATTTTATGACAAAAAATAAGGTCTTAGGAACTGATTTTTTTCCAAAAAAGTAGGTCTTGAGAACTGGCCTATACCGGGTGGTTCAAAAAAAAGTTGACCCAAGTTCAAAGTAATTTTTCAACCACATTTAAAGTTTCATCAGATAATTTCTGTTTGCTTAGTCTTAATCAGCAGTAAGTTTTGATATTATCCTGATAAGATGGTATATTTATCTTGGTTGGTTCTTCAGATATGGTTCATTACAGAAAGCATGCACAAAGCTGCCTTGGCCACGGGAGCGTCCTTTAGTAGAGATGGAATGCACAAAGTGGACTTACACACGATTGGTCACAAATTTTAAAAATAGGAGAAAAAGAAACAAGGAGACATCTGAGACATCTGTCTGGTGCTTACCTACCTATACGTATCTACGTTTCTTTGATGAATGTGAATGGCACATAAGCATAGAGATTGGGATACTTTGTCAGGGCGGGCTTTTCAATTCTGAAACTAGAGCATGCTGTTTTGTTTAAGACAAAAACTAAATAACGCTCCCGTGGACAAGTCAGTTTTGTACATGTTTTCTGTAATGAACCATATCTGAAGAACCAAACAAGCTAAACGTGCTATCTTTTCAGGATAATTTCAAAACTTATTGCTGATTAAGACTAAGCAAACAGAAATTATCTGAAACTTTAAATGAGGTTGAAAAATTACTTTGAACTTGGGTCAACTTTTTTTTGAACCACCCGGTAGTTCAATTTTGATTAGCAAAAACGCAAATTTGCGATTTCTTTTGGCTTAAGAACGCAAAATGTTCGAAGAATTGGGGGTTTGGAACGCAGAATTTCGCGATTTTTGAATTTTCAATCAGATCAGGGTCTTAAGAACTGATGCCCCCGGCTCTTCATCTCCCCTCCTCCTCCCCTCCCCTCCCCTCCTGGCCTCCTCCTCTCCTCCCCTCCCCTCCTCCTCTTCTCCCCTCCCTTTTCTCCCCTCTTTTTTTTTCACCCTCTGGGGACCCGGGGGGCTTGAGCCCCCAAAGCCCCCCCCCCCCCTGGGCACGCGCCTGATATTATGTGATCTTTCCAGGGAACGTCCCTCAACATCGAAAAAAAAATTGGAAGAAGATTTTCTTGCAGATTTACATTTCTGATCATAAATCGTACATACATTCCAAGTTAAAGGGCGATACGATTATTAATTACTTCAAAATCATGATTTTAGAGTGAAAATAAACTGTCGGGTAATCCGACAGTTTATTATTTTCACTCTAAAACCATGATTTTGAGCTAATGAGGAATCGTATTGCTCTGTAACTTGGAATGTATGTATGATTTATGATCAGAAATGTAAATCTACAAGAAAATCTACTTTCTAAAATAAATAATGAATAGAGGGCGCTCTCTGGAAAAGATCACATAATATGCCTTTAAAGCCTGATCAAAACCAAAATGTACTCCAAGTATGGCCAAATTCATGTAAATAAAAAAGGAATAAAACATTGGCCAAAATGGTGTGAAGTCATTCGGGGGAATGGAGACCCTTGGCCTCCACCAGAGAAATCCTGGACACGCCTCTGGGACCAAATCATATAACTTAAGGCAAGAGGATGGGCGTTGTCACACTTAAAAACAGTAACATGGTCTTGAATTATAAAATGAAAGAGTCTGGGTGATTTGAATAATTTGCGTTGCATGTTTCAAAACTATGTACCAGTTGCGTAATTTCAGCTTTACACCACATATGTAAAAGCTTGCATCATGAAATAAAATAATAGCTGTGCTGATCCACATAACAGTATTGTAACGAAATTTGTGTCGACTATGTGGAATTCTTTTAACAGATGTCACTTTTATAAATGATCTGTTATGGATTTTTCCAATGGCATGTCCAAAGGAAGAGGGAGGTGCCGCGGCGCTACCTCTGGCCAAGGCATGTGTAAAGTCTTTGCTCTGACCATCATTTGAATTTGAATTGCACCCATATTTGCCGCAATAAGTAAGATACTCATGTCTTGTGATGGCCAAATAGAGTAAAGCATAAGTTGCGTAAACCATGTAATTTACCAGTCTGTACGATGGGAATTACATATACAAAACAGAAAATGAAATGGTTTACATTTCAATACTTTGCATTCATAAACATTGTAAGCATCTATCAATAACAATAGCAAATATTAGTTTGGTATTACTCTTAATTCTCGCACAAATCATTAATAGCTATTCATATAATCCACAAATTTGATGCACAAATATTTCTGTGCAATGTTAAATTTTTCTCAGCGATCTCATGAGAAAGCCTCAGCATGGGGAAAGTTTTGGTAACAAAGCACCATTGCATGTCAACAGTGCGTTTAAACCAATCATAGACAAGAGATGGGCATCTGAAACCATTCATAGACAGGTGAAATTGGACTTGTAAGTCAACTTCAATTTCTGCCATAAACATGATAAGAATTAAAATTTCTCTTTTAGCCTATTTTATGTTAATCTTGCAATTTCACGCTGTGTGAATTACCATTGTACATACTAAAAAATTGGTTGACTTGCCTAATTGGTCACACTTTCCTTAATTGATGATGGGTTTGTCTTATCTTTTGGGGATTCTTACTTTGTAAGTTGTACTCTACAATTATATCAAAAGCTATCAAATTTGTCATGGCTAAGTGGTTTCAATAGGGATTAAGTTCATGCTGAAAGAGAGTCGTATTTGTTTTGATACACCGTGTATAATTCATTATCTGCAAATAGTGCAAATAAATATGTGATAATAGTAGTAATAGGTAACCCAATAATGTACATAAGTTCAACGTCATCGTTCAACTATAACTGTATCAATGACATCAATACTAATAATAGGCTATAACATACTCAATATCACAGTGCGAAAAGTGGTAACATACGTCAAAATTATTTAAATAATACTTAACGTTAGCTGTACAGTTAATCCTAAATAAATACTAGGTCTTTGTTACCAGATATTTCAAATGGCAAGTTAGCTATGATACACTACATGTATTTGTGACGTGTTATTTTTATCAAATCATCACATGACCATGCACGCTCTATATTAACTTGACGATCTGGCTGGTTGCAACGTCCGTTTTCTAGTTGACGCAAACCGTACCAACCTTTCTTTCCAACATGGCTGAAGTTGCATCTACCGTTGAGATAACCGCCAAGAATATCTTGCAGTGTGCCATCTGTCATAAGCTATATCAGGATCCCAGAGCGTTACCATGTCAACACGGATTCTGTGTGGAGTGTTTGGAAGACTGGGCTAAGAAGAGCAAAGTCAAAGGCAAGCTGGTCTGTCCATTCTGTAGAAAGGAGGTTTCTTTGCCAGAAGAAGGAGTGAAAGGACTTCCTGTGCACTTTCTAGTTAGCAGTCTCCAGGATAGTGAAGAGAGTAAAGAGGTAGGATTATGTACAATGTCTAACACTAGCATTTTGTTTTATATAGGCAGTGTGTGAGTGTATGGGGGGGGGGGGGGGGGGGGGGGGGGCAGTCAGTCAAACAGTACCAAGACACCAGCGATTTTCCTTACAAAAATGCCAAGTTTTAAAAAAATGTTTAATATAGCGATTGTATTGTTTTATGATCAAGTTTTGCTGTGTTTTTGTGAGTAGAAACAACAATAATGGTAATTTTAAATGTTCATCTTGAATTCTGAAGTAAATTAGTTTTAAAACACAAATCTTCAACACTATTTTGTGTCCCTTTAAGCTAATTTCAGGAATTTGTTGACATTAAAAGCCAAATCGATTCTCCCCCCCCCCCCCCCCCCAAAGAAAAAACACACCAAATGTTGATTCTGGTGTCGCCACTGTCCTTTCTTTCTTTTCCTTCCTTCATTGGTAAATAAACAAACAAACCACCAGGCAACCAAACAAACAACAAGTTACGAGTTTATGAGTTTACGAGTGTAAGACCCGAGGCAAGTTCATCCATAGGCGATGTCGCGGCCGGGGCGCTTAATTTCTTTCTGCAACCATAACGGGATGCATCCCATTGTGTTACTATACGCTTTATTCCGTGTAGCGATCTGTCGTCTATGCATCCCGTTATAGTTGCATAAAGAAAATACGCCGGGGCAAGTTCGCCATGGTCTCATAATTAGGCTTCATGAAGTAGTATGTATCACATAGATATACACATTGTTATGCAATGTGATTTTCTTCCAAAATAAGATTTAGAGAGAGTCCAGACTTTAAGGGTGGGGTCATCTTTACGAAATATAATTGTTTAGAATTTTAAAATTATAATAAATACCAATCTAAAAATATTATCTTCTAATTTTAGTGCTACTCTATTCCAGATATATATTTTTATAATTACAAATAGGCTACAGGAGGTGAATAACAATTGTGAAATTTTACAAAATCTTAATCATGTGAATCCCCATTGGCGAACATGCCCCATCATGAAAGGGCGAATGTGCCCCATAGCACAAAAAGTACATTGACCCGATAACCACGCATGTCCCACACTACAATGACGGGTTTATGACAGCATTAAATCCATAACTAATCCCATACGTACGTATGATTATTTACATTACAATCTTCTGTACGAATATCTTTAGAAAAATATCAATATCAAAAATGGAAGAAAATCCAATTTTGTGATGTAAAACTTGTATTTAGATGATAATTTGACAACAATTATACGGAGATCAGCCATGTAATGGGAAGATCGCAACAAACAGCGGAACATATTATGTGTTCGTCAAATTCAACCAGTGGCCGCAATGATGTGAATCACGTGGTGGGCGAACCTGCCCCTATGGTCTACACTCCCCGCTCTCCCCTACAACATATCAATACAAAGTCAGAGCTAAATCATTACAAAAACAATAGTATATAATATATGCAAGGTGTCGTCCCACCAACTAACAAACCAAACAAGTGTTAATCAATCAACCAATAACCCAATTGTCCAAAACATAATTTACTAACCGACCAACCATGACAACCAACCATTTAACCGACCAACCAACCAACCAGCCAACAAATCAACCAAAACTAACCTACAATCTCAACAATTCAACCATCTAACCAACATTGAGCTAAACATCCATTAATAAATTATAAAATCAACCGATCAACCAAAATCAACCAACCAACCGAAGATACCACCAACCAATTAACTAACCAAACCCCAACCAAACATGCGTTAATCCAGTAACCAATAAACTAGCTTCCCATCCAACCAAAAGACTTTCAAACACCAAATCAACCTAAATTGTCCAATACCTAACTAACCAACCTACCAACCCGTTCAACCAACCAACCTATTCAACCGACCAACTCAATCGACTAACCCGTTCAACCTACCAACCCGTCAATCGACCAACCAACCAACCAACCATTCTACCAACCAACCAAAATCTAACAACCCGTTAATAAACAAACAAAGCAACCTACAAACAAATCAACCAATACATCAACCAACAATACCACCAACCAACTAACCACACGCCAACCAAACATGCGTTAATCAATCAACCAATCAACAAATAAACTAATCTTCTATCCAACCAAAAGGCTAATCAGCCATTCAACCAACCTAACTTGTTCAATACTTGATCAACCGATCAATCCGATCAACCGGCTAACCCGTTCAACCCATTCAACCAACCAATCAAACATTCAACCAACCATCCGACCAACCAACAAAAATTTAACCAAGCACCCGTGAATCAATCAACCAAGCAACCAACCAACAAATCAACCAAATAACTACCGTAATCTATCACCTCAACAATTCAACCGTCTAACCAAATCGCAACTAAACACCCGTTAAAGCCCCAGGCATCTACTAAATGGTTGAGAAACTGACTGTGAATCTTACTAGATATTATTTACCAAATACAGAATCAATGGTGTTTAATTAATTAAAAAAGGGGCATCGTCAAATTACATATTTATGTTTCTTATCGTTTATCTTTGTTATATCAAATGATTTATACGAACAATATTTGAAAATACATTTAACCATAAAGGAATCGTAGTCAAACATGGAACATGGATATCAAGAGTAAAATGGATTTAAAACATTTGGTATGGCAGCGCCCTCTATTTCTCAAATGTGTCAGATTGGCAGATTGGTTGGATTAGGCTACTGGTGGAATGAGAAGATGCCTGGGTCTTTAATAGACAATCAACCGATGAACCAATAAATCATCCAACCAACCAACCATGCCACCAACCAAGGCTTACCAACCAAACCCCAACCAATTGAAACAAACAATCCATCCTACCAAAAGGCTAATCAGACATCCAGCAAATCTAAATAAATCAAAAGCTAGTCATTTATCTGTCAACCAACCAACCAAAAGTTCAGTTTGACCAACAATCCTACGAAAATCTAAAAAAATCATCCGGTACTCAATAAACAAAGCAACCAGATAACCAACCTAACAACAAACAAACCAACCAAAACCTTAACCGACCTACCGACCAATCATTCAACCAAGCAACTAACCACATCCCAACCATCAACTAATAAGGTAACCACCAAACCAACCAAAGGTCCAACTATCACAGGCCAACAAACCAACCAACCAACCAACCAGCCCTGACTGACCGTTCGACCAACCATTCATCCAACCTATCAGTCAACCATTAAACTAACCACCCAGCCAACCAAAAGTCCAATCAACCAACCTATATACAAACCAAAATTGACCAAACCATAAGCAACCGTACGACTAGCCATCCGACCACCAGATCACCCAATCATTTAACCAGCCAAAACCAACTAACCAAAACACAACCAAACACCCGTTCATAAATGCAACCAATCTACAATTAATCCAACTACCCAACCAATCAACCAAACAACCAATCAAACAAACAAAATTGACCAAAACCTACCATATCATAAACCCCTGTTACTCAATAAACCAACCAACATCGTTCGCGAAATATTCAACTGCTGCTGCTGCTGTTTAGCCATAGTCCATTAGAGAACCGTCGGCATTCTCTTGCTTGCTTTCACTCTTGCTGCTACCAGTCCGCCGTCTGTCCAATCTCTGATATTTTCTGTCCAAGCAGTTTTTCTGCGTCCTGGTAGAGCCTTCCCTTCTATCTCTCCTTCAATAGTAGCTATTACTATGCTATCCGCATATTCAACTAACCAACCAAAATCTAACGAAACACCGTTACTCAATCAACTAAAACAACAATCTAACCTACCGAACAAGCATACCAACCAAAAACCTAATCGGCCGACCGACCAACAATTTAACACCAAAAGGCCAACCCACCAACCAACCAAAATTGATAACAAAACTAACCTACAGAGCAGTCAACCATCCAATCAACCAAAATATAACCAAAACACTTAATAAGTATACATTACTTCATGAATAATCGCGATAGCTGCGTACCAAGTGTGTTCCAATAAAATTAATCGTTAGATGAGAACGCGCACGCCTAGCGCAGGTTACTAATAATTGCCCGAAAGTACTGCGCCAAAGTGTTCGGTTGTTTTGCTCATTGACCGACCAATCAACATGATCAATAAAGCCTCACGCCCATAAACTGAATATTCAATGAGTTATGAGCAAACACGATTAAAGCTTATTTCTGATTGGTTGAATGATAAAAATGTTAATGAGTGGATGATCCGACTTGGACTGTCTCAATCCAGGATATATAATTAGAGCGTTCGTGGTTTCAATAACTAAGAAGGGTGGGTGAAATAAACAGAAAACTAATTATTTATTAGCGCGATTTTATCGGTACAAATCAATTGGCTGATAATATGCATCTTTTTTAGTAATTAATGAGATGAGAATAATGACTGCGTAACAACTGTTTTCGTGAATTTCTTTTGAAATCATCGGTTGTTGTTCTGGTCATTCGGAATTGTCCCTCAGACCAGAACAAAAACCTCTGATTTCAAAATGAATTCACGAAAACAGTTATTACGCAGTCATTATTCTCTAAATAAAAGAACCATCTAACCAAAAAACTGACCAACCAACCGACGAAACAACTAACCAAAAACCTAACCCACCGACCAACCAACCATTTAACAAACCAACCCAAGGCCAACAAATTAACAAATAAATGGTTGTTAATCAACCAACACCCACTCACCCAACCAACCGATCAATCAACCAAAAACCTAACCCACCGACCAACCAACCATAACCAACCAACCAAAGACCAACCAAGCACCCGTAATCAACCAATTAACCAATAAATGGTTGTTAATCACTGAACACTCACACAACCAACCAACCAATAAACATAAACCAAACCAACCTACCAACCAAAGACCAACCAAGCACCCGTAATCAACCAATTAACCAATAAATGGTTGTTAATCACTCAACACCCACTCACACAACCAACCAACTAATAAACATAAACCAAACCAACCCACCCACCCATCTGTCCACTTGTCATCCTGTTACCCTCCTGCCCACCCACTAATACAACCCCAATCACCCATCCCATCAACTAAAGCACCTTACCTCCAATGAACCTATCATAGTTGATATAGAAAATCCCATCTGTGCATGTTATGGTTCTTCCATTAAAGCGTGTACTGATTGTTTAGTTGATTTTTTTATGTACTTATTCATTCCAGGTTTTATTCCAGGTCAAAACCTGCAGTAACTGCAAAAAACCTGACAATTGCGTCAAATTTCACTGCTTCGATTGCAAGGATAACCTGTGCTATGACTGCCACATCATGCATAAGGGTGTCAAGATGACTTCACTTCACAGAGTTGTTACTATCGAAGATCTACTTTCTGGAAAAGTCAGTGACGAAGGAAGATACTGCAAAGTCCACGACAAAGTCATCGTTGAGTTTTACTGTGAAACCGAGCAAAGACCTGTATGCTACCACTGCATAAGCCTAAACGTCTGCGCCCATGATCACAAGAGAAGCAGTGTGACAGATGCAGCAAAAATAAGAACCTTCAGTGTTGAAAAGATGATCAAGGAATGTGAGGAAACTAAGACCAAATATATTGACGCAGTGAGGAATACCGAGCAGGTCTGTGAGGAATTAAAGAAATCAACACGATTGGCAAAGGGGGCGCTTTCTGAGGCACGAATAGAATACATTCAACGCGTGGTTGATATTTTCAACAAAATTGAAGCGGACATAGATGGAGAGGAAGTGAAAAGAATAAAGACATTAACTCTGGCGAAAGAAGATCTTGAAGGACATCTGAAGGACATCGAGGGAGCTTGCCAACGGGGATCAAAGTTCATTCAATCTGGATCGGAGTATGAGATCACATCAAGCTACGCGTCCTTGTCAGAGTGTCTACACAATGTCAACCAATCACAGCCGATACCAGCTGATGTCTCGCTTGGTTATCTCCGATATGTACCCGCTACTTCTCCTACCATTCCTGTATTTGGTCATTTATCAAAAGACTATAAGTGGGCAAAGACCTCTCAAATCGGCAAGGGTACTTTACTGGAAGAGCCACGGGGTATTGCTATTAATCAACATGGTGATATAGCAATCACAAGCGGTCAAGATGGTGTGAAGGTGTTCACAAGGACTGGACAGGTCAAGTACACCTTCAAAGACACTTCCAATAATGTGTTTGACATAGCTGTTACACCTGACAATAGATACATCATAGATGGTCATAAAGAATTCTTGCGTTATGACATCAAAGGCAATCAGCTGTCAAAGACTCCTACATATGATATGAAAGGCAAACCATGTAATCCTTATGCGATTGCTGTAGATGCAACAGGAAGAATAATAGCAGGACTCGGTAACCATAATATCAACACCATATCAATCCACCAGGCAGATGGGACTCTCATTAATAAGTTTGCAACACAATCTAGACCGTATAAGATTGTTGTTACCGCCAAAGGAGACCTTGTTGTATGCTTTGGAGATCACACCGTGAAACTATTGGACTATTATGGAGGTAATGTCCGTAATATCCAGCCTCCTACTGATGTCACAAAGTGGAAACCTGGCTATGTCTGCAGTAATCACATCTGTGGTGAGATATACGTGGGAAATGTTGGTGATCCTAAAGCTGTGTATAAATTCACATCTGATGGAGAGTACATTGGATTCGTCACAAATGATGTTGGATATCCACAAGGAATAGCTGTATCGGTAGACGGACAGGAACTGTTTGTAGTAGAGAAAAGAGCCAAGCAAGTCAAGATATTTCAGTTGCAGTGAACTAAGGCCAATACTAATAATTTAGCCGTCCCTTCTACATTAAAACAATGTCATATAGGTCGTTATCACAGATGATGTTGATTGGCCAACAGGAATTAAAAGCTGTATCGGTAGACGGACAAGAATTGTTTGTAGTGTAGAAGATCAAGTCAAAATATTTCAGTTGGAGTGAACAAAAATCAATACCTATTACCTATTTTAGCCGCCCCTTCCTTCTACACTTAACAGTCCCTTCCTCTAAGAGTGTACCATTTATGGGGGTGTTGTGATTCATGGGTCCTCAGATCAACTTTTCAAAAAAAACCGGTGATACATTACCATACCATTATACTATAGCCAAATTTTAAAATTCCTAGCATTTTTGGTTTTGGTTCGGTCGTAAAAAATCACCGAAATTTCAGAGAAGAAAACCAGTAAAACGATTACTATGTTCCCCATAAGCATATCTATGCGCGCCATGCACATCCCAACGAAAGGAAAACATATTTTGAATCCTCCAGTTGGGTACATAAAAAAGTGAAACAAAATCGTTGGGATCTCGTTGGCGCATCACATTACGCTGACCTTGAACCCTTGACAAACAGCGCCCTCTTGCAGTTTCAAGACTTTATAATTTGATGCGCCAACAAGATCCCATTCAATATTTTGAATCCTCCAGTTGGGTACATGGTTTTTCAGGTCTCATGGGATACCTAGATTAAGAATATTAAAAGAGTATGATTTGGGTAGGCCGCCTTACCCAAATGCCCGGGTTTGTGCCTTCTTCAATTTTCAATTGAGCTATAAACACACCTGCACCCAGGATAAGCATTTCTTTTAATTTTGAGTATTTAGACCAAGGCATAACGTGGCACCGGCATAAAACATCATCAAATCATCAAATTGTTTATCATCACTGCACCGCATTGCAGCCTCAGCGTTTATCCCATAATACTACAAAATATATAATTGATAGGGGTGTATGTTACAAAAAAAACCAGCCATATATAATGATATATGGTTGGATGAGGAATTGAACCCGGGATTCCTGCGTGGAAGCGCTAGAGCGTGGCCACTATGCTATACACTAGACTAACTATTTTGGCAAAGTCGTTGATAAAGATATTGTAGTATGGAGTTGATGAATCATCATATTTCGTACGCTTTGCAGAATGCAGATCCCCATATACTTCTTTCAAAATTCAAACAATAAAGCGATTAGCATTTTTAACAATGGAAATTGTTCATTGGGACTCCGTGTACAATTACGTTACCCCGTTTTCGCGCCGATTTCATTAGACTGATGCAAAGTCTTTTACAACTCTATTGTACCGAACTATAAAAAGAGTAAGACTGGTTACCTCTTGAGCAGAGGGTGATTTAAGGAAGCCCCATAATCCCTTGCGAATTTGTTGAACCCTGGATTTCACCCGCCACTGTAGCTACGCACAGCTACCAAAAACATCAGTGAACCATGAAAGTAATTGTGTTGTAAATTATTTTGAAACTATCACAGAGCTGTGTGACCGCGTGCGCTACATGTATTCAGTGGTATTGCAGTCAACCACAATAGAGAGGCCATGCACTTATTCATCGATCGGCTTTACAGAAAAGAATCAACCATGCGTCACTGGCGCGTTGTAGCCCATTCAGATTATTCTTTGAATTGAGGCGGGATTTTTGAAAGTGATGTAAACGCGCATGAATGAAATGGAATTACTAGCTTCTTATAGTTTTGGCGAACAAAGAACAGTAGTCATATGCAGGGCCTCTCTAGATGTTGGGTATCAATCCCAACAATGGGATTCCCATTGTTTAAAACTGTTTGAATGGGCATGACTCCTGTTTATTGACACGCCAGCTCGATGGTTTCAGAAGTTTTCTAGGAAGGAACCATGCCTTGTTTCTAAGTAATTAATTAGTCGATAAGAGAAATGTGACACTCATATGTTAGAGAACGTTCTAATCTTTTGGAATCTGCTTTCAAAATCCTTATCGACTGATTTTTCGCAGAGAATGAAGCACTTGAAAAGTGGCTATCGGGTGTCTTTTACATGCAAAAGAATAGGCAATTAAAGGAGCGATTTTGATGTCAATTACTTCCTTTATCATATCGTAGTGCATGTTGGGGCTTCCTTAAATCACCCTCTGCCTCTTGAGGATAACGCACAGAAATAGTCATATACATATTAGTTTCAAGCGGCCAATGCAACGTAGTCTAAATTTAACCGGAACTACCGCACATTGATTGAGGGCGTATCAGCCCATATTGGTCCTGTTTTATCAATCGAGTCACCCCTCCTTAGTTATTCCTCCATGACCAACCATAGCCCGAAAGTTCACAATTATCCCACATCTGTTGTGTGTTACAGAATGTGTGGCTGTTAAGTCGGGATAAAATTAAAATAGTAGTCGTAATTCAGAGACCTGGTTATATATTTCAATGTAAATGTCTCAGGTGTCAAAACCAATCGTTTCTTGAACGTTAGCATGGTTAGTGCGCACACTCGCTAACCTCATTATTGACCTATATGCAAATCAACGTCCCATGAATAATAATGGAGTTTACTATCACGGAGCGTGATACGCTTTATAATATTAAACAAAAATGCCGGTGAAAATGTTTTGTGAATTATTTTTTTAGTACATTCAAGTTAAATAGACGAGAGTTAAACATATATAGTAGTATGGTTATGATTTTGAGTAGGAATTATAGTTATGGTTGAGGGTTTTAAACGATAGGTCTATAAAGTGCATTGGGAACAACCTGAATCTTAACCGTTCATGTGGTCTAGTGGTAAGGATTTACCACTATGACAACCACGAATCGGGTTCAATTCCTGGTAGGTGCGCCAGTTGTTTTGTTAATTTTCAATAACCAAAATAATTTTACATTTAAATTAGAGAGCGCGGTCCATGGGTTTCGCGGCTGGTAAGGCGTAGCACTGGTATCGGGCTCGCTATTTTCCTCATTTACTGATATTCCATAAAATGAAGCTCACTTGCTTAACATTTCCCCGTGTCCAGAGTCACTCTCATCGGGTCAGAAGTCACAAACTGGTCCAAAAAAAAGTTTCACTTCTAATAATGTTGAGAAATGCACCAATTCTGATTAAACGGGACAAAACTTAAGTTTTACATACTTAATGACCCACAAACTATATATTGTTGGAAAGCTTAAGATTCAAGGTTTTTTATTTTTGCCAAAAAGAATCAAATTATACAGGGTGTGTACAATTTTTACAGGGTGGAACATAACAAATGTGATCGTTTTTGCTCCTCACAAAATAGTTTGATAGTTTGTACAATTAGGGTTTAGCTGAAAATAGTCACCAAAATCAGAACAACCGCAGAAGGTGCTACCAAATTTGCTAAGAATCATTTGCCCAAAATGTACACAGGAAAAGTACAGGGTGTCTAAAATTATGATGAAATAATGCATAAAATTAATGTTTGTATATAATATTCTATGAAATTTAGTTAGCATGGACCATTTAATTTAAAAGAAAATGATTATCAAAATGAACTACATGAATATCGTTAAAGTTCCTTTTATTTTGAATACAGGGTGGTCCAAAATAGGTCTAAATAGCAAATTTTTCATAAATCTATGAACAATTCTGTGAAGAAATGTTTTACTACCCAGGGTAGAAAAGGACTGAAGAGTCACACAAATGAAATAGAGAGACTGCGATTTGGCCATTGTTTAATCAATAAAATGAATAAAACTGTGTATTTTTTACATTAAAACACTCCCTGAATTGAACATCATATTCTAGTAGAGAATGTCTAGATAACAATTCAATATTAGTACTCATAGTAGCAGGAACATGTTATTAACACATATGAGAAGTTTGAAAACTTTCCTATGTATACTTTTAAAATGGCATCAATTTCAAAAGTTCTAGTTTTCCGCTATTTTGTGTACAAACCTATGGGCTCCTCATCCACCGGCTCCTCGTCCACCGCTCCCACCCTTGACTCACTCGACGTTTAGATTGATAACTTCACTGTTGCTAAACATGTGGCTTTAATTTTTTTTTTTATTCGGTAGCTGGATAAATTGTCTTTAATATGATACCAAAAATGTTATGTTTTTTTGACAACTTCTATTTAAAATAGAGACACGTATCACGATTTTAAGGATTTTTTGAAACGATCCCACCTTATTTGATATACCTATTAGTGACCTGTGACCATCGGGGAGTAGCCTGCCTGGTTGGAACAGCTTGGTGAGTTGGCAAATAATAGAGTCGGGGATATGCCGCTAATTAGAACAGCTACATGTTTTGAGCCATGCTTAATATGCCTGGTTGATAATAGGGGCTGGAGGGGAACAGGCAGAGGGCGTATATTACGTCTAGTAAGGCGGCGATGGTGTATATATACAACTACACAAAAAGTACCGGACCAGATGCTTTGATGTTGGCTTTTTCCTAAAACAATAATCGATACGAACAATCTTACTAGATATAGGCCTACATTTAATGAGGACATTTCTTCTCCGTAGTTTGATAGCCTACCTCATTCATAAAACGAGTGGATAGTTTTGATTGTGTCAGGGGAAAAGACCAAAAGCTTTTTCTTCTTTTTGAATGTTGTCACGTATCGCCCATTAACTGCACGTAAAAACCCGGGTGGTAGGATCTTCCGCACAAATGTCGAGCACGCGCCAGTGAACAGAGTGCCGTACCAACTGGGCAGCGGATGGCGGCCAAATAGAGGGTAGAGGGACGTGGGGACCTAGTCGTAGAGGCACTACAGAAACAAAACAAAACAAAAATAAACAAATACAAACCAATTAAGAAAGTTCACAATAAATCAAGCGCTGCGAGCATTGTGACCCGATGGTTCAAATGCGCCCAAGTGGCCCTCTTTTGATGCGCTGGATCTGCCCCTGATAAGTTTGGAGTGTTTATTTAGCAGTTATCATGAGAAAGTGCTGATGGTGTCATGTTAGTAAGTTTTAAAGTAATATGTCCGTGTTTTTTCTTGTCGAAAAGACTCCTATAGGGTGGCCCTAAAAAAAGGGTGCACATGTTTGCGCAACTGATTTACCATGAAGTCCCAAAGCAATTGGGGTAATATGTTTATACACACGGAAAGGGGAAAACCTAGCTTTTGGATGCCGTTTATTTCATCTAATTTGGATTTGTCAATCCTGAGATATACCCAGTTTATCAAAGCTACCCAAAATCGACGTTGTGCCACTTGTTTACAGAAAGAATGATTATGAGCGTCAAAACGATACTAACCATGGGCATCAATCGGAAACGTTGGGGTGGGCATTTAAACAGAATTGTATAAAAGAGCCTGAGGAACAATAATGAATCAATTAACTTAAAATATTGTCCTTGGAATATGTGGAAAGGGATTTCTACGAGCAGTTATTGTGGGATCCCTCTGAAGCTTACGCCGCGCGTTATCAATGTGTTACTGAGTCCTGCCACTTGTCATGTCTTAGTCCTTTGTATGTGTATTCCTAGATGTGTTTGGGAAATGAATGGCCAACACTCTGGTGACTTCCGCTGGACTTCTCGTTTGGTGATATTTTAATACCATGAACACCCACCCTAATGAAAATTGAGGCCGCACTCTCACCATATGGACGTCTGTCTTGTTTTGAAAATATAGGGCCAATAAACATTTTAAGGAACCTCGTCAAAAGGACGGCTTCGAATCATGCAACAATCATCTTTATATCCAGTTCTGCTTGGATACACTGACACTCATTCTATTATTTTAACCTATTCAATCTCAATATAAAAATGTCATTTTGGTAACACTGGTGAAGGCAATCGTACAAGGGGAAGTTGTATATAATCTTAGGAGTAAACCTTTGAAACTGTAAAGTACTGTAAAGTGGAACAACATCGATTCTGGGTAGCTCTAGTTAATTGTCCATATCTCAGGATTCATATGGAAACGTGGTCTCATTTGCTGATTTTACCCCCAATTACACTCTTAAGCATGGGGCCGACTTTCATATTTTCTGGTAATTGTACCCATAGCGAGAAATCTGTTGAGTGTGGATACTAGGTCTCGCTTCTTATTTGATAGTAAATACATTTCTCTAACCAATTATGTAAACATAATCTAAAATAATAGTGACGTTCTCACGGCAGAGGCTTATTGCTGCACCTATATTTCACGAATGGCCCTGATCAAAATATTGTAAGTTTTTGCAGGTATTTTGGCATTGATGGCGCTATAACGTCTTACCGGTAGGTTCTAGTATATAAGTCTCACATGCCATTCTGGAGATTTTTTTAATAGCTTCAATTTGATATAAAACTCATTATGATTGGTTCTATCGTATTGGCGGCAGAGCATTTGCAAAACAACGGCCAATGGTAGGACCTGTTTGACCTTCGTCGTCAAACCGGAAGCATACATTTCCAGTGTGGGGTATCACTCGTATTGTTCATTCCGATATCATCCAGATTCAATTTCTGACTGACTGTGTGACTAAGTGTAAATGTTGAACCATTAAAGATGTTATAGTTTCAGATTATAATTAATTATATAAGAATTAATTTTATCTTGTTCTTTTATACGTTGAGTTCATTTTCATATTGCTCAAGTAGGGAACTCCCCCATTCCTAATAATGGTATAGTCCAAGTAACTGATATACGCTGTGTGCACTGACCATTGTATTTGAGCATACACACTGTACAGCTGTGTAGCAATTCTTTTATGAGACAATTGGCCTTAAACGTTTCCATATGCAAATCCAAATCAGATGGTATAAGCAGCATTTAAAAGCCTGGTGTATAGTCTGTCAATATGTGTAGACATCTTACACCAAATGTTAGAACTTCATGGTCACCAAATTGGGTAAACACGTGCACCCTTTTTTAGGGACACCCTGTATAATACTATCAAATCAATATTTAATCAAATAACCCTGGTGTTTTCTCTAGTAAACTGCTCAAAAAAAGTTCGGAAATTTGTTTTCAATCACCAATTGTTCAAACAGTTCGTAATATATTCATATTTTGTTTCATATTAGTGAAAAGCTGTCAATAGTTGACTGACGTCACTTACTTTGCATACTAGGTCTACTAATTTCGATTAAATATCTTCTCTTTGTCCAGTTGTCAGATAATTGGGCAATCTTTCAAGGATTAAGAAAAGTTGTTTATGAGATGGGACCAGGTTGTATTCGAAATAGACTTCAATTACTGCCACCATAGTATTATAAATTTGCCAAAGCTGATCTGGTTGGTGTATTTTCATGAGCGGTACTCTCCTTCAGTGGCATAACTATACCGGGGGAGACATTCCCCTTAATGAGTGACAAAACTCAATGTATATGACTATAAACATAGTCATTTATGTCCTTACCACAGGCCTATCCCTCAACATGGGGCAGGGGGCATGGTCTCCAAAATAGAGGCTTTGGAGTGAATTTTGACGAAAACTAGCTTTCGAATGCAAATTGTCACACTTTGTGAATTTATAATAAAAGGGGCCAGGGGTTGTTAGCTTCTGAGTGGCACATGCACATGTTCGGGCCTTTCTTTTTGAAAACCCCTAAAGAAGAGAGGGCAAACAAGTTTGAACACTCGTTAATGTCCAAAACTTTTAGACCCCTGCTTTTATCTATGCACAATAATGTTCTTTGTTTTCTAAATTTAAACAATGTACCGTGTCGGCATACAAAAATTAAGAGGTATCCATCTGTACAGGTGGGTGACGGTGCGGCAGCCAGCAGCCATTTCCCATCCACACGTGTACATGTGGATTCTCTATTGTTCATCTCCAAGTGCAGGCCCACAAGGGCCTAGTCCGAGTCCAAGTCCATCGGGCTGTCGGACTCATGGTAAAGAGCAGTGGCGCTATGGATTGTCCAAAGGGTGGACATTGGTGGAGGATGGGTATAGGTGAGCAGCATCCCCCACCTTTGACCCTCGGAAGAGGTTTCCTATTCAAATCTAATATTCCATTCAAAAATGAGGAGGTAGTTTTAGGTGTGTCATCCATCCCACGCATCCCTATTGTCCAATGCATCCCTACTATCCCTACTATCCCAGGCATCCCTCCCTAGCATCCCTACTATCCCAAGCATCCCTACTACCGAAGCATCCCTTCAATCCCACGCATCCCTAATATACCAAGCATCCCTACTATCCCAACCATCCCTACTAGCAGGGCTGTCAACTCTCCCGCATAGACACTCTTTGTCCCGCACTCCCGCATAGCAAATAAATCTCCCGCATCAACAAAATTACCTCAATTAAAGTGTGTATCAACACCTTTATACTAGCTTCCGTCGGTACATTTGCGATTTTGAACCATGCAATTTTCGTGCGGATTTGAGGAAAACATCATCCCTACCCCCCCCCCCCCCTCCCCCCCCCCCCCCCCCCCCCACACACTTATCAGGATTTCAGCTGCTGACGGGGGAAAAATTGTACATGTTTTACGATATTTTTTTGAGTATGTATCTCTCCCTCCCAGCAAATCCCAAAAGTTGACAGCCCTGTACTAGGCCTATAATATTCCTAGCATCCCCTATACTAACCCTAATATCCCTACAATCCCAAGCATCCTTATTATCCTAAGTATCCCTTGAATCCTACAATCCCCATCAGCATCCCGTACCTTCCCGCTGTTGAGTCAGAAACTTGGCAAAGTGGAGGGTCTGCCGCTGTGGTAGACCCAACACTCATTGTGGGAGTCGGTGGGGGGGGGGGGGGGGGGGGGGGGGGGCTCATGGTATAGAAGTTGTAATCATCCGTGTGAATCCACTCTCTAAAACAACCCTCAAAGAAGAAAAAAATGAAACCTCGTTAAGTCCCAGCTTATATTTTACATAAAACAGGATAACACAACATTTCTGTTTAAAACCAAACATTTCATTTTATTTCAGTTTTGGGGGGCCCATTTTCGTCTATTTTTACAATATGGACACATGACTATCGCCCAAGCACCTCCTTGGCTGGCGCAGATTTAGGTTGAAAAAGACACCCTTATTCTCTGAAGTTGGCGATTTTGATACTTAGCATGGGCCCGCGTTGTGGTCTAAAAAAGCACCCTCATTCCGCGTTTTCGTTCACGCGGATATGATTACAACATATACCTGCCCCTGACTCGGATGTGGAGTCAAACAGGTCAGTACGGGGTTTGCATTTCTATTTAGTCCCGGTTAAAATCAAGATTAATGGTGTGATCAGGTCACACACATTTAACACATCCAGTATACCCGGTACAAAATATTGTAATTGTAAATATGATACATATTTTGATAGAAACACTGAATTACTTTGGGATCAATGTAATCCTTTTTGACGTTCTTTCATTAACAGAACTTGAGCTAAAGATTTTGCCGACAAACACATTATATACCACCTTTTTCACAATTGTTGCGCCTGAGATTAAAAGCCTGTGAATAAAAATGAAAGTGATGTTTTGAAGGTCAAGCATATTTCTTTCTTTTCTATATCTTGGGACACCAAGAATACATGGAACTCCAAAAAGTTGCTTTAATACTTTAATGTAAACTAATTCAAAATCAGTAATCTGTATCACAAATCTAAGATATATACAAAGTACATTTAAACAAGCACATTTCGTCACCGAAATTTCAGACCTCATTCATGCAAATCAAGTGGAAACAACCGACAAAGTTGCAGTAAAAGGTGTTTTTTTTATGGGACATTGTATACTCAGCAGTGACAAGTGTGTGAAAAGTCACATCTCACCATTGTTGTAAGATTAGCTCTAGGGAATTCAATTCAAACTATTGATAAAAGAGATCTCATTTTAGGTAAAGGTTGGCAATGATAATTATAGGTGATTTTGTTGTACTTAAATCCGCTTATTCAGAAATGTACAATTAGAGGTGGATGAGATCAGCTTTATAGGTGAAGAAAAACACACCTGCTCTACGGGTATGACTGACCCAGGTATTTAAGAATTGGGAACACAAGTTTGCTGATTACGGACCCATAATTGGAGGGAAAAGCTTTTACAGATTTTTGTGATTTCTGTGTCATTTTGAAGAAGAAAAAAGCCCAACATCCCCCTTCGGTCATATGTCGTGAATTGGTGTATCAAATAAGGTGGACTTGTCACACATATCAAAATAATTGTGATTAGACAGGTATTTTAAGTATATTATTCCACATCGGTTATCAGATTAAATGTTGTTTCTGAACTAACTATAATTGAATGCAACAATTATATTGTATACTTATTAATAATCACTATTGATTAATTATTAATTAATTAATTAATTAAATCAAGACTAATTGATATGTTGCGATGGTTACCATGTAATTTTGTATACATGTATGATTAGAAACTTACTTGATGCAAGGTGCAGTTATAATTCCTGATAGTGTGTGTTTGGACTTTTAAATTGCGGCAATTACGACTCTCATAGTATTGGATCCACAGAATATTGTTTTTCAGAAAGTTTTTAAATATATAGAAAATTATCATACAATGTAAATCATAAAATTGGCCATTTAGTTATTTTTTATTGACACCCTCAATAATATAATATTAACTAGATCTAGTTCTGGTCTGAGACCAGGGCACCTTGATTTTTATGAGAAAATGATCCCTAGTGACCTGTTCTTGACCTTTGACCAAGTTATGATGATTGGCTTTTTTCTTGCCTTATCGAACCAAACAAGATAAAACAGGTCCGATCTAATCCGGAGCATGTCTTGAGTTTTACCCATGTAAAGTTCAATGACCCCTATTGACCCTTTCTTGACCTTTGACCTGGTCAATATGATTAACTTATTTCTTAGCTCATCAATATCCAAACAAGATTCAACAAACCCGGTCCAAATCGGATTATGTCTTAACTTTTACCCCTGTAAAGTTCAATGACCCCTATTGACCCTTTCTTGACCTTTGACCTGGTCAATATGATTGACTTATTTTCTTGGATCATCAATCTTAACAAGATGCAATAAACGCGGTTCAAATCGGAGCATGTCTCAACTTTTACCCCTGTAAAGTTCAATGACCCCTAGTGACCCCTCATGACACGTTCGTTTTAATCGATGAGATCGCTGTATGTGCTTGGACCCAAGGAAACTTTTGACTAATTCTGACATTCATCAGCCATTTCCTCTGAGACAAGAAGCATTTTAAGTGATATGGTTAGAAAATCAACATTTTGACCCCTAGTGACCCCAAATATTTTTTGATTAAAAAAACCAAACTACTATATATGCGTACGGTCATAAGGAATATGTTGACCGATTTTGACGATCCTAGGTCATTTCACTAAAATGGAAATGCGTTTTAAGTGAAAATCACGTTTTGACCCCTAGTGACCCCCCTGTGACCTTTGACCCCAAACTGTGAGGTCCTGTAATGTAGGTCAGGTAGGGGGTCCTACTGACCAAATCTGGTGATTGTAGCATGTAAACTGTAGGAGAAGAAGCATTTTGTAGATATATTGCCAGAAGCAGAAAGAAACGGCAGAGATAGAGTACCTCGATTTTTGAAAAAATCAAGGTAATAAGATGGTATCCAGCTTGATGTTAATATGATCTGAAATGTATACATGTAGACTTCTCCAGCACAGCAATCATGCAGTTATCAACTCCAATATCATTTATAGACTTTAGAGGTTTCTTCTCTTGGAATTGTCCCACTCTACATTTTGATCACCCTGTATATTAAATTCTTGTCAACTAAATTCTGCTATAATTGTCTTTCTTCATCTAGGTATCTAACCCAATTGTTCAAAACATCATTACTGCCGCAAAACTCAAAATAGAATTTATTTTGTCTCTATAAAGCATTGTTTTTTATTATTTTATATACATGATTTTGGCCACCCTGTATATTTTAACGGAGGATGATTGGTCGATTTACTTTTTTATATACTGAAAGCCCTATATCCTGCCTTCTTACTACTATACTTGTTTATACTTGAATATCAAGATTTTTTGCTAGCCATAGGAACACCCTTAAGCAACAAAAAAATAACTTGAGTATATCAAAATTAGTTTAAAAAATGTGTTTTTCTTATGTTACACCCTGTATAATTAATGCACACCTGTATAATATCACTTGGTATTTACATATCTGGAATCCTTGTAGTAATAGGTTTCCAAATATCACTAGTTTTTCCTCAAATACATTTAATCTTCTGGGTTCTTGATAATATAAAGGAATTTGATATCACCCACTTTGAAATTTCCTTTACCCACAAACACCTCCATTCTAGTATCAAATTAGTCTGATTCATTGATTTGCAAGATACATACATAGTATTATTATATTTTCATATTTTATGTCAAAATCTTAGTGATTCGACTTTCATATGAAGACCATGGTCACATTTGCATCCATAAAGAGTTGGGGGAAATGTAGCTCTATCATTAAAATTGCCAAATGAAGACCTAATTTAATTGTGAAGCATATTTTATTTTCCGATTGCCTTTCAGGGTAATAATAATCTGAACACAAGTTCAGTGTTTATTGAGAACTGCCTCCCTGAGGAAATTGTCCAACGTCAATCCATAGCTTCCTTTAAGTCAGTTGTTCACTCCCATCTTTTGTAGCCAGTCTTCCCCTCCCACTTGGTTATTCATTTTCGTTGTCTTTTTCGTTGTTGCTTTTGGCTTTTTTCCCCCCTTTTTTTGTCTGTCCATTTTTATTTTGTTTGGTGTATTTGGGCATCCCTTCAATTTATCATTGCTCATCAATATTGGGTTTTGCCTGGCATCACTGCCGAATGTTATAAATAAATAAATAAAATACTCCGTGTAGATCGGATGTATACAATAAAAGTTATGTGGATTCGAATCAAAATTTGTGAATTTTCTCTCAATTTACAGAGTGTAACTTTTTTTACACCAACTTTATGACATGAGACCCAGTAGAACAGGGTGTTTCTTTTTGGTGCCTAATGAATCAATATTGTATGTAATACATTGTAAGGTACATTGTTTGTTAAAGCAATATTATGTGATCTTCAATTTTTACACACATTTTGTTCTCTCTTATAATAAAATTTGACTATCATGACTTTCCTGAACTCAAAAATCTATTTTGACTGTATTTTCTGTAAAAAACTACCACAGAACTAAATTTACCCTATCCTAATGGAAATCTGCTTCCAATTTAAGACATTTTTAATCATATTGTTTCAATTTTCAGCATAAAGCATTCCATACTGTTGTGTTCACTTGTGTGAAGTTTCGATCAAACAGCATTAATATTGTGTCTTCCATGGAATAAAAATAAAAAACGAAAAGAAAAAAAAATGGATTTTTGTGTGAAGTCAATGTTTAATAAATAAATGGCTGATGAAACGTACAGTATAGCTTTTGTAGTACGTCTTTATTTCAATCTTGGAAACAAAAAACACTCAAGTAGTGGCTTTTATACACTATGTTCAGACAGAAATATTAATAAATAGAGACACAAATAATGTACCCAAAGATAGATTAGAAAAATCCTTTATACCCAACGTTTTGAGTGGCTAACTTGTTCCCTTGACTTTCACACTGTTAGTGGTAGACTTTTTCTATAGAGGCCCTGCATTCATTCTTCGATCGGCTCTAAAAAAAGAAAGGAATCAACCATGCGTCATTCATCGTAATCATGGCGTATTACAGACCAGTCAGTTTATTCTTTGAATTGTTACAGGATTTTTGAAGGATGTAAACTTGCACGATTATGAAATGGGATTTTTAACTTCTTATAGTTTTGGTTTTAAGTTCAGTAGTCCGTCATGATTCCGGTAAACTACAGTTATCAAAAAAGTAACTATACAGGTAATAAATGCCCTTTTAACTCTAGAAATATATATCCTACCTAAAAGTATTAAATGATAAAGTTGTTGAGAAATTTATCGTCTTTAATATGAGATATTGCACGCTAGGATCGGTTGAATATTGAAGAAGTGACAATCCAAAATGTAAGGTAAAGTCACAATTTCATTTTTACATTTTACTTTTCAACACAGGGAGAGTATGACAGGTAGCATGACAGGTAGCGTGTGTGTGGCGTATTGATCCATCGGAACAATACGGCCGACTGTCCAACCTGCGCATGCATCCCAAATTGCACTACCGGTAATCGATCCATGTTCTCGTAGCTGGGTCCGCGTGTAGAAAAGAAAAAAGTGAACATGAAAATCTGACTTTACCTTACATTCTGGAGTGTCACTCCTTTAATAATCACCCAATCCAAGCAAGCAATATCTCATATGAAAGAAGATAAATTTCCCAACAACTTTATAATTTAATATTTCTAGGTAGAATACATATTTTAGAGTTAAAAGCCCATTTATACCTGTATAGTTACTTTTTTGATGACTGTACATCATATGCAGGGCCTCTATTAGGGTTTATAGGTTCCAACTCTCTACGCAAACGTTCCAAAGACCACCAGCAAATCTGCATGATCTAAGAAACTACATGACGAAACTCTTCAAAAAAAGTTAGAACATTTTTTGTAATCACAAGAAAATGCGCTAATGTCACCCCTATTGACCTAACACAGAGTACACATCAGATATTCAAGCATCTGGCTTATGAATATAATATATATTTATTACAAGGTAGTTTAGATCAGAGAATTCAAAACAGAATAAACACTAAATCAGAAATCTGGCCTTACTTTTTGATAAGTGCTATGTTACATCCAACATAGTTGCACTTCATCATGCTAATCAGATAGGTCACATGATAGGTCATATGATAGATCAGGCATGGGAATGAACATACTTGAAAAAAACCCTGTACAAAATCGTGAAATTGGGCTAAAACGGTCAAAAATAGGATGAAAGTGCGGCTGAAATTTGGAGAAAAAACCTGCCTAAATTCAGGTTTAAACCCAAAAATTCTCATGCCTGATAGATGGCTCGGAATCGTATGTTGGTGAAAACAAGGCTCCGGCCATTCATCATGGCAGGCCTAGCTCCAAATAAGGCACTATACTCAGCGGTGTATTTAAACCTAAAAGAGTCTGGACATAAGTTCAAAACAGAGGACGTTGTAATCCTTGACCAGGAGGCGAGAGGCATCAAATAAGACATCTGGGAGAGAATTGAACAACCATCTCTGAATAAGAAAGGGGCCTCTGATTTCAACTGTCATGTCTGTGGTAAGGCCATATTTTTTATTTATTGTTTACTCAGATAGTTTACTTTCTCTAGAGTTGTGCGCTCACATTCCTTCAAGTCCTTAACACTTCATTCAGCCCATTTAAGACTACTTAAAAGTAGTGTCTATTTTGCATAAAGAAATCTACTCTTGTACTCTTGTCCAAGTCATTACCAACCCTGAGGGTTCATAGCATTCATTTATGTGCCCTTAGCACTGCAACCATAATCCTTGCTTCTTGCTTGCAGATAACTTAACATTAAATCAACTTCCTCCTCATTGTTCTTGACACCTGATACCGAAGATAACGATGAATTTGATTTTAATTTGACACTCGTCTTTTCTTCCGGTTTAACAGAGTAATACTTTCTATTTTTCAGTTTTATCTTTGAAAACTTATTATTCCGTAATAATGATTTCTCTGTCAGTGGATCTCTGCCATGTGTCTGCTTAGATTTGAGCAAAGTGTTCTCCATTGTGATGCTATTTGTTGCTATGGTTTCATTACACACAGATTTTTTGAGTCGTTTTGGTGGTGGTGGCAGTCCATCATAGGTTAAACCTGTTAGGTCAGAGGTCGATACTGTGGGGTCATAGGTCAACACTGCAGGGTCATCAGCTACTAGTTGAATAATGGGATGTCTTTTCTTGCTATTGACGGGATCTTCTAATGTCGGTGGTGGAATCACTGACAGTTTTCCATCTAAAATGTAAAATATAAGAATTAAAAGATAGGCTTTTATAACAGGTATTCATAATATAGGTTAACAGTTTAACAGGTTCGCCATCGGACAAGTTTATAACTCTCTAGCTTTCGTCAGGATTACCTCTGACTTTTCAGGACCAACCTATTATAAGCAAAACATAGAGATTGCCACTTCTCTATATATCATCGTTTGGGCTGCTCATTGCCCGATGATTTGTGAGCAGGTGCCCCTTTCCTACTTCAGAGCCACCAATTTCGCATACATAGGAAAGGGTTCCTACTCTCATCTCAAATAAATCGGCAAGGGGCAGCCCAAATTATGACAATATCTAGATGAATGGCAGTCTCTATGTTTTCCTTATATACTGCCTATTCTATTAACATAACAAATTTAAATTGGAATATATAGATTGTTCATTGAAATTCTAATATCATAGTCGTATGTATTCTAACTTACTTGACCAGTACAGGCATAGCCTAACTTGACCAATATATCGACATTGCCTAAAGTGTCATGTGTAGACAATTGACTAAACTTGACCAATGTAGACAGTGTCTAACTTAATCTGTGTAGAAAACTGCCCAACTTTTACCAATAATTATAGACCATGAAAGTACTAGACCTGGTCAGCCCTCTGATCAAAGTCAGATTTATACTTGCCGCTCAATATTCATTACTAAAGTGGGTAATAAAACGATATCTTAAATGTGAAGTCAATAATACTGTAGATACTGTTGACAGAAACTAAGCTCTTTACCAATGTAGACATTTCCTTACTTTACCATTGTAGACATTTCCTTACTTTACCAATGTAGACATTTCCTTACTTTACCAATGTAGACATTGCCTGACTTTACCAATGTAGACATTGCCTTACTTGACCAATGTAGACCTTGCCTTTCTTTACCACATGTAGATATTTTACCAATGTAGACATTGCCTTACTTTACCAATGCAGACATTTCCTTACTTTACCAATGATGACATTGCCTTTATTTACCAATGTATACATTGCCTTACTTTACCAATGTATGTAGACATTGCCTTACTTTACCAATGTAAAAATTGCCGTACTTTACCAATGATGACATTGCCTTACTTTACCACATGTTGACATTGCCTTGCTTTACCAATGCAGACATTGCCTTACTTTACCAGATGTAGACATTGCCTAACTTACCCAATGTAGACATTGCCTAACTTGATCAATGTAGAAATTGCCTAACTTGACCAATGTAGACATTGCCAAACTTACCCAATGATGACATTTCCTTACTTTACCAATGTAGACATTGCCTTACTTTACCACATGTAGACATTGCCTAACTTACTTAATGATTACATTGCCTAACCTGACAAATGTAGATATTTCCTTACTTTACCATTGTAGACATTACCCAATGATGACATTTCCTTACTTTACCAATGTAGACATTGCCTAACTTGATCAATGTAGAAATTGCCTAACTTGACCAATGTAGACATTGCCTAACTTACCCAATGATGACATTTCCTTACTTTACCAATGTAGACAATGCCTTACTTTACAAATGTATGTAGACATTGCCTTACTTTACCAATGTAAAAATTGCCGTACTTTACCAATGATGACATTGCCTTACTTTACCACATGTTGACATTGCCTTGCTTTACCAATGCAGACATTGCCTTACTTTACCAGATGTAGACATTGCCTAACTTACCCAATGTAGACATTGCCTAACTTGATCAATGTAGAAATTGCCTAACTTGACCAATGTAGACATTGCCAAACTTACCCAATGATGACATTTCCTTACTTTACCAATGTAGACATTGCCTTACTTTACCACATGTAGACATTGCCTAACTTACTTAATGATTACATTGCCTAACCTGACAAATGTAGATATTTCCTTACTTTACCATTGTAGACATTACCCAATGATGACATTTCCTTACTTTACCAATGTAGACATTGCCTAACTTGATCAATGTAGAAATTGCCTAACTTGACCAATGTAGACATTGCCTAACTTACCCAATGATGACATTTCCTTACTTTACCAATGTAGACATTGCCTTACTTTACCACATGTAGACATTGCCTAACTTACTTAATGATTACATTGCCTAACCTGACAATGTAGATATTGCCCTACTTTACCAATGATGACATTGCCTTACTCTACCACATATTGACATTGCCTTACTTTACCAATGTATGTAGACATAGCCAATTTTTTTACCACATGTAGACATTGCCTTAATTTATCAATGAAAACATTGCCTTACTTTACCAATGTAGACATTGCCTTACTTTACCACATATTGACATTGCCTTACTTTACCAATGTATGTAGACATTGCCTTACTTGACCAATGTATGTAGACATTGCCTTACTTTACCACATGTAGACATTTTACCAATGTAGACATTGCCTTACTTGACCAATGTAGACATTGCCCAACTTACCCAATGATGACATTTCCTTATATTACCAATGTAGACATTGCCATACTTGACCAATGCAGACATGGTCTAACTTGACCAATGTACACATTGCCTAACTTGACCAATGTAGACATTACCTTACTTTACCAATGTAGACATTGCCTTACTTACCCAATGATGACCTTTCCTTACTTTATCAATGCAGACATGGCCCATCTTACCCCGTTATGACATTTCGTTACTATACCAATGTAGACATTGCCTTACTTTACCAATGTTGGCATTGCCTTACTTTACCACTGTAAACATTGCCTTACTTATCCAATGATGACATTGCTTTACTTTACCACATATTGACATTGCCTTACTTTACCACATATTGACATTGCCTTACTTTACCACATATTGACATTGCCTTACTTTACCAATGCAGACATTGCCTTACTTTACCAATGATGACATTGCCTTACTTTACCACATATTGACATTGCCTTAATTGACCAATGTAGACATTGCCTAACTTACCCAATTATGACATTGCCTAACTTGACCAATGTAGACATTGCCTGACTTGACCAATGCAGACATTGCCTAACTTACCCTATGATGACATTTCCTTACTTTACCAATGTAGACATTGCCATACTTTACCACATGTAGACATTGCCTAACTTACCCAATGATGACATTTCCTTACTTTACCAATGTAGACATTGCCTTACTTGACCAATGTAGACATTGCCTAACTTGACCAATGTAGACATTGCCTAACTTGACCAATGTAGACATTGCCTTACTTTACCAATGATGACATTGCCTTACTTTACCACATGTTGACATTGCCTTACTTTACCAATGTATGTAGACATTGCATTTATTTACCAATGTAGACATTGCCTTTTTTTACCAATGTAGACATTGCCTAACTTACCCAATGATGACATTGCCTTACTTTACCACATGTAAACATTGCCTAACTTACCCAATGATGACATTGTTTAACTTGACCAATGTAGACATTTCCTTACTTTACCAATGTAAAAATTGCCTTTACTAATGATGACATTGCCTTACTTTACCACATATTGACATTGCCTTACTTTACCAATGTATGAAGACATTGCCTTACTTTACCGATGTAGACATTGCCTAACTTACCCAATGATGACATTGCCTAACTTGACAAATGTAGACATTGCCTTACTTTACCAATGATGACATTGCCTTACTTTACCACATATTGACATTGCCTTACTTTACCAATGTATGTAGACATTGCCGAATCTTACCACATGTAGACATTGCCTTAATTTATCAATGTAGACATTACCTTACTTTACGACATATTGACATTGCCTTACTTTACCAATGCAGACATTGCCTTACTTTACCACATGTAGACATTTTACCAATGTAGACATTGCCTTTCTTGACCGATGTAGACATTGCCTAACTTACCCGAATGATGACATTGCCTTACTTTACCACATGTAGACATTGCCTTACTTTACCACATGTATATATTGCCTAACTTACCCAACGATGACATTGTCTAACTTGACCAATGTAGACATTTCCTTACTTTACCAATGTAAAAATTGCCTAACTTGACCAATGTAGACATTGCCTAACTTGACCAATGTAGACATTACCTAACTTACCCAATGATGACATTTCCTTACTTTACTATTGTAGACATTGCCTAACTTACCCTATGATGACATTTCCTTACATTACCAATGTAGACATTGCCTAACTTGACCAATGTAGACATTGCCTAACTTGACCAATGTAGACATTGCCTAACTTGACCAATGTAGACATTGCCTAACTTGACCAATGTAGACATTGCCTAACTTGACCAATGTAGACATTGCCTACCTTACACAATGATGACATTTCCTTACTTTACCAATGTAGACATTGCCGTACTTTACCAATGTAGACATTGCTTTACTTTACCAATGTATGCAGACATTGCCTTACTTTGCCAATGTAGACATTGCCTTACTTTACCAATGTAGACTTTGCCTTACTTTACCAATGATGACATTGCCTTACTTTACCAATGTATGTAGACATTGACTTTCTTTACCAATGCAGACATTGCCTTACTTTACCACATATTGACATTGCCTTACTTTACCAATGTATGTATGTAGGCATTGCCTTACTTTACCAATGTAAACATTGCCTCACTTTACCAATGTAAACATTGCCTCACTTTACCAATGTAAACATTGCCTCACTTTACCAATGTAAACATTGCCTCACTTTACCAATGTAAACATTGCCTTACTTTACCAATAATGACATTGCTTTACTTTACCACATATTGACATTGGGACACTTCCTGCATGTCCTGTGGAACGATGGTCCCTCCCCCTAAACTCAATGTTGGTCCATATAAAAGCATCGTCCAGCAACGGGCTGTGTTATATATATCAGCCCCAACATTGATTTTGGGGTGGGGGGGGGGGGGGGGGTGATGGCAGCTTTACATAAACTAGTTTTGACTATCATACTTTCAACTGACAGCTTTTTACTCATTTTGGAAGATATTTCATGCGCACGTGTATAGTGTCCCAACAGGTTTTGAACAAGATTGTAGCTTGACCAATGTAGACATTGCCTAACTTACCCAATGATGAAATTTCCTTACTTTACCAATGTAGACATTGCCTTACTTTACCAATGTAGACATTGCATTACTTTACAATGCAGACATTGCCTTTACCAATGTATGTAGACATTGCCTTACTTTACCACATGTAGACATTTGACCAATGTAGACATTGCCTTATTTGACCAATGTAGACATTGCCTAACTTACCCGAATGATGACATTGCCTTACTTTACCAATGTAGACATTGCCTTACTTTACCATTGTAGACATTGCCTTACTTTACCAATGTAGACATTGCCTTATTTGACCAATGTAGACATTGCCTAACTTACCCGAATGATGACATTTCCTTACTTTACCAATGTAGACATTGCCTTACTTTACCACATGTAGACATTTTACCAATGTAGACATTGCCTTACTTGACCAATGTAGACATTGCCTAACTTACCCAATGATGACATTTCCTTACTTTACCAATGTAGACATTGCCTAACTTACCCAATGATGACATTGTCTAACTTGACCAATGTAGACATTTCCTAACTTTACCAATGTAAAAATTGCCTAACTTGACCAATGTAGACATTGCCTAACTTGATCAATGTAGACATTGCCAAACTTGACCAATGTTGACATTGCCTAACTTGACCAATGTAGACATTGCCTATCTTGACTGATGTAGAAATTGCCTAACTTACCCAATGATGACATTTCCTTACTTTACTAATGTAGACATTGCCTTACTTTACCAATATAGACATTGCCTAACTTTACCAATGCAGACATATCCTTACTTTACCAATGATGGCATTGCCTTACTTTACCACATATTGACATGACATTGCCTTACTTTACCAATGTATGTAGACATTGCCTTACTTTACCAATGTAGACATTGCCTTACTTTACCAATATAGACATTGCCTAACTTTACCAATGCAGACATATCCTTACTTTACCAATGATGACATTGCCTTACTTTACCACATGTTGACATTGCCTTACTTTACCAATGTATGTCTACATTGCCTTTCTTTACCAATGTAGACATTGCCTTTCTTTACCAATGTAGACATTGCCTTACTTTGCCACATATTGACATTGCCTTACTTTACCAATGTACCCAGACATTGCCTTACTTTACCAATGCAGACATTGCCTTACTTTACCAATGTAGACATTGCCTTACTTTACCAATGTAAACATTGCCTTTCTTTACCAATGTAGACATTGCCTTACTTTACCAATGTAGACATTGCCTTACTTTACCAATGATGACATTGCCTTACTTTACCACATATTGACATTGCCTTACTTTACCAATGTACCCAGACATTGCCTTACTTTACCAATGCAGACATTGCCTTACTTTACCAATGTAGACATTGCCTTACTTTACATTGCCTAAATTGATCAATGTAGACATTGCCTAACTTACCCAATGTTGACATTTCCTTACTTTACCAATGTATGTAGACATTGCCTTACTTTATCAATGTAGACATTGCCTTACTTTACCAATGATGGCATTGCCTTAATTTACCACATGTTGACATTGCCTTACTTTACCAATGTATATAGACATTGCCTTACTTTACCATTGTATATAGACATTGCCTTTCTTTACCAATGTATGTAGACATTGCCAAATTGTTTACCACATGTAGACATTGCCTTAATTTATCAATGTAGACATTGCCTTACTTTACCACATATAGACATTGCCTTACTTTACCACATATTGACATTGCCTTACTTTACCAATGTATGTAAACATTGCCTTACTTTACCAATGTAGACATTGCCTAACTTACCCAATGATGACATTTCCTTACTTTAACAATGTAGACATTGCCTTACTTGACCAATGTAGACATTGCCTAACTTACCCAATGATGACATTTACTCTACTACATATTGACATTGCCTTACTTTACCAATGTATGTAGACATTGCCAAATTTGTTACCACATGTAGACATTGCCTTACTTTACCAATGTAGACATTGCCTTACTTTACCACATATAGACATTGCCTTACTTTACCACATATTGACATTGCCTTACTTTACTAATGTATGTAAACATTGCCTTACTTGACCAATGAAGACATTGCCTTACTTTACCACATGTAGACATTACCAATGTAGACATTTCCTTACTTTACCAATGTAGACATTGCCTTACTTTACCAATGTAGACATTGCCTAACTTGACCAATGTAGACATTGCCTAACCTGACCAATGTAGACATTGCCTAACTTGACCAATGTAGACTTTGTCTAACTTGACCAATGTAGACATTGCCTAACTTGACCAATGTAGACATTGCCTAACTTGATATTGACATTGCCTTACTTTACCAATGTAGACATTGCCTTACTTTACCAATGATGACATTGTCTTACTTTACCACATGTTGACATTGCCATTCTTTACCAATGTATGTAGACATTGCCTTTCTTCACCAATGTAGACATTGCCTAACTTGACCAATGTAGACATTGCCTTACTTTACCAATGTACCCAGACATTGCCTTACTTTACCAATGTAGACATTGCCTTACTTTACCAATGTACCCAGACATTGCTTTACTTTACCAATGTAGACATTGCCTTACTTTACCAATGTAGACATTTCCTTACTTTACCAATGTAAAAATTGCCTTACTTTACCAATGTGGACATTGCCTTTGGTAATGTAGACATTGCCTTACTTTACCACATGTAGACATTGCCTTACTTTGCCACATGTAGACATTTTCTTACTTTACCAATGTAGACATTTCCTTACTTTACCAATGTAGACATTGCCTAATAATTTACCCAATGATGACATTTCCTTACTTTACCAATGATGACATTGCCTTACTTTACCACATGTAGACATTGCCTAACTTACCCTATGATGACATTGCCTAACTTGACAATCATCCCAAGAATTTACCTCTGTGCCCAATAAGACATTATGGTCCATATCATCAATTACGAGAACTTCTTGTTCTCCTACATACCTTTCACACTCAATTCTGACTTTGGCAGTTGGTACATGAACTTGGCCAGTGATACCTTTCGCTTCAACCGTCTTTCCAGTGTAACATTGGTCAGGGACAAACTTGCTGTTCACAGCAGTTTTATCACACCCTGAGACTCGGAAAGATTTGAAGAGTCTTTCCTTCGAGTGTACCAGGTATGAATTTGCATTTGCTCTGGCGCCCAAGTTCAGAAGATTGGCTGCATCTGTTCATATTGTAACTGGTGCCTGGTTTAGAATTTTGGCCTTGATTTTGGTAGCTAGGTTTGTGCTTTTTGAACGGTTGCCCGCTTTGATTTTGTGATTTCTGACCATATTGTTGACCTACTGGTTTCACCTTGACCTCTTTCTTGTCTGCTGCCATAGCCATGCTGCTGTTGAGCATTATGTTGATACGTGTTGTTTGGGCGTTTTCTATACCCCATGTTCACACCTGTCTTAGCATTATTATGATTGTTTTGACTTTTATCATGGTTTTTGCTAGCATTGTGGTTTTTGTGTGACTGATCTTTCTTTGAATGTTTCTGCCAATAATTAGGATCTAAACTGGAATACTCTTCTGCTTCTGCGGCCAGCTTAGCCGTATCCAAAAGTTTTGACTGCATTAAATGCCTTTTCATGTCATATGGTATCTTTGGGAAAATTTGCTCTCTAATCATGAGCTGGGAAATTTTCTTGGCATCATCCGAAAGAATTTCAAAGTCAGAATATTTGACCCACGAATCGTACGCGCGGCTTAATCTCATGATAAAAGTCTTCACATTCCCGTTCTCTTGTTTATTTATTGACCTACATTTTTGCCTGTAGTTTTCAGACGATAGTTGGAAAACTTCAAGTATCGACTTATATCATTGGTCAGTGTCATTACAGTGCTTTTCATGGCCGTCAACGCTTTACCCTCTATGCACTGAGAAATGCGTCTCACCCACGTGCTCTTATCCCAATTCTCCCTACGGGCATAATGCTCGAACGCTGCAAAATATTCTTCCGGATCTTTCTGATTGGTCAATTTTTGTTGATACCGATCGAGTTTTCTCTCCCTGTGATCACCACTTTCTTTCTCCGAATTCACCACCCACAACTTTTCTATTTCCAATTCCTGCTCTTATTTCATTCTTTCCATTTCTCTTTCTTTTTCATCATTCCTGAATTTGAAAAATTCCTGCGTGGTCATGGGAATTTGAAAGCCTTCAACAGTGACCATGATAGTTGTTGTACTACTCATATTGATATTATCATTATTAGCAATCACACTTCTTTCATGATTTTGGCTTTGAGATTGAGATGAGTTTCCCAGTGTTAATGCATCGCCAATATGCTCATCACTAAGATTTACGTCGGACAGCTCAGAGTGAATTTGATTAGCTTGCGTTTCTTCAACATGCTCATCACTATGGTTACCATCGTGAATTTGGTTGGGGTTACTGGTATGTTGACTCATCTCAATGTCAGCCTGATAAGTTTTAACAAAATAAATCGAAAATATCAACCCAGAAAGATACAGTCAAATCTATTAAAGTATATATATAATGTTCTAAAGCTAGTACATAATAGTACAAAATAACTAATAATTACAATATACAAATGGTCTTAGGCCTAGTGCATTTTATTTTTTTAAATGTTTATAATTGGTTCATCGCTACCTTAACCTTGTCGTGAGTCGCCACGTTTCCGCCATATACTTGTTGATAGGAGAAAGAACAGCTGTCGTCATTGTCTTTACCAACGGTTGTTTTGGGACGAAACATGATGTTATTAAACTTTACTAATGTAGACATTGCCTTACTTTACCACATGTAGACATTGCCTAACTTTACCAATGTAGACATTGCCTAACTTTACCACATGTAGACATTGCCTAACTTTACCAATGTAGACATTGCCTTACTTTACCAATGAAGACATTGCCTATCTTGACCAATGTAGACATTTCCTTACTTGACAGATGCAGACATTGCCTAACTTACCCTATGAAGACATTTCCTTACTTTACCAATGTAGACATTGCCTAACTTGACCAATGTAGACATTGCCTATCTTGACCAATGTAGACATTGCCTAACTTGACCAATGTAGACATTGCCTAACTTGACCAATGTAGACGTTTCCTTACTTTACCAATGTAGACATTGCCTAACTTACCCAATGATGACATTTCCATACTTGACCAATGTAGACATTGCCTAACTTGACCAATGTAGACATTGCCTAACTTGACCAATGTAGACATTGCCTAACTTACCCAATGAAGACATTTCCTTACTCTACCAATGTAGACATTGCCTAACTTGACCAATGTAGACATTGCCTAACTTACCCAATGAAGACATTTCCTTACTCTACCAATGTAGACATTGTCTAACTTGACCAATGTAGACATTGTCTAACTTTACCAATGTAGACATTGCCTAACTTTGCCAATGTAGACATTGCCTAACTTACCCAATGAAGACATTTCCTTACTCTACCAATGTAGACATTGCCTTACTTTACCACATGTAGACATTTCCTTACTTTACCAATGTAGACATTGCCTTACTTGACCAATGTAGACATTGCCTAACTTAACCAATGTAGACATTGCCTAACTTGACCAATGTAGACATTGCCTAACTTGACCAATGTAGACATTGCCTAACTTACCCAATGAAGACATTTCCTTACTCTACCAATGTAGACATTGCCTAACTTGACCAATGTAGACATTGCCTAACTTACCCAATGAAGACATTTCCTTACTCTACCAATGTAGACATTGTCTAACTTGACCAATGTAGACATTGTCTAACTTTACCAATGTAGACATTGCCTAACTTTACCAATGTAGACATTGCCTAACTTACCCAATGAAGACATTTCCTTACTCTACCAATGTAGACATTGCCTAACTTGACCAATGTAGACATTGCCTAACTTAACCAATGTAGACATTGCCTGACTTGACCAATGTAGACATTGCCTAACTTACCCAATAATTACATTTCCTTACCAATGTAGACATTGCCTAACTTGACCAATGTAGACATTGCCTAACTTGACCAATGTAGACATTGCCTAACTTTACCAATGTACACATTGCCTAACTTGACCAATGTAGACATTGCCTAACTTGACCAATGTACACATTGCCTAACTTGACCAATGTACACATTGCCTAACTTGACCAATGTAGACATTGCCTAACTTACCCAATGAAGACATTTCCTTACTCTACCAATGTAGACATTGCCTAACTTGACCAATGTAGACATTGCCTAACTTAACCAATGTAGACATTGCCTAACTTGACCAATGTAGACATTGCCTAACTTACCCAATAATTACATTTCCTTACCAATGTAGACATTGCCTAACTTGACCAATGTAGACATTGCCTAACTTAACCAATGTAGACATTGCCTAACTTGACCAATGTAGACATTGCCTAACTTTACCAATGTAGACATTGCCTAACTTGACCAATGTACACATTGCCTAACTTTACCAATGTAGACATTGCCTAACTTGACCAATGTACACATTGCCTAACTTGACAAATGTAGACATTGCCTAACTTGACCAATGTAGACATTGCCTAACTTGACAAATGTACACATTGCCTAACTTTACCAATGTAGACATTGCCTAACTTGACCAATGTACACATTGCCTAACTTGACAAATGTAGACATTGCCTAACTTGACAAATGTACACATTGCCTAACTTTACCACATATTGACATTGCCTAACTTTACCAATGTAGACATTGCCTAACTTAACCAATGTAGACATTGCCTTACTTAACCAATGTAGACATTGCCTAACTTGACCAATGTAGACATTGCCTAACTTGACCAATGTAGACATTGCCTAACTTACCCAATGAAGACATTTCCTTACTCTACCAATGTAGACATTGCCTAACTTGACCAATGTAGACATTGCCTAACTTACCCAATGAAGACATTTCCTTACTCTACCAATGTAGACATTGTCTAACTTGACCAATGTAGACATTGTCTAACTTTACCAATGTAGACATTGCCTAACTTTACCAATGTAGACATTGCCTAACTTACCCAATGAAGACATTTCCTTACTCTACCAATGTAGACATTGCCTAACTTGACCAATGTAGACATTGCCTAACTTAACCAATGTAGACATTGCCTGACTTGACCAATGTAGACATTGCCTAACTTACCCAATAATTACATTTCCTTACCAATGTAGACATTGCCTAACTTGACCAATGTAGACATTGCCTAACTTGACCAATGTAGACATTGCCTAACTTTACCAATGTACACATTGCCTAACTTGACCAATGTAGACATTGCCTAACTTGACCAATGTACACATTGCCTAACTTGACCAATGTACACATTGCCTAACTTGACCAATGTAGACATTGCCTAACTTACCCAATGAAGACATTTCCTTACTCTACCAATGTAGACATTGCCTAACTTGACCAATGTAGACATTGCCTAACTTAACCAATGTAGACATTGCCTAACTTGACCAATGTAGACATTGCCTAACTTACCCAATAATTACATTTCCTTACCAATGTAGACATTGCCTAACTTGACCAATGTAGACATTGCCTAACTTAACCAATGTAGACATTGCCTAACTTGACCAATGTAGACATTGCCTAACTTTACCAATGTAGACATTGCCTAACTTGACCAATGTACACATTGCCTAACTTTACCAATGTAGACATTGCCTAACTTGACCAATGTACACATTGCCTAACTTGACAAATGTAGACATTGCCTAACTTGACCAATGTAGACATTGCCTAACTTGACAAATGTACACATTGCCTAACTTTACCAATGTAGACATTGCCTAACTTGACCAATGTACACATTGCCTAACTTGACAAATGTAGACATTGCCTAACTTGACAAATGTACACATTGCCTAACTTTACCACATATTGACATTGCCTAACTTTACCAATGTAGACATTGCCTAACTTGACAGATGTACACATTGCCTTACTTTACCACATATTGACATTGCCTAACTTGACCAATGTAGACATTGCCTTACTTTACCAATGTTTCCATTTCCCATTCGTTTTCATCATTCCTGAATTTGAGAAATTCTTGAGTGGTCATGGGAATTTGAAAGCCATCAACAGTGACCATGATACTTGTTGTACTACTAATATTGATATTATCATTATTAGCAATCACACTACTTTCATGACTTTGAGATTGAGATGAGTTTTCCAGTGTTAATGCATCGCCAATATGCTCATCACTCAGATTTACGTTGAACAGCTCAGAGTGAATTTGATTAGCTTGCGTTTCTTCAACATGCTCATCACTATGGTTACCATTGTGAATTTGGTTGGGGTTACTGGTATGTTGACTCATCTCAATGTCAGCCTGAACAACATGTATATTACTATTATCCTCAGATTGACATGCTTTTTGCAGAGTATCACTAGAGTTTTGAACTGTCTGGTTTGATTTACCGTTCTTACTTTTAGTATTGGCCAGCATTATGGCAATGAATGATTGACCATGCGATGCAGTGATAAGATAAGATTTAACAAAATGAACCGAAAATATCAACCCAGAAAGATACAGTCAAATCTATTAAAGTATATACATGTATATATATGTTCTAAAGCTAGTACATAATAGTACAAAATAACTTATTACAATATACAAATGGCCTTAGGCCTAGTGCATCTGATTTTTTAACATTTTTTATAATTGCTACATTACTACCTTAACCTTGTAGTGAGTCGCCACATTTCCGCCATATACTTGTTGATAGGAGAAAGAACAGCTGTCGTCATTGTCTTTACTGACGGTTGTTTTGGGACGAAACATGATGTTAATAAACGTTTTCATCTCTGAAGTTCTCAATACTGGACTGGATGAAGTATGTGGTCCAGAAGAAATCACACTCAACATTTAGAGATCCCCTTTGGTGGTAAAGACATCCACAAGAATTATTTATTCCCAAGGACTAGTAGAGCATGGAATGAACTGGAACAACAAGTTGTTTCATCGACATTATTGTCAGGCTTCAAACGACAGCTCAATAAAACCAACATCATGTAGCAACCAACTAGCATGTACGACGACCCAATCAAAGTTAGAGACATATATGATGAATTTCGCCTACTGCAGAAGGTTGAAACTCTGCGTGAACTATTTCGTAAGTTTATAATCCATCACGTAGACCATGACGGTAGACTTTGAAAGTTACGCAGCATAAAATTTTCTACACTTGAATGTTGTTAGTAATCAGATGTCCATTGCTACAATGACCAAGTTGTATATATTCACCTCACCACCCAGTCAATGTTTCCTGTCAATATAGCATTGACTTTGCTGCTATGCCACCATGTGAAAGAACAGGTCTCGTGGACTATCAGGGTAGAAGGTTTAATTGGTAGCGTTTAAACTCTGGTTAGTCCCTCGATACAAGTCCCGTAGTATAATAATAGTTCGATGCCAATGTTTGCTCTCAAACCTAAGATTTATTCATAATATCAGTAATACATGATACAAGGTCAGCATGTCAACTATAGGTTTATTGTCACCGCTCACTCGCGGCACGTCCGCCCAACACCATCGCTGGAACCCAAATCCCTTCCCCCAGGAAACCCGTACGCCTCGCGGCCTTCCCTCTGACCAGGCCGGTACGCACATGTCTACCTTATGCAACACGCCATCGCTGATGTGTTTGGATAATATAGACATGTGATATATTTGGCGGTATGGTCTAGGGAAGTATGTTACGAAACATAGATGGGTTGCCAGTGCATACAATCATGTAGACATTGCCTAACTTTCCCAATGCTGACATTTCCTTACTTTACCAATGTAGACATTGCCTAACTTGACTAATGTCGACATTGCCTAACTTGACCAATGTAGACATGGCCTAACTTGACCAATGTAGACATTGCCTAACTTGACCAATGTAGACATTGCCTAACTTGACAAATGTAGACATTGCCTAACTTGACCAATGTAGACATTGCCTAACTTGAACTGTGTAGACATTGCCTTACTTACCCAATGATGACATTTCCTTTCTTTACCAATGTTAACATTGCCTAGCTTACCCAATGATGACATTTCTTTACTTGACTAATATAGACATTGCCTAACTTGACCAATATAGACATTGCCCAACTTGACCAATGTAGACATTGCCTAACTTGGCTAATGTAGACATTGCCTAACTTGACCAATGTAGACATTGCCTAACTTGACCAATGTAGACATTGCCTAACTTTCCCAATAATTACATTTCCTTACCAATGTAGACATTTCCTTACCATACCAATGTATACATTGCCTTACTTACCAATGTTGACATTGCCTTAATTTATCAATGTAGGCATGACCTAACTTTACCAATGTAGACATTGCCTTACTTTACCGTATGTAGACATTGCCTAACTTACCCAATGATGACATTGCCTTTATTTACCAATGTAGACAGTGCCTTACTTTACCACATGTTGACATTACCTTACTTTACCAGATGTAGACATTGCCTAACTTGACCAATGTAGACATTGCCTTACTTTACCAATGTAGACATTGCCTTACTTTACCAATGATGAAATTGCCTTACTTTACCATATGTAGACATTGCCTAACTTACCCAATGATGACATTGTCTAACTTGACCAATGTAGACATTGCCTTACTTTACCAATGATGACATTGCCTTGCTTTACCAATGATGACATTGCCTTACTTTACCAATGTTGACATTGCCTTAATTTATCAATGTAGGCATGACCTAACTTTACCAATGTAGACATTGCCTTACTTTACCGTATGTAGACATTGCCTAACTTACCCAATGATGACATTGCCTAACTTGACCAATGTAGACATTGCCTTACTTTATCAATGATGACATTGCCTTACTTTATGTTGACATTGCCTTACTTTACCAATGTACTTAGACATTGCCTTACTTTACCAATGTAGACATTGCCTAACTTGACCAATGTAGACATTTCCTTACTTTACCAATGTAGATATTGCCTTACTTTACCACATGTTGACATTGCCTTACTTTACAAATGTATGTAGACATTGCCTTATTTTACCAATGTAGACATTGCCTTACTTTACCAATGATGACATTGCCTTACTTTACCACATATTGACATAACTGTACTTTACCAATGTAGACATTGCCTTACTTGACCAATGTAGACATTGCCTTACTTGACCAATGTAGACATTGCCTAACTTAACCAATGTAGACATTGACTTACTTTACCAAATGTTGATATTGCCTAACTTAACCAATGTAGACATTGCCTAACTTAACCAATGTAGACATTGCCTAACTTAACCAATGTAGACATTGCCTTACTTTACCAATGTAGACATCGCCTTACTTTACCAATGTAGACAGTGCCTTACTTTACCAATGATGACATTGCCTTACTTTACCACATGTTGACATTGCCTTACTTTACCAATGTAGACATTGCCTAACTTGACCAATGTATACATTGCCTAACTTGACCAATGATGACATTGCCTTAACCAATGATGACATTGCCTTACTTTACCAATGTAGACATTGCCTTACTTTACCAATGATGACATTGCCTTACTTTACCAATGTAGACATTGCCTTACTTTACCAATGTAGACATTGCCTAACTTGACCAATGTATACATTGCCTAACTTGACCAATGATGACATTGCCTTAACCAATGATGACATTGCCTTACTTTACCAATGTAGACATTGCCTTACTTTACCAATGATGACATTGCCTTACTTTACCAATGTAGACATTGCCTTACTTTACCAATGTAGACATTGCCTTACTTTACCAATGTAGACATTGCCTTACTTTACCACATGTTGACATTGCCTTACTTTACCACATGTTGACATTGCCTTACTTTACCAATGTAGACATTGCCTTACTTTACCAATGTAGACATTGCCTTACTTTACCAATGTAGATATTGCCTTACTTTACCAATGATGACATTGCCTTACTTTACCACATGTTGACATTGCCTTACTTTACCAATGTAGACATTGCCTAACTTAACCAATGTAGACATTGCCTTACTTTACCAATGTAGACATCGCCTTACTTTACCAATGTAGATATTGCCTTACTTTACCAATGATGACATTGCCTTACTTTACCACATGTTGACATTGCCTTACTTTACCAATGTAGACATTGCCTAACTTGACCAATGATGACATTGCCTTACTTTACCAATGTAGACATTGCCTTACTTTACCAATGTAGACATTGCCTTACTTTACCAATGATGACATTGCCTTACTTTACCACATGTTGACATTACCTTACTTTACCAATGTAGACATTGCCTAACTTGACCAATGTAGACATTGCCTAACTTGACCAATGATGACATTGCCTTACTTTACCAATGTAGACATTGCCTTACTTTACTAATGTAGACATTGCCTAACTTACCCATAAATGACATTGCCTAACTTGTCCCGTGTAGACATTGCTTAACTTACCCAATGATGACATTGCCTTACTTTACCAATGTAGACATTGCCTAACTTTACCATTGTAGACCTTGCCTTACTTTACCAATGTAGACATTGCCTTACTTTACGAATGTAGACATTACCTAACTTTACCAATGTAGTAGACATTGCCTAACTTAACCAATGATGACATTGCCTACCTTGACCAAGACATGACCTATGCAGACATTGTCTAAACTTGACCATATACTTAACCAATGCAGGACTTCACTAACTAGACTTATGTAGACATTGCATATCTGAATAGTGATATTGTATAACAATATACAATGTTTACTTACAGAAAGCAGATGCTGCTGAACTCCTGGTACGCTGTGTCTTGGCGGCTTTTGGTGCGCACATCCAGCTGTAAACTAAGGGAACCGCCCAACCCCTGCTGTGTATTTTGATAGGAAATTGACTTGTCTTATAGACTGTGTCTGCTGCCCTCAACGATGGGATCTTGGATTGGATTCTGGTGATCCCTCCAGCCTGTCGATTATTACAAATAGTCAATGAGAAGAATGGGTCAGATGGGTTTACATTGGGCACTGCTGCATGGGAGGTGATGAGTTCAAATCCTCCTCCAGTAGACATGCAAATGCATGGAGTATAATTGAAGGATAATGACTGTGTATCAGTTGTGTGGAGGTAACTGAGAAGTATCAATACATTTTCACTTTGGAACCAAAGAATTGCACGAGGGGCGAAGCCCGGAGGGAAATTCCGAGGTCCCAAAGTAAAATGTTTTTATTCTTCACAGACACCAACAACTGATCAAAGTCATTATCCTAATTCAAAATTGTAAATTATAATTGTTAATTAATAATGTGGACGCTGGATGGGATTTGTACTATTATTTATTCATTAAAAAGTTGCAATGATGGAATTTTGAGCTTAAATAAGCAGTACTATTTAATTAATCATAAATTGTTGGTGTCAACAAAATGTTGGTTATCCGCCGGATGATTGGCAAGGAAAAACTGGTTATCCACCGGTAAATTTGGTCATTTCGGATGCCCGGATTTCGAATGCTGTTTTACCATGGTACCATTTATTTATAGCTCAATACTCAACTCGCGGTCAAAAACTCTTGCTGTTTTGGATTTTCGTGGTTTCAAAATTGAACGCGTAAAGCGTGAAATTAAAAACCTCGCAAAAATGTCCTGCTATACAGTAAATATCAAATGTATTACTCACCGTTACATTGGTCCCAGAGAGATCTACAACTCTCAGTGAAGTGAAAGCACACAGATATTTCACTCCTCTATTTGTCAGCAAACCATTGCCTGTAAAATAAAATAGTATGAATATTGGTCTCTGTTCAGTGAAGTGAAAGCACACAACTAAATACAACACCAAAAGTAAGTCCCTCTCAATGAAAATTTAACCTAAATACTCGTGAAGTCAGTACAGAGTCTAACTTAAGTTGACTAGTCTATAATATCTGACTTGTGACTTGAGGTTTGGTCACAACACTGCCCCTCTTTAACACTTTCCACGCGGTAGGCAGCTGCAGATGACATTCCAAAATTTCACAAAATGTTTCAAAAATGTCAAAATTATTGAATTTCATTACCATATTTGGAATCACCATGAGAAATGCATTGACATAAGTACAAACATGCCTAGTATTGGTTCAGTAATCCTTGAGATAGACCTCTAAAGTTGGGAAAGGTTTCTGAAAAATCTTCGTTTTGTATAGTAAAACCTACAGCCGCGTGGAAAGTGTTAAAGTCCTGATAAATCCAATACTTGCAGACCCTTTGGCCCCTTCCCAGATCTTACCTGATAAATCCAATACTTGCAGACCCTTTGCCCCCTTCCCAGATCTTACCTGATAAATCCAATACTTGCAGACCCCTTGGCCCCCTTCCCAGATCTTACCTGATAAATCCAATACTTGCAGACCCTTTGCCCCCTTCCCAGATCTTACCTGATAAATCCAATACTTGCAGACCCTTTGGCCCCTTCCCAGATCTTACCTGATAAATCCAATGCTTGCAGACCCTTTGGCCCCTTCCCAGATCTTACCTGATAAATCCAATACTTGCAGACCCTTTGGCCCCTTCCCAGATCTTACCTGATAAATCCAATACTTGCAGACCCCTTGGCCCCTTCCCAGATCTTACCTGATAAATCCAATACTTGCAGACCCCTTGGCCCCCTTCCCAGATCTTACCTGATAAATCCAATACTTGCAGACCCCTTGGCCCCTTCCCAGATCTTACCTGATAAATCCAATACTTGCAGACCCCTTGGCCCCCTTCCCAGATCTTACCTGATAAATCCAATACTTGCAGACCCCTTGGCCCCCTTCCCAAATCTTACCTGATAAATCCAATACTTGCAGACCCTTTGGCCCCTTCCCAGATCTTACCTGATAAATCCAATACTTGCAGACCCCTTGGCCCCTTCCCAGATCTTACCTGATAAATCCAATACTTGCAGACCCCTTGGCCCCCTTCCCAGATCTTACCTGATAAATCCAATACTTGCAGACCCCTTGGCCCCCTTCCCAAATCTTACCTGATAAATCCAATACTTGCAGACCCTTTGGCCCCTTCCCAGATCTTACCTGATAAATCCAATACTTGCAGACCCTTTGGCCCCTTCCCAGATCTTACCTGATAAATCCAATACTTGCAGACCCTTTGGCCCCTTCCCAGATCTTACCTGATAAATCCAATACTTGCAGACCCCTTGGCCCCCTTCCCAGATCTTACCTGATAAATCCAATACTTGCAGACCCTTTGGCCCCTTCCCAGATCTTACCTGATAAATCCAATACTTGCAGACCCTTTGCCCCCTTCCCAGATCTTACCTGATAAATCCAATACTTGCAGACCCTTTGGCCCCTTCCCAGATCTTACCTGATAAATCCAATGCTTGCAGACCCTTTGGCCCCTTCCCAGATCTTACCTGATAAATCCAATACTTGCAGACCCTTTGGCCCCTTCCCAGATCTTACCTGATAAATCCAATACTTGCAGACCCCTTGGCCCCTTCCCAGATCTTACCTGATAAATCCAATACTTGCAGACCCCTTGGCCCCCTTCCCAGATCTTACCTGATAAATCCAATACTTGCAGACCCCTTGGCCCCTTCCCAGATCTTACCTGATAAATCCAATACTTGCAGACCCCTTGGCCCCCTTCCCAGATCTTACCTGATAAATCCAATACTTGCAGACCCCTTGGCCCCCTTCCCAAATCTTACCTGATAAATCCAATACTTGCAGACCCTTTGGCCCCTTCCCAGATCTTACCTGATAAATCCAATACTTGCAGACCCCTTGGCCCCTTCCCAGATCTTACCTGATAAATCCAATACTTGCAGACCCCTTGGCCCCCTTCCCAGATCTTACCTGATAAATCCAATACTTGCAGACCCCTTGGCCCCCTTCCCAAATCTTACCTGATAAATCCAATACTTGCAGACCCTTTGGCCCCTTCCCAGATCTTACCTGATAAATCCAATACTTGCAGACCCTTTGGCCCCTTCCCAGATCTTACCTGATAAATCCAATACTTGCAGACCCTTTGGCCCCTTCCCAGATCTTACCTGATAAATCCAATACTTGCAGACCCCTTGGCCCCCTTCCCAGATCTTACCTGATAAATCCAATACTTGCAGACCCTTTGGCCCCTTCCCAGATCTTACCTGATAAATCCAATACTTGCAGACCCTTTGGCCCCTTCCCAGATCTTACCTGATAAATCCAATACTTGCAGACCCCTTGGCCCCTTCCCAGATCTTACCTGATAAATCCAATACTTGCAGACCCCTTGGCCCCCTTCCCAAATCTTACCTGATAAATCCAATACTTGCAGACCCTTTGGCCCCTTCCCAGATCTTACCTGATAAATCCAATACTTGCAGACCCTTTGGCCCCTTCCCAGATCTTACCTGATAAATCCAATACTTGCAGACCCTTTGGCCCCTTCCCAGATCTTACCTGATAAATCCAATACTTGCAGACCCTTTGGCCCCTTCCCAGATCTTACCTGATAAATCCAATACTTGCAGACCCTTTGGCCCCTTCCCAGATCTTACCTGATAAATCCAATACTTGCAGACCCTTTGGCCCCTTCCCAGATCTTACCTGATAAATCCAATACTTGCAGACCCCTTGGCCCCCTTCCCAGATCTTACCTGATAAATCCAATACTTGCAGACCCCTTGGCCCCTTCCCAGATCTTACCTGATAAATCCAATACTTGCAGACCCCTTGGCCCCCTTCCCAGATCTTACCTGATAAATCCAATACTTGCAGACCCCTTGGCCCCTTCCCAGATCTTACCTGATAAATCCAATACTTGCAGACCCCTTGGCCCCCTTCCCAGATCTTACCTGATAAATCCAATACTTGCAGACCCCTTGGCCCCCTTCCCAGATCTTACCTGATAAATCCAATACTTGCAGACCCCTTGGCCCCCTTCCCAGATCTTACCTGATAAATCCAATACTTGCAGACCCTTTGGCCCCTTCCCAGATCTTACCTGATAAATCCAATACTTGCAGACCCTTTGGCCCCCTTCCCAGCATTCTCAGAGGTGTGGTCATTTTTTGGATACTGTCATCATTTAAACCGTTGTCACAAAGGCAAAGTTCCTGTAGACTATAAATGATTAAAATATCAAGAATTGAGAATGTTTACCATCATCTCTAGTTAACCCTAAACTTACCAGAGGCCATAATACTAATAGGCCACAACAAATTGAATAGCTAGTGTAACTTACCAGAGGCCATAATACTAATAGGCCACAACAAATTGAATAGCTAGTGTAACTTACCAGAGGCCATAATACTAATAGGCCACAGCAAATTGAATAGCTAGTGTAACTTACCAGAGGCCATAATACTAATAGGCCACAGCAAATGTAATAGCTAGTGTACCGCATACTTCACCATCTTCTCGTGGCAAGATCCGGCAAGCTGTCAAATGGTCTCAAAGCTCCCCTATTAGCGAAATCAGTTAAGCGTCCACCTTGCAAACAGTGATCTTTCCCCAAACATTTGACCCATTTTTCTCCCCTGATAGACTAATTGTCAAAAACACGCTTGGCTTAGGCGACAAAAAAGAACACACCCTGTTTCATGGGCGGACGGACCTGTCATTCGGGATTTTTTTCAACATTTTGTTAACCTTAAATGTCACAAAAATCTGCAAAAATCTGGAATTCTTTGAAAAATGTGTGAAAAAAAATAATTGACAGATTTTCTGCCAAAAAACGGCTAATTTTACTGCAAAAAGTGGGTCGGTCGGGCCTATAAAACAGGTTTGATTTTTCTTCCTCCCCTTAGGGAAAGTTTCATCATTTCCCCAACAGGGATATATAATTGTTTGTTAGAATTTTGACCAATAATCATCAACATATGATGCTTTGGACCCCAAACATGAGAAATATCATCAAAGTTTACAATGACAACCCCCCCCCCCCCCCCCCCCCCCCCCTGTGTAAAAAACATTAACATCACTTACCTATACATGTTGCTAATAACTGCAAGTATATCATGGTCAACATCATTTCCAAGACCACATCCACCAAGGTCTAGCGCCCTCAACCCTGCGAGTAACAAAATGCAATCAAAATGTTGGGAAAGCACTGTGTGCTCATCCCGTAGACTCAGACTCCCCAATACAGCATCCCCATATGCGTCATAGAACAACTGTAATGCGACTACTGCTGTTTCCTCGTCCCCAAACTTGCCCAGCTCCATTGCTGTGTTAAACAACTGCTCCCCTACAATCTCCGGGAAACCAGCCAGTGACTCGACAAGCCGGACGTTGTCTGCCACAAACATCAATGACACATCAAATAGTTTCTTGGGGTGATACACATTTCGAGTTGATCCGTCATCGCATGTCTCTGTGGTGACCGATTGGTGGCGCTTGTCTTGGAATATTCCATTTATTCCCGGGGGTGATTGTCCCAAGGATGCATAAGCAGCTGAACTGTTATGTGCACGCCCCACACCAGGTGGAGAACGCAGTTTTCCCTTTTCGTTGACATAGAATAGTCCAGGATCTTCATAAGCTTGGCGAGAATCTCTTGGGAATGCCTCGTATGCCATGGTATACCAGTAAAGGATTGCTATCTTGCTTGATTTACTGGACACATCATTTTCTGCGGTATAAAATAAGATATATCCTTGAATGGATTAGTCTGGTTTGCAGGAACATTAGGGTTTTCTGTTATTTTTCAAAACCAAAGATATTTACACACATTTGACAGTTTTGTGTTTTATATAGTCTACACACTTCATCAGCATGTCCTATTCTGACCAGTATTACTTCCAGTTCCAACACTGGTTGAATGGTAATCAATGGGTCATAGACATGACATGAAATGAGTCTCTGCTCAGAAGAATTACACAACAGTCAGAGACAGAGAGCATGGCAAGTCCACTATCGGTGACCATGCTGTACAAATAAAGGACATGTTATTGACTGGTCTAAATGCCAAATGTCTCTGTAAGAAGAGCGAACCACAATCATAACATATTCGCAAAGTCATTCGGATTAGACAGAAGCCACCCAACGGGCCAACGCCACGAACCACTCAAGCAACTAGGTGGGCCACGATTAATTTGAACCCTGCCCACTGATCACTGTATCAGTGCCCTCCACCAGAAGGAGCACGGGACATACAGAAGGACTAGTAAGAGGTCACTCTGATGAAGTGTGTAGACCATAACACACAAATCTTTCAAATGTGATGAACTTCTTTGGTTTTGAAACATGAAATTCCTAAAATAAAATACGATGGTATCAATAAAACATCACATTGCAATTGCCCCACCTATTTTGATCAAATGCCCTTTTCAGATATGTTTGTTCTCGTTTTAACAAAATCTCTAACTCTAAGAAGTGAACACATCTAAAGAGCCTGTTTGTTTTCTTAACCCTAACCCTAGAAACTTGGTACTGGGATGAAATGAAGATCAGGGGGACGATATATACCCGGGGTTTAGTGCTACATGAGATAGAACTTGTGTGCGCGCAAGCCAAGTGCTGCTGGCCGTGTTGTTGCTGTGTGTGGTGTGGTGTAGTAGGGTTAGACATCAGGTTAGGGAGTGTTCAGAAATACTTTGGTGGGGGGTTGGCCAAAACGGGGGGGGGGGGGGGGGGGCGTCTAAAAAGTTTGAAGTCTCAAAAAGAGGGGGGGAACTAAAAAGTTTTACCTAACTCAAGAGGGGGGGTCAAAAAAGTTAGGCCAAATAGGTAGTCGTTAACGGGAAAAATACCAACATTTTCTGCGCTACGCGCAAGAAAATACTGCAGTATTAACATTTCTATAACAAATTATACAGATTTCCGCACGCTCCGCGCAAATCTTTGTAAAAACATTGTGCCGACAGCAGAATTTGTTATACAAAATGTGACTAACCAGTGTCCACAATTTTTACTTCAGAACTGTTGATAAGGGTGATCGTCAACAGGGTTAAATACACATTTCCGCACGCTAACACGTGATTTTGAACGCAGATGGGCAATTCCATGTTACTCACGTTACGCTTTTTCACTACGTTACACTTTTGGAAGTGCCATATTTTTTAGAAGAACAAGCTTGACAGAATTATTTTTTCTGCAGTAGTTACACAAGACCCAACACTAACTTTATATGCAATTAGAATTGCAACACAAGACATGACTTGCGAGTGAGAAGGAAAACACTTTTGTTACTCACGTTACATTTGATTGGACACCATAAAATGGCAACAAGCCTTCATTCACAAAGTGTCCTCATACAGGATATTTTTGGAAACAAGTTTAAGATGGTTGATAAAGCTAACATTAAGATCTACAAATGCAAGGTGAAACTAATCTGATTAGACAAACACTTTTCAGAAAATTGACCAAGATAGCTGTTACTCACGTTACGTTACTCACGTTACTTGTTTTTACAAATTCAAATTGTATTTATATAGCTCATGCAGATTAGCTCAAAATGTTATGAAATAGTCTTGACATGATGTATTTAATTTCCCAAAATGTTATTATGTCTCCAAACGGTCAAATATGACCGCTACACAAGTTCACAGGACATTTTGCAAACTCTCTACCTGTTACATCAACAATATATTGATGAAAATTGTATCATTTTGCATTAAAACAGAAACAATTTGAGAGCTATTTTCTTTTTTGAAACTTAACATTATGTTTAACAAGTGTTAAGTGAAAATAATTGCATATAATTGATGAATTACACCATAGTTATCAAGGTTGCCGAATTCAGCACCTTTGCGCAAAATCAATATTTTTGAACTTAGGAACGATGAACGCAAGAAATATGCAGAAAATGCTCTACAATATTTGTGTACATAAGCTATGCATGTATTTTTAACACTTTGTAACCAACAAAATTGAATATTTTCCTTCAAAAGTGACTTTCAGAGGACAAAGTTACTGTTTTACTTGTTGAAAAACTTGGAAAGACACGCAATGAACCCTGGAAATAGTGCGTACGAAGTGATGGAAGTGCCAGACTGACATAAGACTGATAAATGAATAAAACTAAGTGCAGTAAAAACAAAAACAGATCCATTTCTTATTGCTACAATGCATTTTAGGCCGTTACTCACGTTACATTTTTGTTACTCACGTTACAATTGTTACTCACGTTACAGTTTTCAAACCTCTGCCATTTTAATAAAACTACACATAGCCCATTTTATTTCCTGTTTTCAAATTAAGTACCTGGAGTATGATTATTATTCCATTTGGCAGTATTTAAAAGCAAAGAACAAATGAGTAGGACAACTATTTGATGTTTATCGTTACTCACGTTACATTTTCAATTACCATCGGACACACAGGAGATTCCTCCCAACTTGTGTCAATGCATAGGTATTTTTCATAGTTGGTAACTTGAAACTAAGGTATTATGCATTTCAGAAATCAACAAATATTTATATTTACAGTTAATATTAAATGTAAGAGGTCAACATAACCTGGACACACATTTTTCACTTATTTTTTATGCAAAAAACATTTTCCAACTTATGACGATAATTTCTTGAAATTTACAAACAAATCATTCAAACATTTGATTGTCCCATATACCTACAAGTGTATACAATAAAATAAAATGGGTAATAAGCATCCAAATTGAATTTGAAATTTTCAAGTCATATCACCAATCTATGGAATTGCCCAGTTGATCAAATTTCTGCGCACTCCGCGCGTGTCTTTGTGAAAACAATGTGCAGACAGCAGGATTTGTTATACAAAATGTGACTAACCAGTGTCCACAATTTTTACTTGAGAACTGTTGGTAAGGGTGATCAACAACAGGATACAAATTTTTGCATGCTACATTTTTGTATGCGTGATTTTGAAATCATTTTTTACATTTTGTACTAGCAAGTTGACAAAAAAAATTGTTCTCCACGCAAATCTTTGTGAAAGTATTGTGTAGATAGAAGGACTTGTATACAAAGAGTATCTTTCTACAATTGGAAAAAAGAAACCGTTTTTAAAAAGGCTATAACATGATAAATACAAATCACCGAAAAATACAATTCGGAGGCTTGAAAGATATGTTTCAAGTGAATTTGAAATGTTGCAAATTGATTGCCAGCTATATACACAGTTCTGCATCATAGAACTTGAGTCGAATGTCTATCTACATCTGACAGTGGGGGGGGGGGGGGGGGTCAAAAAGGTTTTTCACCCTGTTAAAGGGGGGGGGGGGGGGGCGGTCAGAAAAGTTTGTCAATTTGTAAAGGGGGGGTCAAAAAAGTTTAGACCCCGACAAAAAAAAATTGGCCAACCCCCCACCAAAGTATTTCTGAACACTCCCTTAGTAGTTTTAGCCTTGAAAGAGTTCTATATGCACTGGCAATTATACTTCAAATTAGAAGGTACCTGGTTTGAATCCCATCGAGAGCTTGAAATTATGAACTTCTTTTGAGAATTGCCGCCGGGCGGGGGGTTGTGACATGGTTTCTGGGGCAGATCCAGACATTTCTTTAGGGGGGCCCACTATTTGAAAATTTGCAAAAGTGTAATCAAAGCGGTGCACAGCAAAGCGCTCCGCGCTAGCGCAGACGGGGAGTTCAAGGGGGTAGAAACATTTTTTGGCAATGTCTTGCTAGACGTCCCGTAACTCAAGTGCGCATGCTCAAACCAATTAAAATACGTTGTAGGCTATACACGGTTTATTCCGTACGGGACGTGAGGCAAGATATAGCCAATTTTTTCAATTTTCGAACACATTTGGTGCCATCTGGTATATACTTTTGACCAATATTTTATCGAAAAGCCACCTCTTCTTCATAATTTCCAATAAATATCTTGTTTTTATCAATGCAAGAAAGAAGTTGAACTTGTTGAACTTGTTTGCACTGATATTTTCTCGATTTATTTATAGATGGTTGAAAAGCCGGATAGGGGGGAGTCTGAGGGGGATGTGGTGCAATTTGGTGTGCACTTTTGACTGATATTTTATTGAAAAGCAAAAATTATTGTATGACTGCCAAATTTTGATACCCCACTTCATCTGTCATGACTTATCACCCGGGCTAAAGCATGACTGGGCTAGCCTCCGGGGCTGGCCTATTCATTAAATTAGTGATGACAGCACCGGATCAGCACAACAACTTAGCTACATTATAAAATAAAATCACCTTCTCTTGACCAAGGAGTTATTATGTTAACTATAATAACTCCTTGTCTTGACCAACATAATATGGCAAAAACCTACTGTTTTATTTTTTTCTGATCTTCAAAATAGTCCGCGAAACTTGTTTACTTGCTTCAACAAAACTGTAGGGGGCGTGCATCACGCATGCGCAGATCGATGTAGTTGAAGCAAACTGCAAAAATGTCGTCGGGGCGAAGGCATTCCTCTGGTTCTTCGGGAGGTGACGGGGACTGGATTTGTCCAGATGCGAGGTATATGGTCAAGGAATAATGTCAATAATACCAATACAATATGAATGAAAAACTAAAATGTCTACGTGTCAAGTTTGACATGATTTGGAGTATTTTAATGACTCGAAAACACTCATGTAAACTTTGCAAAAAATCGCGTTTTACGGGTTTTGCTTCCGAATTCGACAACTAGCCTAGGCCTAGGCTATTGGATTTGGCTGAGGCTATTCGTACAACTAATATTTTGTTGTATAAAAAGAGTAAATGTGAACAATAGCCGAACAGACATTAACAGAGAGCTATTCAATGGGCCATTCAATTCACTGCAACTCAGAAATTATTCATTGATAATAATAATGGGGCGAGGTGACGCGTGATGCAGTCGGTTTAGAGTTTTAGCGTCGTAACACTGCTGCACACCGAAGTTCTGTCGTGGATTGTTTGAGGGGGCGTTCAATACGATACACCAACACAGCCTCGTCCCCATGCCTCCTTCAGACCGTGCAGACTCTAGTAGGCATGTACATAGGTGCACCGTGATGCGTGGTGGTTAGGAAGTCACATAGAAATGTTGGTCCCGTGTAGCGGAAGAGCACGTTAAAAGGTCACGTAGACTCCTTCGTAAAGAGTAGGAGATCATCCAGGTCTGTGTCTGTACACGCATTGATATAGATGATTGGTAGAAGTATGGGTTACTAAGGGCCAATAGCCTCCTCACCCTTGCCACATTGTGTGGCGCTTCAAATTTCGACGTTCGGTCATGTCGGTCAAGTCGACCGTTATTTATGAACTTGACGCTTGACCAACTCGACAGACGGACCAACCCGACATGCAAACCACACGCCGGGAAATAGTGTGGAAATTGGGAAGCTCCTTCCCGGGAAATCTGTGTCACTCGCGGGAAATGCGTGTCAGTGAATTTTTTTTAAAAAGAGCATGAAATGAATGGGAAAATTGGCAACTAAAAAACACAGAAAAAGAAAATGCTTGTGACTTTGTGAGCCGGATTATAAGCTTAACACTGAACACAACACACCTACCTACACCCCGACATTACCTAATTATAAAACTGTCCAACGTAAATCCCCTAAAATCATGACCGAATTGATGTTGTTTGGTGCGTAAATATTATGATATCGTAGGTGTATTTCCCTCATATTTCCCTTGCGATGTTGCGATATTAACGCAGTGCCACGCTTGTGGAATTTTCCATTAACTCACGCTGCTTATACAAACTCCAGCGTGACCAATTATCTTACGATCACTCCGATGCCAAACCCGTTTAAGCACGTCTGTAGAAGAGACGGAAATATTAGCGTCCCTCTGGCTCATTTTGGATCAATCCTTTATACATATCAAAAACAACCAACGGGAACCATCGCGCACCTCCACAAGATTCCCAGGCCAGGGATTGCAAAATTACCACGTGCGCGCTGTTGTATGACTGGAGCTATCGTTGCACCTTGCAGCTCAGGCCCATTGCGTTGTGTTGTTTGTTTGCTAATTGAAATGTTTGTAAGTACAGTAAGGTTTTCTTTTACAGGATTATGCCTAATTATAAAAATGAAACATCGACAAACAAATGACACAGACACTTTGTTGGAAATTGTTGGAAATTTATTATTTATTATTAATGTTCCACAAAGACAATTCGTAATTTTTACAATTCACACACGACACACCGACACTCGAATGTGACTAGTTTCTACCCCGGTTTTTACACTTCCGTAGTTTGCACTTGTGTCGTCAATTGATTTGCAGCGTTTTGTTGCCGAAAACTAGACGATAATTAGGTCAAATTAAGCAAATTCTACCTGTTCTAAACCCCCCTTATAGGTATAACAAAAGTGTTAAAAGTATGCACCAAATCGCACCAAACACATCTTCATTTTTCAAAAATCGCTAACTTTTGAGGGGGGCACATCCCCCCTCAGACTCCCCCCTGGTGCCGCTTCGCGCGGCGCGATGGCTGCTTTGCAGCCATAATGATCGCGGGAAATAGATCATTTTTAATTATTGCTTCCCGGGAAATAAACATTTATTCCAACCCTGGCAAACCAACTCGACGGTTGGCTGACCGACACTTGGAGTTGGTAGGCAAAGACCGGCATGACCTGGCCGGGTACAATTGGCTTCAACGGTCGTCTGCACCACGGCTCGAGGAAGCTTGGCGTGTGGATACAGGACTGAAGTAACACTCGACCGGTCGAGTGAGGCAAAGGGGTGGTGGGGTGTGGTTACAAATACATTTTTATCAGTTGGTCATATGTCGGTCCGGCCCGGGTGTGTGTGTCGGCCATCTGGCATGTTAGGCCGGGAGCCCCGAAGGAAAAAAAACTTGTTGGATATGGTTCTGGGCAGGCCGCGATGAATTTTTATTTTTTAATAGCCCGATCGGGCAAGCTGTTGAGCAAAATAACTTGCCCGAATCTTGCCCGAAATATTTTTGACTGGAAACCGAGCCGGGGTCATCGTCAGGTCATGAGATATGCCGAGTGCTGACTATGCCAGGTTGAAATGCAAGATTGTACATGTTTGTATTTGTTTACTACAGTCTACGGACAGTTTTATTTCTGTTTTTAAACAAAGTCAGCGACAATTTGATGAACTTTATTGTGGTAAGAATGAAATCTTAAGCTTAGCTAAAGAGTCAATAGTCAACCCATTGCAGCATACTGAAAAAATGTGATTGCCCGAACGGGCACTGCTACTTGAAAATGTAGTAGCCCGAAATGAATAGCACTTGCCCCGGGCATTCGGGCAGCGTAATTGTCGCAGCCTGGTTCTGGGTGTGGTTTTGTGAATTAAACTATCAATCAGGGAAGAAAAAGGGTCAAATTTGAGGGGAAAATCGGTGTCTGCATGTGTCAAGGATCGAACTCAGGCCGCTTGCGTGCAAGTCTGATGTTCTACGGACTGATGGGCTCAAAAAATGTATGTTTTTTCACGCGTTGAACGCCTGGCGGAGCATGGTACAAGATTGTAGCACTGTCGAGTTTTGTAAGTGTCTAGGAGCATTAGGGTTAATAGGCCTAAAGAGTTTACAACAGGTCCGCTGATGAACCCATACATTTTTTCATCTGCTTTGTCGGGCTCCAAAATTGAGCTAAAAAAATCCTTTCTATGCCCACCCTCAATCATATCAGAAAATTAGTGCATAAATATTATTTGAATAAAGGATTTTGGCTATGTGATGGAACAGTTCCGTGTGCCATCCAATCTTACGATTTGATCATTTGATACGAAGCTTTACATGGTTTAGGTCCCAAAAGTATACTGTACAAGGGATTTATTTAAAATTTGATTAAAAGTGTTAACATATTGTTTCTTATTATGCTTTGTTATTGCAGCTGTGGCAATGTTAACTTTGCAAGGAGAACACAATGTAACAGATGTGGTACAGGTAGGAATATTTTAATTATGGAATTCAAAGTAGGCCTATATTTAATATACTGGGTAAGAAAGCATTCTTCTTGCAGAGTGCTCAATGCGATGCAGAGAACGTAATATAGACCTTTCTGGAACTTTAGTTGCTACTCCGAGTTCACGCTTATGTGATCAGACACAATGATGTATTGAAGGAGGATGGTTAAGCAGCTTGAACCAGGGTCTTTGCTTGAACACCGCACAAGTGTTGTACTGATTGTTGTACTCGTTTAGCAACTTTTGAATTGAGGTATTCCTTCATTCAATGTGTGCTCATTCAAGCATTACAATAGGAGTGGGCTATAGAGAGTCATAGTTTCAGATCATGCTTGCTACATGATTTTTTGATGACTTTATATGTACTGATAACATTTTCACAACAAAAATTGAAAAATATGCAAAATCCAGGGTGCCCCGGCCAAAAAACCACAAAAAATCGGCCATTTTGGAAAAACAGTATTTTGATTATAAATCAATCATTTTTGGTCCAATCAATTTGATTTTGGTGGCAAAACCCATGTTTGTTGGGACATGGAATAATCTTATGCAACTTTTATCGCATGAGGATGTTTCGTTTTCCTGAAAATGGCATTTTTAGTGAAAATAGCCCTGTGGGGGCGCTGTTTAAAAAAATACCTTTCGCATCGAAGCATCTCAAATTCTAATGTTGAAATATGATAGGAGTTACATTTTAGGCATTTCCTAAAAATCTGAGTAAAATACCATATGTTGTTTTGAAACTACACCATCTTGAACATCTTTGAATTGTCTCCATTGAAACACACACTACTGAAAGTTCGTTGACCCCTGTACTATCCTATGGAAGTGCTTTTAACACGTTCTTGTGATTTTAAAATGGATGCCATGGTAAAATGAAATGAGGTAACATGCTCACATCTTCAGACAATGTTTCTTGACACACTCTTAACATATTTCATGTATTCAAATTCATTTTTATTAATGCGATAGCTGTTTTTTTGCAAAGCGCTCTCACAGTCCAAATTTGACCAAAATCAGCTATTACAAGAAAACGAAGGGGTTATATGAGACGAAACCAGCATAGAATGACATCTTGTACCCTTAAACATGGGTATTGCCACCAAAATCAAATAAATTAGACCAAAAATGACTGAGTTATGATCAAAAGACTGTTTTTTCCAAAATGGCCGACTTTTTGTGGTTTTTTGGCCGGGGCACCCTGGATTTCGCATTTTTTTCAATTTTTTGTTGAAAATCTTGTCAGTACGCACAAAGTCATCAAAAAATCATGTAGCAAGCGTGATCTGAAACTATGACCTAAAAATGACCCTCTATAGCCCACTCCTAATTACAATAACAATTATCAAAACAATTATCAAAAATTGGACAAATGGAAACATAACATTGATTCCCTGAGAATGGACTATTAAAACTGAACAGTTAAAAACTTGTTAAAATATAAAAACTTGTTCAAAACTTGTTAAAAACTTTTTTTAAACTTTTTTAAAACTTGTTAAAACAAGAATATAAACTGGAGTGCACATTGAAGAATTTTTGTAGACCTACAAAATAGAAAAAAGACTTCATGCAGCACTGGTGCTGGGAAGGAGTATGTTGGGTAGGACCTTTGAACAAAATAAATTGTGAGGGCAGGAGAGCATGTGTGGTCCAACGGAACAAAACAAATGATGAAAAGACAACCCTGTGTCTTAACAGTTTCCATTGAGATCCTGTCCACAGGGTCAGAAATTCAAGGAGAATCCAAGAATGCATTCTTGCGAAGTTTACTGCCGGTAAAGTTTATTCTTGTAGATAATTGATTCTTGTAGATAATCTGTCTAACACACTATATGCAGGGTTAAGGAAATAACTTGATCACAGATTTTCCCTACCCCTATATGTTACATGGATGTGTAGAATTAGGGAAATATCGTGATCCACAGATTTTTCCTACCCCTATTATTATGTTATTAGGGTGAGCGAAATAACGCAATTACGGATTTTCCCTTCCCCCAACTATATGAATGGAGGAGAATCCATAGATTCTCGGCAAATCTTTTGCATGAAACTAAGGCCCACTCCGGTCTCATTCACTTTGTTACTAACGTCGGCATGTTATTCTCATTGCAGACAAACTGTCAAGTGCAACCACCAAATCTGGCGGCATTGCCATCGGCAAAAACATGGCAGAGAAGAGTAGAGGGCTCTTTAGCGAGGATGATTGGCAGTGTAAAACGTAAGCAAAACAATTGCATCGTCACTTTTAAATACTAATCATGGCTAGAAAAAATGGGGAACTCAGGAAAACAAATATATTATCAAATTAATTTTAAAAAGGACCTTAATAAAATAGGGTAGATCAGACACTTTCAAAAGCCTCCAAATTAACTGAAATCCAGGAGGTTCATGTAGCTCCTCCCACTGGACCCCTGCATGGAATGATGCCCCTGGACCCACTGGTGAAAAGTCTTGCTATACTTGCTGTCGGTCACAGACTCACAAAACTAGTCATGCCCCGGGTAACAAAATCCTGGGCATACCCTTAGCGATAACACTTTCCACGCAGCAGGCGTCTACAGACGACAGTTCCATAATGTCACAAAATGATTCAGATTCAGAATTATTGAATGTCATCACCATATTTGGAATCACCATGAGAAATGCATTAAAATATGTACAAACATGCCTAGTATTGGTTCAGTAATCCTTGATCCCTGAAAAATCTGTTTTGTGGTAAAAAAATAGCTGTGTGGCAAGTGTTAATGTGGATTGGGAAGCACCACAACAAGGCTTATGGGCTTTTTAACCTTTAACAAAGAGTGACTTTCTTCTTCCTCTCTTTTGTTCCATGTTAGATGTGGAAACGTGAACTGGTCCCGACGAAACGAGTGCAACCTATGCAAATCACCCAAATTTGGCAAACTGGAAGCACGCACAGGTAAGTTCCCAATGTAGGTTTAGATTAAGGCTGTGAATGCACGGGTAGTTTCGTACCCGGGTACTCGACCCGTTTTCGGGCGGGTACCCGGGTACCCGAAAATAGAAACTAAAAAAAAAAATTAAAAATAATGTTAGATTTTTATTTTTTATAAGTACAAATTTGTCCCCCAAAATTACACATGGTAGGGTCAATAGAGGTCATTTGGGGACACATTTGTACTATAAAAAAAAATGCAAAAAAAAGAATTTGTAAAAATAAAAAAAAGTTTTTGTTTTTGTTTACATTTCGGGTATTCGGGTACCCAATTTGGTACCCGGGTACCCGGAATAGCGGGCGGGTTCCCGGGTATAAGTCACAGCCTTAGTTTAGATTGATCTGTAAGAGTGTGTTTCTACTGGGGCACTGGAAAGTTAACGCTAAGTTAACTTAACGGTAATTACTGTTAACTGTTTAATCCCCCCGTCCCCGTCCCCCCTGTTTCTACTCGCGATAAGTTACCGCTAAGTTTATAAGCGTCCTATTCGATGGGCCACAACAACAAAAAGGCTGCCTTCGTAATTCTTTGTCTTTTAATATTGCATGTTAACAACAAAAACACCATAAACGAAAGATGAAATTGTTTCAATGGCTCTTATATCATGTGTCACCAAACTTGATTGGATTATCATCATAAAAAAGCATTCCGTACCATTGTGTTCACGTTTGTACAGTAGCTAACACTGTAAACAGCGTTAACACTCGTGTCAAACCATGGAATTCTAATTACGAACCAAAAAATACTCAGGAAATAAGTTGTTGGGATTAACCCAACAACAACAACTTATTTTAACCCATTCAAACCATGATTTTGAAGTAATTAGGAATCATATTGCTCTGAAACTTACAAGATATTTTAGTTTGTTGTTTATAAATCTAATTTGACAATAAAATTGCATGTAGAGGACGAAATCAAAGGTAAAGAGCGTTCTATGAAAAAGATCGCCTAATATACATTTAAGGTGGGGGGAACCAAGGAATTTTTTGATTTGCGAGTGCTGTTATAATTGAACTATTAATTAAATGCATATAAAAGTATACATTTTTGGAAAGGAAATCAATTTTGACGCAATTTTTTTAAAATTAGTTCAATAATTACAGCACTCACAAAATTCATAAAGTGACTTCCTTGAGTCCCCCTTCAGCTTTATATTCAATATATTATGATATAATTGTCATACATTTGTAGGTTACGGAGGTGGCTATAACGAGAGGGATAATGTGGAATATAAAGAGAAAGTACATGACTCGTCAGATGATGAATATGATGAGGTAAGTGTAGGCGTAGTAGTAGAAAGTGCATGACTCATCAGATGATGAATATGATGAGGTAAGTGTAGGCGTAGTAGTAGAAAGTGCATGACTCATCAGATGATGAATATGATGAGGTAAGTGTAGGCGTAGTAGTAGAAAGTGCATGACTCATCAGATGATGAATATGATGAGGTAAGTGTAGGCGTAGTAGTAGAAAGTGCATGACTCATCAGATGATGAATATGATGAGGTAAGTGTAGGCGTAGTAGTAGAAAGTGCATGACTCATCAGATGATGAATATGATGAGGTAAGTGTAGGCGTAGTAGTAGAAAGTGCATGACTCATCAGATGATGAATATGATGAGGTAAGTGTAGGCGTAGTAGTAGAAAGTGCATGACTCATCAGATGATGAATATGATGAGGTAAGTGTAGGCGTAGTAGTAGAAAGTGCATGACTCATCAGATGATGAATATGATGAGGTAAGTGTAGGCGTAGTAGTAGAAAGTGCATGACTCATCAGATGATGAATATGATGAGGTAAGTGTAGGCGTAGTAGTAGAAAGTGCATGACTCATCAGATGATGAATATGATGAGGTAAGTGTAGGCGTAGTAGTAGAAAGTGCATGACTCATCAGATGATGAATATGATGAGGTAAGTGTAGGCGTAGTAGTAGAAAGTGCATGACTCATCAGATGATGAATATGATGAGGTAAGTGTAGGCGTAGTAGTAGAAAGTGCATGACTCATCAGATGATGAATATGATGAGGTAAGTGTAGGCGTAGTAGTAGAAAGTGCATGACTCATCAGATGATGAATATGATGAGGTAAGTGTAGGCGTAGTAGTAGAAAGTGCATGACTCATCAGATGATGAATATGATGAGGTAAGTGTAGGCGTAGTAGTAGAAAGTGCATGACTCATCAGATGATGAATATGATGAGGTAAGTGTAGGCGTAGTAGTAGAAAGTGCATGACTCATCAGATGATGAATATGATGAGGTAAGTGTAGGCGTAGTAGTAGAAAGTGCATGACTCATCAGATGATGAATATGATGAGGTAAGTGTAGGCGTAGTAGTAGAAAGTGCATGACTCATCAGATGATGAATATGATGAGGTAAGTGTAGGCGTAGTAGTAGAAAGTGCATGACTCATCAGATGATGAATATGATGAGGTAAGTGTAGGCGTAGTAGTAGAAAGTGCATGACTCATCAGATGATGAATATGATGAGGTAAGTGTAGGCGTCCGTAGTAGAAATTATGTTTCAGATATCCACGTTTGTGTAGCACCCGACATGCATCCACGTTTGAAAACATGTGTAGGGGTGAATCTGTGTGGTGAAGGGGGGGGGGGGGGCATCATATTCAAGTGCCATGTTTTCATCTTAAAGCAGTTACTCCCATTTTATACATCACTACAAACACCATGTACAAAATGTATAGAGAGCATAATATCCAACCGTCATGTTTTCATCCGAGATAGCATAAGCTCTCATTTCCCTTCAACAATCACAGATTATCAAGACAGGGTTGGACAAGTGGCTATTTGCTATGTGTGTAAAAAGCCTGCGTAGTCTTTCGCATATCATGAAATAAACTTCTCATCAACATTCATAAACAAAAAGTCACTCACGTTCCCAGACGCGTTAAATCCATTACAGCTGGTTAGAAGCCCCGATCATTCTTATGTTGACCTAGAGGTCAAGTTCAACAATTGTATATTATATGCATCATCATTACATGAATTTTGTTTATAAACGTGAGCAAAAGTTTGTCTCATTATGTGAATAACTTGGAGTTGTCAGCAGAGGATACTCGCATGGTATATGCATGGTGCCCTATTGCCTATGATGATGATTGGCCCTTCAGCATGTATAAAGTAATACTTCCTATCATCCTATGTATAACCTTTTGGCAGTCGGCTTATGATGACAATTGGTCATATCATCGCTGTTCCATCAAAATCTTGTATATCCATATGGCCCTTCAGCATGTATAAAGTAATACTTACTATATGTATTACCTTTGGCCAGTCTCCTTTTAACATGTTCAAGGACCAAAACATATCTATTATAAAAATCTTGTACGGGTAATTTTACTTTATACATGGTGAAGGGCCAGAAAAACATACAAGGTTTTGACTGAACAGCGAGAATATTGGGGCATGTTAGAATGATTCGGTATGCTTATTGTGTAATGTTGCTGAAAAGAAACCAATTCTACATTTTGCTTTTCATCCCTATAGTTTGGCCGAAAAAAGAAGAAATTCCGTGGTAAAGATGCGCCCTCTGTACATGGTAAAGATACGCCCTCACGTGCAGCTCCACCCTCCCGTGCTGCTCCACCTCCTCCGTCGCTGGAGGAGGAAGAAGAAAGCGGAGATGATGCGGACTTGGATGCCTACAAACTAGACTCTGATGTAAGTGTTGTTTATAGACTTTGTCCCATTTTCCGCCCAATGTTGTTTTCTATCTACATGATGATTGGGCGCCAATGATACAGTCTGTATCCACAGCAGCCTAAGCGTTTATCCCATAATACTACAAAATGTATAAGGGGCTTTTCTTTAGTTCAGATCCAGCGAGGTAATCTATGAACGCTGCAGGAACGTGTATGTTACTGTGTATAATGCTATTGTTTAGTTGAGGAAATGAACCCGGGATTCCTGCATGGGAGCCCTAGAGCGTGGCCACTATGCTACACCTAGATTAACCATTTTGGCAAAGTCGTTGATATTCAAGCATCACATTTCATACACGTTGCTGATCCCCATACTTTCGAAATTGAAACAATGGAGCGATAAACATTTTAAACAATGGGAATTGTTCATTAGGGTACACCAGCTTCTTGTGGGTGCTGTTAAATCTCGAATTGCTCCAGTTTTATGTATGCTATCGCTTGGATTACTTCTGCGCGCAGAGAGATCAAAACCGAATATTTCTTGCCAATTAGAACCTGATTAAACTATAGTTGATGTAGAGATATTAGCAGAGAAGTGAAGGGTCACAAACAATATTGTCATGTTTATTGGCTATAGTTTGATCAGTTCCAAATTGGCGAGAAATATTCTATTTTTATCTCTATGCGCGCAAAAGTAATCCAAGCGTAACGCGGGTAATTATGGCCACAGGCACATGGTTTTAGTCGCACGCACGGGTTACACAATTATGCACAGTTCGCTTGTGACCTTCATGCATGCCCACATCCTTCTGTATTCATTCGCTGCTGTAAGAAGGCTTCGCCAATTTGGAACTGATCAAAGTATAGTAATAATTTATCTTTGATTCTATATTGCAGGACGATGAAGATGTATCCGCATATGATTTAGGTGACGATATCACACCCTCCAAACCCCCACAAACCACCAACACCACCCCCTCCCATAAAAACAGATCCGATGATGCTACCAAAACTCCCAGAACCAAGTCCAAATCCCGATCAAGATCACGCTCTGGCGGGAGGCGCTCTTCGTCGTCTTACTCCAGATCACGGTCGTCACGTAGCTCACGATCGTCCCGCAGTTCCCGCTCCTCTAGCCGATCTAGCTCTGGGAGCAGGTCAAGGTAAACACGGTGTGGAGGTAGACTGAGTCTATACAGTCCCTCTGTAGGGTTTGCCATCTTTAATATTGCGTAAAAGATGGGGGATGAGAAGGACTTAGCCCGATGCTGAAGATGGGCTGTCTCTTCTAGGCAAGCTTAGATGGTGTTGCCAGTTAGGCTCACATTTAGGTGTTGCCATACTAATGAAATGCAGAATTTATTGCAACAACAAAATTTAGCTTAGAAACCTGTTTGGTATAGAATTGCAGATTTGCAATCTAAGTTCATTTGATATTTATTTCTTGCTTGAATTAACTCATTAACTTCGGTGGTAAAATCCTCTTGTAATAAGGTGGTCTTTAAGATTTCACACCAGAATTAATTTCACTTCAAAGGATTTCTTTAAAGACCATTTTGTTGTTGTTCTAAATTTGCACTGTTGCAAGTGATGTGGCATGGGTGGTATACTCGGTATTGTTATGTGTCAAATTAAAACCTGTGTTTATATCACTTGCTGAGTGCACATTTCGTCATGGATATGCAAGAATGCTGTAAGTGACATTTTTGGCTAAATTGAGTTATTACTATTAGTTTGGGTTTTTTAAGCCATTTTACCAGTCTCGTTACATTAGAATTATTCTTAATCTACTAAAGCTTTTTAAAACAATAACTAAGTCTCCTGCAAAATGTCACTTACAACATTTTTGCATTCACATAACAATTTATACTTGTCAGTGTCATAGTGCTATGGACACAATTCCAGCAATGCCTGCACATGTGCGTATGTGCGTAAACCCGAAATTGTGTATTGGATGCTTTCAAAACATGACAGCGCATCCTTGATTGGTTAATAGTGAAATCTTCATGTGCATGCATGAATAGTTGTTCGCGCATTTCAAGCATTTAGACGCAGTTCCGCGAATAACAACAAGACACATGTGAAATAGCATGAACTCCGTCCATAGCATCATGACAGTGACTTTAGTAGCAGTATAATTTATATGTAGATAGAAATGAACAATTGAAGATTGTCAGGGTCATATAGTTGTATTTTGATAGTTAAAATTTCAAGGAAATAATTTCGCACATCAATTAGCCTTTTTTTCTCTCCTCTTTTTATTCAGATTTTCATAGGGGGCTTCAAAAATCTGACAAAATAGGGGTATTCCAAGGTCTGTCTTCACCCTGGGTGCCATTGACTCCCTTACATCCCTGCTATTTTCAAATTGTAAAAAAACAGTTGAGTTTTACCAATTGTTGTACCAAGCTGGGACTTATATATATATATAGGTTTAGACTGATGCCTCTAAATCTGAGTGTGCACCTGCACCATATATATTCATTGCGCCAGATGTGCCAATCAATACAAATATTTAAAATTGAGTAGTTATGTATGAGGAGGGGTAATCATAGAGAGCATCAAATATTGTTGATTGCAATGTTACAATCATGATGGCGTTCTCTTCTCTTAGATCTCGTTCCCGCTCCCGTGACAAACACAACTCACGGAAGCACTACAGGCGCAGTACATCCCGGTCGCCGACAAGACGCCGATCACGTTCCCGCTCCGGTGGTAGACTCGACTCGAAAAAGAACTACAGGGGCAGTACGTCCAGGTCACCGACAAGACAGCACAGACGTAGATCACGTTCGAGATCGCCGGTACGACATCGCAGGTCAGCTTCACCAAAGGACAGAAGAGGACGCCATCGTTCAAGATCGCGCTGATTTGGATGGATGTAGGCTGAGCTGGCGGCTACCTGCTGGTGAAAGGTTTGGGCACAGGGAATATTGTAGCATATGATATCTATAAATCTTTTTGCAAATCTTTTTGTGTTGCCCTTCACAATTGACCTTCAAATTGATGAGGTTTATAGTTTAATCAGTTCCAAATTGGCAAGAAATATTCGTTTTGTTATCTCTCCGCGCCCATAAATAATCCAAGCTTACACGCATGAATATGGCCACATGCACACGGTTTGTGTTGCATGCACGCGTCACGCATATGATACACAATGCACTTGTTGTCTTTGCGCACGCCCCAACCTTCTGTATTCATTCGCTGGTGTAATGAGGCTTCGCCAATTTGTTGCATGCACGCCTCACGCATATGATACACAATGCATTTGTTGTCTTTGCGCACACCCCGTCCTTCTGTATTCATTCGCTGGTGTAATGAGGCTTCGCCAATTTGTTGCATGCACGCCTCACGCATATGATACACAATGCATTTGTTGTCTTTGCGCACACCCCAACCTTCTGTATTCATTCGCTGGTGTAATGAGGCTTCGCCAATTTGTTGCATGCACGCCTCACGCATATGATACACAATGCATTTGTTGTCTTTGCGCACACCCCGTCCTTCTGTATTCATTCGCTGGTGTAATGAGGCTTCGCCAATTTGTTGCATGCACGCCTCACGCATATGATACACAATGCATTTGTTGTCTTTGCGCACACCCCGTCCTTCTGTATTCATTCGCTGGTGTAATGAGGCTTCGCCAATTTGTTGCATGCACGCCTCACGCATATGATACACAATGCATTTGTTGTCTTTGCGCACACCCCAACCTTCTGTATTCATTCGCTGGTGTAATGAGGCTTCGCCAATTTGTTGCATGCACGCCTCACGCATATGATACACAATGCATTTGTTGTCTTTGCGCACACCCCAACCTTCTGTATTCATTCGCTGGTGTAATGAGGCTTCGCCAATTTGTTGCATGCACGCCTCACGCATATGATACACAATGCATTTGTTGTCTTTGCGCACACCCCAACCTTCTGTATTCATTCGCTGGTGTAATGAGGCTTCGCCAATTTGTTGCATGCACGCCTCACGCATATGATACACAATGCATTTGTTGTCTTTGCGCACACCCCGTCCTTCTGTATTCATTCGCTGGTGTAATGAGGCTTCGCCAATTTGTTGCATGCACGCCTCACGCATATGATACACAATGCATTTGTTGTCTTTGCGCACACCCCAACCTTCTGTATTCATTCGCTGGTGTAATGAGGCTTCGCCAATTTGTTGCATGCACGCCTCACGCATATGATACACAATGCATTTGTTGTCTTTGCGCACACCCCGTCCTTCTGTATTCATTCGCTGGTGTAATGAGGCTTCGCCAATTTGTTGCATGCACGCGTCACGCATATGATACACAATGCACTTGTTGTCTTTGCGCACACCCCAACCTTCTGTATTCATTCGCTGGTGTAATGAGGCTTCGCCAATTTGAAACTGATCAAACTATAGTAACATTTTGATCTCACTATTTCAATTTTGGGCACAAATGAACAAATCTTATTGCAATTATGTACAGAGATGGTCTTTAGGACACAGCTGCAATATGACAAACGTGTATTTTACTTAGAATTTCCATAGATGGTTAAAAAACAGACTGAAAATGATTTCAGGGCAACACAATTCAACACTTTTGCTTTTAACTCTATGCATGTGGCAAATAAGGCCAATGAAACAAAATGTCCACATTTATTTTAGTACCGGTACTCATTTTAATAAACAGACATGAGCATTTTCAGGCTTTTGCCTTTGGGGGTTTTCAAAATGTCCACACTTATATTTTCAGTCCATATTTGGCCTATAACAAAAGAAGGTAAAGAGTTGTGCAGAGCTAAGCTTGCGTGCGCGCGGAGTGCACATCTCCTCCATTTAGTTTTTTGCCACTCCCTCGAAAGCCCAATTTTATGCACTTTTTCAAGTTTTTGGTTTGTCAGTGTTTTTTTCATGCAAACAAGTATATACATTGTCAGGCCTGAATAGAAAATCCCCTATAAAAAATGTTTTGACCGATTTTCAATAATGTCATGCCATATTGGAATACCATCATCAGGCCCCAAAGGCAGATTTCTTGAGCAATCCCACAATGCTTACCAATACAAGCTGCACTTACAAGTATAAACAGTTCAAACGCACTCAAATTAGCCCTGTTGTTGTTGGCATTTTATCCCGATCACTCTAGCAAAAGTTCTCCAGGCCATCCTCACAATCCCCACTCCCATCATAACAACACACAATTCAGCTCTCATCACATCAAAAGATCACAGCCATGTTTCATTAAGAGACAAAACAACCCATAGCTTGCAGATAAATAGGCAGGCCTATCTCATTAAGAGATCCCACTCTCACAAACAATGTAAAATTGCACTCTCACAAACCTTTGGTGCCATCAATGTCTCTCATGCGTGTCATTTTCAATTGAATTATTCTGATTATGTCCAATCTTACGTGTTCACACAACCGCAGTGCATTTTATCCTAGACTTTGGCAAAGTTGCACTTTCTGAAAGATGGAAGAACCGCCACCTTGTCCTCATAAAAGGTCCAATCCTGGGTGGGGGGGGGGGGGGGGTGGGGGGCGTTAGAAATAAGAAAAAATAGTTTGTGGTCCAACGGATAACCTACCAGGAGATTTTGGTTATCCTTAATCCTTAATAACAAAATCAAAATCTTAAACTGGTTATCCATTTTGTTAGTTCGGAAAACCGGATAACCACTTTTTTCGAATACTGGTGGGGGGGGGGGGGGCAGTGATCACTCTAATATAAAAGGGATTCTCATGCTTATTAATCAACCCGCAAAACAGTCTCAAATTGTGTAAACAATCCCCGAAAACAGATCCATGTCACCTCCTCAAAACTCCACAATCATTACTCACAATATAATTCTTTACCCCGCCCTTACAAAAAATCACAATCTCATTCAAAAAACAATGCCCACCCCTGCCCTACTTTAAATCTGCAAACTTGTTTGCATCCTTTTGAAATACATTAATTTAGATTAGATTTCATGCTTCTTTCTTCCCATTTTTACCAATATCTTTACAGGTGCAATGAGCCTAGCTACCTTCCTACTGAACACACCAAATGGCTTGTCGTAAGTTAATTGTAAATGTGAAGCACTGTTAAAAGGACTATCAAATCTAGTAATACAGATAATTAAAGACACCACCAAAAGTAACGGGCTATTATAAATACACCTATGATTCAAAACCAGTTGATTGAATGTTAATCATGAAAACACAAAGAGAACAAACATCAATATAATTACAGACATTTTATTTTTCCCCTTCCTATTTGGCACAAATTCCCAAAATTTGTTTTTAACTCTGTTAAGTTAATTTTTTTAAATGCATATTAGGCCAAATTAAAATAATTGTTTGTCTCAAAGCTCCCGCGCGCGTTCGTTTATTGGTGCGCATTAGAAAAACAAAAATCTGAAAAAACCTCTTTTTTTTCCTTTTTTTTTTCAAAAAAAAAAAAAAATCTAACATTTCACCGATTTTTCAGATTTTCATTGATCAGATCATCTTAAATACAAAAGTTCACTTTTACAAGGATTTCAATATTTTATATTCAAAAAAAAAAAAAAAAACCTTGAAAAAAACCCGCATTCCGCATTAGTTTTACAACAGGAGAGGAGCTTTGAGACAAACAATTAATTTAATTTGGCCTTATCATTGTAAACAAATTTATTGAAATGTACAGCAACTTAATGCCTTTTAAATTCATGAATATATGTTTGGTTCTTGACATTAAAGACAACACTGTTGTTAAATTTGCAGCAATTGTGTGTTATGTAGCCTATTCGCATTCACAATTTTAATACAAATTGGTTGAGGTATCAAAATATGCCTAATTGACCCCACTCATGTATAAAAGTTGTAATCATCTATGTGAATGCACTCTCAAAACCACCCGTAACGCGGATTCTCAAAGAAGGGAAAAGTGATCCTCAACTTGGATTTAGCTTGACGAAGCAAAGGATATAGGTCCTCAAGATTTCAGACTGAAATGAACATATGAAGTAATTGTGTGATTCACGTTTTTTAGTAAATTTGAGTAAATTTGTCTTATCTTACACACCTACTGATTTAGGACTATTTTTTACAATGATGACTCATGACTATTGGCCTAATCTACCTGCCTAAGGGTGGATTCGGGCTGGAAAATGCACCCCTATTCTCTGAAATGTTGATTTTGATACCTTTATAGCGTGGGCCGTGCTGTTGTTGAAAAAAGCTCCCTTAACCCTAACTCCCTGGGAGTGATCTTGTGTATTAAACTATCAGGGGAGAAACATGGGTCAAATTTGAGGGGAAAATCGGTCTCCGCATGCGCTGGGGATTAAAGCGGGGCCGTGTGCGTGCAAGTCTGATGCTCTACCGACTGATGAGATATACGGGTCAGGTTCAAACAAGTTTTCTTACAAGTTGAACACTTGGCTGAGCGTGGTACAAGATTGTAGCACTGACGGGTTTTGAAGTGTCTAGGCGTGTTGGGGTTAATCCATGTTTTCGTTCACATGGATGATTACAACATTATACCTGGCTGCACCCTCTACCCCCTCCCCCTGAGCTAATTGAACCACTACTGTAGGTTTAACTTAATTTTGTCATACGATACCTACCCCTTTGGTGCTGACAAATATCTTGTTGGTATTTATGAAAGCTCAAGCTACTTTTTGTGATGACTTTATTTCCACACAGATGAGTGTAATAAATAATACTACTCCACAATGCAATGCTAAAAGGACTATAAAATCAAGTAATAAGGATATATTTGCATACATTTGCATATGTATATATATATAATGAAATCCCTTATGGTGCAGTGCTGTAAATATATGAAGTTATTGAATCAAGTATTAAGAATGGATTTGCATATCATTGCATTCAAAAATAATTCACTGTAAATAAGACTGTTGAATTGAACATGGGGCGTATGTGCATGCTATATTTACTTGTGGAAGTGAATCGCTCTCAAGCTGTAACCCAACAATATACCACAAAATCCCATGCAGCAGCTTTAAGCCTAGTCTATCTCATTGCCCCATCTTGGAAGAGTATTTGGCGAGGATTTGTTGTTTTTAAGCCAGTCGCAGTGGTGTTACGGTAATATCACTGGCCTGTCACGAGCAGTGGATACATACAAGCAGCAGCAGCGGCTGGGCATATATGCATATATTTACATATATTTACATATAATTATATCCCACAGAGAGAAGCAGTGTATATAAGACTAATGAATTTAGCAGTGGACATTACAATATATCATTATATGTATATATGCAGCGATGGAAATACCCACATGACTGTCTACCCAGGGCTGTCTAGGTAGGAACTACACCCTTTGTGGACTTTGTGTACATTTCTAACCCTAACTTTTACATAAGGAAATTCAGTTGAAAAGTGGTCCCAGTGGGAATCGAACCATGGACCTCTGCATTGCAAAGGATGTCTCTCAACCACTAGACTAGCGAGGGATGAACTTGCCAGGATATGATTTTAATCCTTTTTAATTAAATATTAATACAGAATAAAGCAATACTTCTATTATGATCAGTACGCACAATATTATGAATAGAGCTGCGATACACGTGATCGTCTAACCCGGGTTGACAGTTAATCATGTGGGTATTTCCATTACTGCACACAATGTGAACATTATAGTATATGTATATGATAGCTAATTCATCTTTCAGTCTAAGTGATATTGTCAGTCACAAAGCCATAATATTAAAGAAGCAAATATTAATCTACACTTTTGCAAGTGATCTGCTGCATCCAACACCTTTGAACTGATTAGACAACTGACTCGTTCATCACATGACCCACCCTTTGGGTTAGTTGCAGAGAAAATTTTAAAGACACCACCACAATGCATTGCGTTTTTTGCCAAATTCTCTAATTCTCGTCTCCAATTTGTTTCAGTTCCCATAGACAATATAATGCACACAATCATGGCTTCATAGCGCGTTCATCGTTGGAGCTCTTAGGTTCTAGTTTACATCAATGAATAAATTAGTTATCAGCGTTCCTTTTTCTTATTTCTAAACTCAAGAGCTTGACAAATGCATCGTGTGAAAAAAGCTTTAGTTGGCTGCCGTTCGCGCAATGGATTGTGGGAAGACCTTTAAATCTTCTTTGGGTTAGTGGCCTCGTTACCGGGGATTGACGAAACATATTACTTATTAACTTAACACCGTCTTTCCACGCTGCAGGCGTCTGCAGACTACATCCCAAAATTTCACAAAATGTTTCAAAAATGTCAAGATATTGAAATTCATTACCGTATTTGGAGTCACCATGAGGAGTGCATTACAATGAGTACAAACATGCCTAGTATTGGTTCAGTAATCCTTGAAATAGACTGGTTTCTGACGGTTTTGTATGATAAAACTAAGAGCCGCATGGAAAGTGTTAAGTTCCAGCTGTAGGTTAATTTTGTATTTCTTTATCAATTTTGAATCGCACCATACGATACGACAAAAACACCTAGAATTCTCAATTTATTATTTACTTTTGTCAGCTGACTGAGTTTTATGGTCTTCCACGTTTATGACGTCAACATTGGGTCATAAGTGTGAGATTGAGACACATGTCTGTTGACAAAACCTGTAGGAATCACTGAAAATACTTTGGTGAAATTTAAATTGATCAATGACTGTACTTTGTGTCACCTGGAATTGGGAGGTAAATTCAGCGCATATTCTGGTGATTGTATGGTATTATACGAGCGTAATTTCAATGTAATCACGTTTGCCTACGTTGGATCAAAGACAAAAGCTGGTTTGGACATTCAAATAGTGCATCTATGACAAGAATGCACACTGATAAATTTAGGTGGCACATAGTTTACTTCAACAAAGAAACCAGGACTTGAAATAAGAAATGAAAAGGGCAGGCAATTTGAAAGGAGCACCAACTTTATCCAAGGCCAATATGTACTTTTGAATGGAGTGAAAACATCCATAATTTGAGGGCATCAAGGCAACTAGGTGGGGCATCGTTGCCTTCGATGCCTTCGATTAATTCAAGCCCTGAAAGAAACTTCTATGGCTTAGTGCTCAACAATGTACAATACAGGTGGTAATAAACAAAGCACAACATTAAAGGCATATTATGTGATCTTTTCCAGAGGGCGCCCTCTATTCATTATTTTTTTTAGAAAGTAGATTTTCTTGCAGATTTACATTTCCGATCATAAATCATACATACATTCCAAGTTACAGAGCGATACGATTCCTAATTACCTCAAAATCATGGTTTTAGAGTGAAAAATATAAAGTGTCGGGATTCCGACAGTTTATTTTCACTCTAAAACCATGATTTTGAAAAAATAAAGAATCGTATCGCCCTGTAACTTGGAATGTATGCATGATTTATGATCAGAAATGTAAATCTGCAAGAAAATCTGCTTTCTATTTTTTTTTCGATGTTGAGGGCGTTCCCTGGAAAGATCACATAATATACCTTTAATCAACTTACTGTGTAGTAAACATGTAAACATGTTCATTATTCCTGAATTCCAACAACAATGACAAAACTGAAGAGAAAAAAAAGTGTTCCCTTTTCAATTTGAGCTATTATATGTGGCAATTGATGATGTACCGTATTATCCCTTATTAAAAACAGTACCGAAGATTGACGGTGACTAGAGAGCTGACAAAAGTGGTCTTACTATTACACCTGCGATGCCGATAGTCACATGTCATCAAAAATGCTACCTAAAATGTATAGTGGCCTGATGTAGACACTTTGTTCGGTAAACATACCGATTTGTTATGATAGTTTTTGCCGAAGGCCGTCCCGTCCATCAATAATTTGAACATGTTTTGTTTATGTGCATTCGGCACAATACATGCTTACATGAATGACCGCCATCGATCACTAACATATTGTTGATGCCCGGACCTTTGGCCGCTACTTATATATTGAGCTACAGTGGCTAAAAAGATGGGCTCTTATTTATTAGGTTTTACTTTTTGGTAGTCATTGGGAAAAAGAAGGGTGGGAGCTAAGGGGGGCACGGACGCTTTAAACAGGGATAATACGGTAATAATACAGTTATGGATGGGACAGCCAAACACGTCATTATTATTTAATCAATTTCTACTTAAATTTGTTCAAACTTGACAAAGAGACATTAATTGTCAGCTTGAATTTTTATTTTTGGGTTTGTTATTTTTTATTTATTAGAATTATTGGTGATGCATGTCCAGGGCTGGGAAAAAATATTTCTCAAGATTTCTGAGAAAGAAGACTAGATTTCCCTCCATTTTTTATTTTGAAAAAGCAACATTTCCCACCAAATACTCAATTTCCCGGGAATTAGATTCCCAAATTTCCCAGGCCTGCTGACATGTGCATAGCTCTATTCTAGTAAGTTGAATATAATCATTTGAAGTATACCTGACAGACGTGGTTTATTTCTAACCATTTAATTGGCTTGAACAGGGACGACCGAATAAAAGGCACTAGAAACGGCTTCATTCTTATTGTACTATTATGTAATTATGCGTGTTGCGCTTGTACAAATATCGTTTGAGCAAACTTGCATAAACTTGCATTAAGGGTGGCCAAATATATTTGCGAGCTCTGCTCTGATTTTGGTCAGCCCACCAATGTATTTACTTAAAATTATTGTATATGTATTATTGGTAAAAAAAACTGAAACTGAATGTATTCATGAATGGGCCCTGGTACAAATCTCAGTACAATCACACTGCATGGCTCGCTGTGTGTCTTGCTCAATACGAATGGAGCCTGTGTAATTCCTGCTGAACTGCTACACTCTAGAAATGCAAAAAGATATCACAATGAACATCATTGGCCAAATTATTTTGCTATTAACAAAAAGTCCAAAGTTTAAACGTACCAGGAAAATTATCAAGTGCCTTGTTCTAGCATATTTTCACATCACATTTTTCTCAAATTTACAGTTTTTTGTTAACACTAGAATGCTATTTTATTAACAAATCACATTGTATTCCGTTTGACCTAGGCCTAGCTTTGGGGGAATTATATTTTGATCATTTTTCGAAAGATTATAGGGCAACCTTTGAGTTCCTTGCATAAAAACACAACCGCAACAGGCATGTTATGTAATTAGATATGGTACAATATGCTGTTTCTAGTCGTTACTTCATTCGATTGTTCGTGGCTTGAATAAGCTAAACATCCTTGGGTAGAGAGCACAACAGGTGGAGCAACTAGAGATAGGTTAACCCCCTGAGAGCTACCGGCCGATTGGTTAAAAAGATGGATACATCATTTATTGCACCAATGAGAGACATTGTTACAATAATTGTATCCCTGATAAAGATGGGAGTGAAATATTTTACAAGCTGCACTTTAATTGGCTATTCAAATGAGTATATATTGCAATAAACCAATCAGAACCACTGTAAGATAGGCCGGTAGTGCCCAGGGGTTAAGAGAGACACTGGAGAACAAGCCTTAGGGAGAGAAGGTATACAACAGAGAGGAGATCACATAATAATTTAATCACCTATAGTATTGTAATCCAGGTTTACTGCTTAAAATAATAGTATGCAATCTTTTCCAAGTGACGCCCTCTATCCTTGACGTTTACTGTGAAATCAGATTTTCTTGCAGATTTGCATTTTTGATCATAAATCGTAAAGATTTTCTAAGTTACAGAGCGTTACAATTCGTAATTACTTCAAAATCATGGTTTGACAATATTGCAATAAACTGTTGCGGTCTGGTCATGGATTTCACGTTTCACAGGTAGAATTTAATTTTGATGGATAGTATTTATTTTTTAAGATAAAAATGGTGATCTTTATGTTTCATTCAATGGAGTATAATTATAGTACATGGTACTAAAAAGAAGTGCCCTTTAAGGCCAACTAAAAAACAAAAGTTTGTCTCAGAATGCCGCGCACATAGTTTTTAAAATTTTACCGCATAACTTTATTTTCTTCAAACTTTTGAAAATGATGGTGTGAATGTGAGCCAAGTTGTGACTGTATAGAATGTTTTTATAATATTAAAACAGTGTTTAAACCCAAGAAAAACAACTGACCCCAGTGATTTATTGGACTATGCTTCTTCAAATTTTAATTCCACAATGTGAAGAACCATCAGCTTCATTTTATTTCACATTGTGAAAAGTACTATACATTGTATATCAGCTTCATTTTCTTGTGTCACAGAGCTTGTCTCATATTAAAAAAGAAGGGGAAAAATGCATTTATCACTACAAAAAAAATGTATTTCACATAGCCTTTTTTCAGATTTCTTCCGAGACAAACTTGGTATTTTTTTTGGTGCCTTATATTGTCCTTGGTTTCACCTGGTTTCTGCCTGAAGGGACCAGGCTCAAGCAAAATGCTCGGGGCAGGCTTAAAAAGCCTACATGTATATAAGCGTGCTGGGAATGTTAGAAAAGATGGAAGAAAAGAATGAAGTAAAAGAGCCTGGGATGAACTAAAGTCTATTTCACTTACGCAACATTTACGCACATGTTTGTTTCTTCCGTCTTTCTACACATGTATACTCAAGCGCCTGCATTCCTGTATTGCAATCTATGAATGAGGAAGTAACATCACTGTCTCGTGGAAGCTAAATAGACTCTATAGGTATTACTTCCATTTGTCCGCTACTTAATAGTCATATCTTGCCAAATCACTGCTACCCACCTATTGACATTTTCTGTGCTAGTGTTTGTTACATCTTTTAGGCCAAAAAAGGTCTGTCTCACAAGCATTCAGGAAAAAAGCTATATTCTTTATGCTCTTTTTTTAGAAAAAATAGCTAGGCCTATGCTAAATGTAGAGAAAAAAATTTATTGTGTTTTGGCCCTATTTTTTTTTTTTTTTAAATTTCTTTTTTTGCCCTTTTTCAGACAAATAAGAAAAAACACCTCAAAATTGTGCTCATTGCCCTAGGGTTATGCGGCAAAAGTGACTCCACATACTTATGCTGCGCTGGTATGTGAGACAGATCTTTTTTCCCCCTGGCCTTATGTAGTGCTGGGTTCATATTATGACTGTATCCAATTCAAATCTATTCAATAACATAAACATCAGATTTGGGCTACAAAATGCCTTATTTGGCTTGATCAATTATCCGAGACTAGTATTGGTATTTATGAGAAGAAATCACTTGAAAGTTTTGATTTTGATGAATTTTGTATGCCCTAATATCTAATTAAAGGTAGATGTTCTGATTTTCAACTTGAAGTTTTCTATTCTACATGAAAGGTCATCCTTAAAAAAGTCGTGTTCCAAAGTTTGAGTTGCATAGCTCTAATGGTTCTTATTTTAGACGCACAAGATGCTGTGAACTGTACCCATTGAGTAGTACACAAACTATATCGGTGGTTACCACCATTTGCGGTAATTTGACGTTATTTCATCGATTTCTCCGTAATTATACCGATTTAGGCCGTCAAATTTCAGTATGATGATGAGAAAAATACGAGCTTTTATATGATATGAAAATCTCCGTATGTTTGAAATAATTCTGTGTTACGAAAATGTGATTGGGTCATCTACCTTTAACATTGATTTAAGATTCGTAGTATTAAACGTACAGCTCTGTGAAGGGATTGCTACTCATACAGTGAGTCATGTGGGATAGATCTGTGTGCGATGAGGTTGAAGTTTATATAGGTCAATAAATGCGTACCGGTATGTGTTGTTTTGAGTTACATAGAAAAAAATAATGCATGCGCGCTGATGTTGATGTGTGAAAAATGGCATGAACCCTTAGGGGAGTGCTATTGTGAGCTTATCAACATTTGCGCAAGTGTATTGATTTTTGAGAAACAAAACATGCGCATGTATTGACCTAATTCATACACAACAGTACAAATCTATACAACTTTGTGCATACTTTTAATCTCTTTAATAACAATAAAGACATGTTAATTATGTTGTATTACCAGCATTAAAAATCAGCGAACCCCTGCTGCGTGGACAATGAATCAAAACAAAGCTTGTGGTGCGCACATGTAATAATACACTTTGAATGCACTATGAATCAAGCCTGCTATGAATATGAAACAATTGTTGTTTACATGTCATGTTGAAACTGCTGAAATGTGTTGTTAAACATTTTTTCTTTCTATATTATGTTTCATGGCTAATTATCTAAGTGTATTCCGGAGGATTTTTTACAATTAAAAATGTCTTACTTTTTTGGTACATTGAATAAAATATACAAGAATCAAAATTGTAGCATAGTATTAAGTGAGCCTACAATATTTTCAAGTAAATTATGAATTGAAATTGTACGATTGTATTTCTTATTGTATGCTTGTGTAAAAATGTGAATTGAAAGTATGATAGTAAAATGATACATTTTTATGAAGATAATTCTGTTCTTTGTTGTGTTCATTGATTGATGCCTTTTGTACTGCTGTAAAAGTGTAATTTTTCACGCTTTGCACATTTTGAACAATTTTGCTTGTTTTTATTTTTGCGATTTTGGGCAATACGAAATGAATATATGTGACGTGTTCTTCCGAAACTAGACGGGATTGGGCAGAGCCACAAACTGAGAAATAGCCCAAAACCTAATTGGGGGTGATTTTTTGGGAATTTGAGTTTCTTGTAAATAATTAAACTTCAGAGTGTTTATAACATTATTGTGAAAGTTTCAGATTAAAAAATGAAAAAATGAATTTTAAAAAATGCAATTATTTTTTAAAGTGCATTGTAAAGTACATTGTAAGAAGTACCTTTAACCCTAACTCCCAGGGCTATGTTTTTGCGTGTATCGGGATGAGGGGGGGAAAGTTCAATTTTTTAACCCGAAAAATCACAGAGCACCCCCCGATCCGCACCCCAGTCTGTGCCCCTATAAACTGAGCTAACTCCCCAGCGCATATGCGGTCACGAACTTCGTGCCCACATATGCCTGCGGTAGGTGACGTAATCTAGTCAATGCAGCAGCACGCGTGTGGAGATAGATTTATTTTTAACCCGAAAAATCACCGAGCACCCCCGGGATTCGATCCTGGGTCCATCCGCACCCCAGTCTCTGCCCCTATCAACTGAGACTCCCCAGTGCATATGCGGGCACAAACTTCGTGCCCACATATGCCTGCGGTAGGTGACGTAATCGAGCCAATGCGCATGGAGATAGTTTTATTTTGTAAGATTTTGTATGGTGTAGTGGGGTTAGGGCGATATCTCAGTTTGGAGTTTTCATAAAGTCGAACTTGAAAATGATTTTGCTTTGGGAAGTCCGATTAAAAAAAGAAAAGTACCATTGTAAAGCTAAATATCTCTACTGCTGATAGTACACCAATACATCTACTGCTTATAGTACACTCTTAGAAAAAATGGTTCGTTTAAGAACCCTTTTTTGTCCCGCGGGGAGCACCTTTTGGCCTAAAAGGTTCTAAAAAGAACCTTAGAATGGTTCTTTGAAGAAATTTTAAATAAGACCTAAAGGTATATTTACTGAGGAACCATTTTCTTGGCTAAAGAACCCTTTTAGAACCTTTTTTGGTTCTAAAAGGAACCCGCTTCAAGAACCTTTTGGGGAAAAATTATGGAGAACCCTCAATGGTTCTTGGTAAAACGGTAAAAAATGTTTTTAGCCAAGAAGAAATGATTTTTAACAGTTGAAAAGGACTAAATTTGTTTACATTTCTCTTGAATTTGCATATTACATAAAAACAAAAAAGTAAATATACCTTTGTCTTATTTAAAATTTGAAAGTTCTTCAAAGAACCATTCTAAGGTTCTTTTTAGAACCTTTTAGGCCAAAAGGTGCTCCCCGCGGGACAAAAAAGGGTTCTTAAACGAACCATTTTTTCTAAGAGTGTACTGCTGATAGCAATATAATACATCTGCTGATAGCACACTAATTATATACATCTGCTGTCTACTGCTGATAGCAAACTAATACGTCTGCTATCTACTACCGATAGTACACTAATATGTACATCTGCTATACTGCTGATAGCAAACTAATACACCTGCAATCTACTGCTGATAGCACACTAATACATCTGCTATGACAGCAAACTTCGTTATCAGCTATCTACCCTACCACTGATAGCAAACAACTTCATCAGCTATATAGCACTGATAGCAAACTACTTCATCAGCTATATAGCACTGATAGCAAACTACTTCATCAGCTATCTACCACTGATAGCAAACTACTTCATCAGCTATCTACCACTGATAGCAAACTACTTCATCAGCTATCTACCTACCACTGATACCAAACTACTTCATCAGCTATATAGCACTGATAGCAAACTACTTCATCAGCTATCTACCACTGATAGCAAATTACTTCATCAGCTATCTACCCTACCACTGATACCAAACTACTTCATCGGCTATCTAGCACTGATAGCAAACTACTTCATCAGCTATCTACCACTGATAGCAAACTACTTCATCAGCTATCTACCCTACCACTGATACCAAACTACTTCATCGGCTATCTAGCACTGATAGCAAACTACTTAATCAGCTATCTACCACTGATAGCAAACTACTTCATTAGCTATCTATACCCTACCACTGATAGCAAACAACTTCATCAGCTATCTATACACTGATAGCAAACTACTTCATCAGCTATCTACCTACCACTGATAGCAAACTACTTCATCAGCTATATACCACTGATAGCAAACTACTTCATCAGCTATAATTATCTACCCTATCAGCTCCTATCACTGATAGCAAACTACTTCATCAGCTATATACCCTACCACTGATAGCAAACTACTTCATCAGCTATATACCCTACCACTGATAGCAAACTACTTCATCAGCTATCCACCCTACCATTGATAGCAAACTACTTCATCGGCTATCTACCACTGATAGCAAACTACTTCATCAGCTATCTACGACTAATAGCAAACTAAAGTGCTCAATCTAACTTAGGTATCAAATTGTGCCGAAAAGATTCATCCAAATCTCCTAATAGATTAAAACATGAAATATGGATTAAATCGTATTACCACTGTCAGTTAAACATAATAATTGCAAGGATTAAATAGTCCGCAAGGGATATTCATAAACATGATAAAACTAGATGAGGATATTGAATAAAAATTGTCACAGTGACTATCTGATATTGTGAATAATATACGATATAGTATTTTGATAAAATCAATAAACATAATATTGCACTTTTTTTCGTAAATATGTCCGATTAAGTAAACATTATCTTTGAACCAATCAAAAATTGTCAATGTCCACAGTAAGACTAGTAAGTAATGGTCGATCCCTCACTTTCTCTCTCCCCATGTAAAATTTATTCCTGTTAATGAATAGAGACCCACTTGATAATCCAGCATCTTGTTTGGTCTTTCTCCTGATCTTTGAGAGTGTGCTTAGGATGATTGCACTGAGGGACAATATACAGCTTTAAGGCATATTCATGACACAATTACAACACTTTAATCATTTCATAACAAAGGAATTGATCCTTTCGCTGTCGGTATTGTAATTTTGTATTGGTCGTATCTTATGAAATATAATGGTTAAGATCTGGAAGCGTGTTCGGACGTTAAATTGGTCACTTTCATTCAAAACAGCGTAAAATAAGTTTCCCTCAACCAATCTAAACCAGATCAAATTCATATTAAAGCTAATTAATTTGTCTTTATACCGTATTAAATTGTTTTCAAAACAAACGAATACTTTTTTTCTAAAAAAATCGCTGAAGTAGAGGAAACTTTTTTTTGACTCACCCTGTATCGTCAGCCTGTTTCGATAATTGCCTAACTCATTTTTTCTAGTTCTTAGAAAACAACAAAAGTATGAAACCTGTTACCTGTGCACCTGTTACTCATTTTGCATTATTGATGGATGGATATCCACTGTGGAATGTGACTTGTATTGTTGATGCCTCGATTGGCGTGCTTGGATGCACTACTAATTCAAGTCATATACACTGTAAAAACAAACGTTTGACTATTGATAAACACTACAACACGTTTATTTGTTGTTGTTTACGTGTAAAGGTATAGGAGGTTGTTAAAGATAAACGGGTTGCATAAACGCTACAACGCGTTGATACGTTTATTAACTGTTATCAAAAACGTGTTTATATCAGCAATCATGTGTTTATAATTGCTGGTATAAACACGTTTTTGATAACAGTTAATAAACGTTTCAACACGTTGTAGCGTTTATGCAACCCGTTTATCGTAAACGACCTCCTATACCTTTACACGTAAACAACAACAAATAAACGTGTTGTAGTGTTTATAAATAGTCAAACGTTTGTTTTTACAGTGTAGAAACAGATGAACACAGCCATACAATAATTTGATTAATTCCATGGATTTGTCAATGCAAGTTCAATAATGCAAAATGAGTAATATGTTGGAGTGGTCTGGTGGCCCTTTTCAGTGGCGGATACAGAGGGGGCGGGCGCCCCTCGTAAAAAAATTCAATATACCTTTAACGTGTACGCGCCCCCCGTAACATTTTTGTGTACCACTTTACCTTTTTCAGAGACATAGGTAGGTTCCGTTGGTACATTTGCCACTTGTACCCTGCGATTTTTTTGCCGTTTTTTGGGACAACAACATTGCCCCCCCCCCCCCTCCCCCTCCCCCCTCCGATTTTTTTGCCGTTTTTTGGGACAACAACATTGCCCCCCCCCCCCCCCACCCCCCCCCCCCCCCCCCCCCACACCCCCACACACACACTTAGCAGAAACAACGCAAATTGAACAGCGCGATATATTACGCAAATTACCCTATAATAGCGAAATTGACGAGTGATTCATATTAAATTTGTTGCAGAGTTTGTTTAATCGCCCAAACTTTGAGAGCGGGAATAGTGTAACCAATCAGCGGACATTTAGACCTGTCAGTTATACAGAACTGTCAATCAGAGCGACGAAAACATATATTGATTGATCGCAAATTCATTAATTCACTAACTAAAAGCCTTCGTTCGCATTTGTGCATCAACAATGGATATTCTAAGCCAACCATGATGATGACTGTTGAGCAAACAAAACGGATGACAGATGAGACTCAGATGACATTTTTAATTATAATTATATTAAGCTTATTCCTACGTTGTCCGTCATCGTTTCAACCCCGGTTGGATGAACCAAAGCACAAACTTACTAGGCAGGTAAGCAATGCAATGTTTGTGTTGTGTAATAAATCCCTCATCTCATGTCAGAGCCAAACTTACATGTCCATGCGTTTTGTACTGCTAGTGCTACATGTAGCCTGATATTGGGGAGCTGGGACATTTGTGCGTCGGAGATTTTCACACAATGTTAATTTATTTCATGAATGCCGGTATGGTTACGGTACCTACATACACAAATGACCTAAAGACATCAAAAAAAGTAACTCGGCTGTTGTAAAAGCACCTATAATTTTAAAATTGTTACTCATATTCTCAAAATGAGAACACCAGGAGACGGACAATTTACTTACGGTGATTTTGACTCCTTGTCCTTGTTTGTTAAAATCGATAAAGTATTGTTGTCGCGGTATGTGCTTACAGATAAAAAGTGCCATTGCCATTGTTGCATTATTAAACTCCTATTGAACTTTCTGATTCAGCGTGAAGATAATAGCGGGAATTTTGATTAGCTGTTCTTGTTGTGCTGTAAACTTGATTAGCATAATCCGGGACAAATTTAATGGGGATGACAGCCGTACTTCTTAACAATTAAAAAGGATGAATTTAACAAGGTGTCAAAATCACCGTAATTAAATTGTCCGTCTCCTGGTGTTCTCATTTTTAGAATATGAGTAACAATTTTAAAATTATAGGTGCTTTTACAACAGCCGAGTTACTTTTTTGATGTCTTTATATCAAATGAAAGCTATTGATGAATGTTTTAAAATGACATCAAAAGTTTGCATTTAAGTCTTGGTTCTATAGTTATGCTGATTTAGATTAAAAAATGACAGCGGGGAGCAGGCTAGGGATAAGAAGGCTAGGGATAATAAGACATTTTGCTTTGAATAAGGGACTACTAGTCCGTTGGCAGAGCCATTTGACCTCAAAATGAAGTATGCGGGAAGTTTTATGATTGTTTCTAGGTGACTTTGACATGCTGATTTCAAATCTAGATGATGCCAACTCGTAGATGTTGAGCGTTTTGAGGAATAAAGGGGGAAATTTTCGAAATGACCCTACAGACACAACTAATAATCACATTGTAGCTCTTTGTTTACTGATCACAAAAATATATAGTTTGACATGGTTATGACTTATATTATTGAAGTTATAAGGCAAAGGTCAAGTTGGGGTCAAATATAAATACTGTCCAAATCACATAAATAAGGTGTCAAATTGTTTGTCTCGCTTCATAGATTATATATATTTGTAAATGGATGCTGCAATTCCTCATTTCCACATTATAAAATACACATATCAAATGTCATACAAAGACATCATGTTTACTGATAACAAATTGAAAGTGAAATTGTATTTTACGCATCGATATCATATCAACCCCTTCAATTTTCAATCAAAATAGTTCACCTTCAACACCTCCCGAAACATGGTACATTGATGCATACGATAGCATATTTCAAACAATTCTCATAATATTCAAATGGGAATCAAAATTCATTATCATAAGCATAGTATCGGATTATAAGAGAACCTCTATTTCTCGTTCCCGCACTCACTTGAACAAATACATATATCCAAGTGATGCATTGATATGCTAAAATTGTTAATGTTACATTTTCAATTGGTTGCTATAATAATATTCAATTTCAATTAAAAAAGGGCATATTCCAATAATTACAATGATCAAATTCTGATGTGAATGCTGAAACGTATTAGTCAGAAGGAACCTCATCATGACCGTGAAGTAGGGTACTAATGCAATTTTATCGCTGATTATGATAGCTGAGGTGTTCTAGATTCAGAATCAGGTGGATGCCAAAATGGCACCCTTGAGCATTAATTAATATTTACGTCAGAAGCCACGCCCCTTTTTTAATTATGTCATAATTATGAAAATGGGGGTTTGTAGTATAAACCTATCGTGTTTGGTATCAAAATAAAGAGATTTTCATAAGGAATGTATATATGTGTATGTCAAAAGTAATTGAGAATGTTGTTGATGTCATAAGCCACGCCCCTTTTCATTATTACGCAATATTTACGAGAAAAATGCAATTTGTCGTAAAACATATCGTGTTTGGTATCAAATTAAAGCAATTTTCCCAAGGAATGCATATATGTATATTAAATGTAATAAACATTTAACCTTATGGATAATTTGTAATAAAAATTGGTTTACATCGTCCGTACGAGGCAAGTTTACTTTCTCTTACATTTTTTGACTCAATATAAAGTCTACGTATTATGATGTTGACTGCTTTTCATGTACTCTCTTTTCATAAGTTCTGAAACAATATATGTCCGACATGCTATTCAGCTGTCGGTCCGTCAGCCTCCTCTTCACTCATTGTTTTTCCTTCGTCCTCTGCATCTGATACCTCTGGATCTTTACTCTTTGTGTGCACATTTCCACGCTGCTCTTCTCCTTTACACCGACAGTATGTAGTGCACGGCAGCCCAGCTGAACGACAACTACAAGTGTTTCTTGAACAGGGTGTGGATGAACTGCACCCACAGGCAACAAGCTCCAATATTGTTTTGGGGGCAATCTCGGTATTACCATATACTGGCATAGGAATGTTATAATCTAGTTTCCATCCAAACTTTGTGAGGTCGGCTGCTGGAGGGTTAGCCTGGTCAGCCGCTCTCCAGATGAGAACTTGAAGATGTGCACGTTTGCTATTGCAGCTGCAGACTCATTGGTAGGTGGCAGTGATTTTATTTTTGGTGGCTCTTTCTTCTTGCTAAACAAAGAGAACCTCAAGCTGCTGAGTGATTCTTATAACCCTCCACAATATAGAGAGGAGAGAAAGTTCATTCCAACTTCCATCCATTCCTGTTCGGAAGCTTCTGGATTTGAAAATGGTTGAAGATTAAGATCTTTCTTGAGGACTAAGTTGATGGCTGTTGTTTTCCCTTTTCCAAAGGGATATGAGACGGTATCACAACCAGATATGGCATGAGCAGCAAGCAGGTCCAAACACTTATTCCCAAGCTTGAGGGCAGACTAGCATTGATATCAATTACTTGACCATTGTATTTCCTCATGGTAACTTTCGCACTGTGCGCCCCTCTGTAAAGCCAAAAGAAAAATACCAGGAGTACAAAAATATCTGTATCATCTGCCAGTATTTGAATGTGGTTCTTTTGTGGTAGTAGCTCCAGGAGATATAGCTGATGATTTTAACGTCAGCCTCTTCATGTTTATACATGGTCTCCTCTCCTATTAACTGCATATTAGGGTTGGTGCTGTCAGTGTTGCACAGACACTTAATGAGTGCTGTTTTGTTATCATCACTTTTCATGATGACATCTTTGGATGGAAGTATGGTGTTACTGTTCAAGCCATACTCTCGTGGTGTTGCTCCTTTCATTCGTCTCTGTCGTTCATGAGATTTGATAGAATGCGCATCATACCGATCAAATATGATGTATGTGTCATGAGATCGTTGAAATAAAAAGACTAAGTTGTCAGCAAATGTCTTCAAGGTTGTGTTTTGAGGCCACAAGGTATGGTAAATAGCTTCATTGCCATCAACTAATTCAGCATCTACTGGATCTAGTGGAGTCATAGTGAACACTGCTAACTTATGAATGAGGATAGCCTTGCTTCCTTTTCTCATATCACCATAATCATCAAAAAGAGAAGACAGAACAGGGGAAAGCTCATGCTGGAATACTTCTGATAGTTTGATGTTTCTGCTCTGTGAAATCACAAGCAAACGAGCATAGAGTTTTTCCATGTCATATATACTTGCACAATTGTCTACAACCTTGATCCGTTTCTTCATTGCTTCCATTGTGACCACCACCTTCTTCAGAGGAGTATAGAAGCCCTGTGGGAGATTATCCTGAAATTGACATGCTGATGTACGACCAATCGCAAGGGCATCATCTACATGCACTTCATCGGGGGCTATTCTTCCACTAATTATGTGGGTTAATCGGTCTTCAGGCTCTTCTGTCAGTGGATTGGTATGTTTCCTCAGTTTGTCTATGATTTTATTTCAGTCTGCAGCGTCTAGTTTTCTCCGATTTGCAGAGTCTTGCTTGTGTCCACTTACGTTGACATCATCATTATCATCATCTGTTGGACAGTCAAAGACACTGTCTATTAGTAGGCACAGTGTGTTACAGAGGTGATGGGACAGAATCCACTCTGACATTTGTTCTGAGGAAAGGGATTTTCAAACTAAGCCCCCTTTTGACTTCCCATAGCGAATATATGTTTGTTCTCCAAACTGGTCTAGAAAGACAGAATTCCAAAGCCCGTCACGATGTCGACCAACATTCTCACCTCAAAGGAATGCAGATAACATAGCATCTGGTAGAGACGTAGACATTTCTAATAGTTCCAGTGATTAGCAGCAAAGAAGTATGGAATCATCCTCTTCAAGGCATATATGTGGAGGAGCCAATCACCTTCCCTTTCCGCACGGAGATACAAATGTATGATCAATACTGGAGTGATCAGGCAGTCTACTCAGAGGCGACCAGTTCTTGATTGGCGAACTTTCTGAAGCTCTTCTTCTATTTGGGGCACTGTTGTCTTACCAGATAAGATAAGAGGTTTTAGAATCGCACACACTACCATGCGCAAACCTCTTATTGGGCCATGCTTTTCCATTTAACATATGGCTGACCCTCATGAATGATACACTGAGCAGTTCTTCTAGTCCACTGCCATTCATCAAAGATCCAATACAGCCTATAAATGACATCAGTGTATGCATTCCTCCTGGTCTTACTACCAAGTTGTTCAATCGAGTTGGATACGACCATTTAATTTGTAGTATCACTTTATATAGCTGCATGTCGGCAGATAAATGGATGTACTGCATATTGTGTTGCTTCATAAACTCCTCGATGTAGATAAGTGTAGTCAGCACTGTATCAAGATGAGCAGGAGGGGAATCAATCAATTAGCGGGCGAAGACAAATTGTGTGGCAACACCTAGTGTGTGACCTTTTCCTTGAGCTGATTTTGCCATTGCCCCAGACCGATTCTGGTTTGGGATTTGGTCCATAAGTGCTCTCTACAACTTCTACTATCCAACGCACGTCATGATCTGCATCAATATGTACTAAACACTTTAAATAATGATGAACATTGATCTTGTTTGCATTTACCATGTATATAACTATATTCCATATGTCAATAGCTTTAATTTGATACCAAACATGATATGTTTTACGACAAATTGCATTTTTCTCGTAAATATTGCGTAATAATTAAAAGGGCGTGGCTTATGATGTCTAAAACATTCTTAATTACCTTTGATGACCACATATATACATTCCTTATGAAAATCTCTTTATTTTGATACCAAACACGATATGTTTATACTACAAACCCCCATTTTCATAATTATGACATAATTAAAAAAGGGGCGTGGCTTCTGACGTAAATATTAATTAATGCTCAAGGGTGCCATTTTGGCATCCACCTGATTCTGAATCTAGAACACCTCAGCTTTCATAATCAGCAATAAAATTGCATTAGTACCCTACTTCACGGTCACACCATAATATTATACAAATCCACTCGACTATATTGAATTGAGAGCCTATTCATTGGAATCAACCAGTACCTCCTGTTCCTCATCCTCGGTGTTCACTTTTGACAACTGACTATGACAATTATTATATCACCTTACATGCACAAAATATTGTGCATATGATGTGCACGTACACAACCGCATCTTAATGTTGCGCAGGGTTGAGCTGAAGCACATCCACAACATACCATCTTAAGAATTTCATCTGGTGCTGGTGGTATTGTACTGGGATGAGAGTCTTTGTTGGTTCATCACGGTTCCAGCCAGCCATACTTAATTGGACCGAGTGTTGAAGGGTCTGATGAATCTGCAGATAACCATATTGAAGTTTAGATGCCAGTTTGACATTTTCAGTAAATGACTCCGTATTTTGTGGAATTGATTGTAGTTTGGGTGCACTTGTGGCATTAGATCCCATTGATGTGCAGACCTTAAAACGGAGCTCTGACATTACTTGCGGCTTGGCTTCTTTTGTGTTGTGACAACTAGCATAGAAGAAGGTAGCCTGTTGAACCAGTTCATGGGTAGAGGAGTTAGTGTTGGCAAAGCTATCGACGTTATGTTTTCCTGTTTTGAGTACTTTCAACACTGTTGTCTTTGCTATTCCCAATAAGGCCAACAACAAAAAATTGTTTGTTTGTCCACGTCCGACCGACCGTGTACCTTGGTGCCGACCGTATTATTTTTTATTTTCTATTATTTTTTAAAACAATTTTTTGAGCAATTTAAATGGCCAAACGGACCGTTTTATTCCTGATATCGTACGCTATTGTAAATCTTGTTTATAAACACCATCCCCGATGCGCAGTCCCTTGTAACATGATGTTTATTGCATGAACTTGGCACCCGCGGGACTATTAAAAGGACTAAATGAACATTTTTTAAATCGCGCGTGCAATTGATGTCATACTAAAAACGCAGTGTGAGAAAATTATGCTCCCAAAATGTTGCTCAACGGCATGAATATTAATTTCAACATGGTATAAAACAATTTTTGGGGTAGTTAGTTCGGGAAAAAATAGACCGTGGGCAATTCCACGCGTTGCGGAATGACATTTACACACAAAAATCCACTTTCTTTTGGGTGTAAAACCCAGAGATTTGTAGTTACTCCCCATTTTACAACTTTATTTGATAATAGCGATTGATACTAAAAAAATAAACCTAGGGAAAAAATTAGACTGCGCTTCCAAGTATCCTAATTTGCATATGCAAATTTGCGTTGCGGAATGACGCAGACGATTGGTGTTTTTTTTACATGTTTACACAAAGTGAAAACTCTGTGAACTTTTTAGAGTGTATCATTATTGAAGTTACTTTTTAGAAGGTTTGAAGTGTTAGCTAACTGAAAAAAGCATTTTTATGAAACATAATCATCAGCTAGGATGTCTAGTAGGTCATCAAAAAATAAAAGTAGGTGTTGCGGAATGACGTTGCGGAATGACAGTGTGAATTTGTGTGCAAAACTCCATAGAGAAAAGAAAAAACATGTTTTTATGCTTTAATATGCATAAAAAATAAAAGAAAGTGTGACGATGCTAGCGTTGTGAATATGCTAGCGTAGCGTTTAATTATTGTTATTCTTGTTGTGGTAGCGTAAATTAAGCTTACTGCCTAAAATTTACCTTGGCTTTGCGTTGCGTATTTATTACGCCTGTTTCTTGAAGAACTTCACTCGTTTGAAACACAAGCTGTTTATGTTTGGTCAACTAGGGTTTATATATTTGATCCCTTGTCGTTTTATTTATCAACTTCTTACTTATAACAAACGATTTTGTCAATTTAATATGTGACAATTTCCCCGACGATACCGTTCCAAAACAGGCACGCAGGAAAAGAGAGCGAATTCTCCTCCCAATCGCCCAGGTAAGCCCGCATGTAGTTTCAGCCTTCTGATTGGCTAAGAGTTGCGCTCATGTAGTTTCGGCCTTCTGATTGGCCAATACTTATGTGACGTACTCGTGAAACTACTTGTGGCACCAATGTCAACCATTAGGGGTGAGCAATTGTGTATTATAATTATACTGACTTCCTCACACCCCTGGAATTCCTGTAGGATTGTGTCAATCCTTAAAATTTGAAGTAACAAATTTTGGTGTGCTTTCATTTACTACACACAATGCCAAAAATTATGGACAATTTATTTGAGGGTGAAATTTTTCCTCAAATGTTGTAATAATTTCAAAACAGTAATTTCAAACAATGCTTGAATGTTGGAAGAAACAAGTGCCTTGCCTGAAAATATCACATACTCTATTAATATAGTGTTGATTACTTTTTCAACAAATGATAATAAACAATTTATATACTGGCTCTCCCTATTTGTAGACACTCTCTACTGTTGTAAACACACTGTGGTAAATGGTAATAAACATGAAGTGTCATCCAAATTTGGGTGACTTGAAAGAGTCATATTGAAATAGCGTCCATTATTTTAGCACTAACATCAAATATTCATCGTCCTTTGACTGCAATGTTCTTGATACATTTTATATTTTATGTACATCAATGTACACCTTGTACATCTGTGTACATTCTGTAGTGTTGTATGGCACACTTGAAGTGAAGTGAAGCGAAGCTTAACTTGCAAATATTCTTAAACAACTGAAGCGAAGCGAAGCTACTTGCAAATGTTCTTAAACAACTGAAGCGAAGTGAAGCGAAACTACTTGCAAATGTTCTTAATGAGAACTGAAGCGAAGCGAAGCTACTTGCAAATGTTCTTAAACTGAAGCGAAGCTACTTGCAAATGTTCTTAATGAGAACTGCTACAACTGAAGCGAAGCCACTTGCAAATGTTCGTAGGAAACTGTAGTTGAAGCGAAGCCATAGATGCACTCGTATAAATTTGCAAATGTCCATAGAAAACTGTGTGCCATACATAATCATTTTCACAGATGCTTTTTATACTTTGACAATGCTTAACTACACATAATATTTTAACAACTACAATAGCCCAGCTTGAGAAGTAAATATTACTTAAATACAATTGGCCTAACACTTTTGTTTATATAATGAACAAACCAGAGATATTTTATCTCCTACTTAAAGCATCAGCATTACCATTTGAAACTCCCTTTCTATATTCTACATGGAAAGTGAACTGCTGTAAAAGTAATGACCATCTCATTAGCCTGTTGTGTGTAGCACGTGTGCTTTCAAGCCATTTTAAAGCTAGGTGATCTGTGATCACTGTAAACTTTTGTCCAAAAAGGTAATACCTAAGTTTGTCTTGACCATACAATTGCCAAACATTCCTTCTCTGGAACAGAGTAATTAACCTCATTTGGTTTTAGCTTCCTGCTCAAGTACACAACTGGGTGTTCTTGGCACTGATCATCTAATTGACTCAAACCCCCCCCCCCCCCCCCCCCCCCCCAATTCCAAATTTAGATGCATCTGTTTGCACTAGGAACGGTTTTGTGAAGTCTGGTGTGGCTAATATTGGTTTACTAGTTAGACTTGCTTTGAGCTGCTCAAATGCTTGTTTACATTCTTGAGTCCAAACAACTGTGTTTGGTTCCGTCTTTTTGGTAAGGTCTATTAACGGCGTAGCAATTTCAGCATATTTTGGGACAAATTTTCGGTAATAACCTGTCAAGCCGAGATATTGCTCGTACATTTTTCTTAGTTATGGGAGTAGGACATTTTTCCACAGACTCAACCTTATCCATCATTCATGGGTTCAATGTGCTTGTTCCCAACAGTATGGCCTAAGTAAGTAACTTTCTGAAATGCTATCTTTGACTTAGTTGGTTTGATTGTCAAACCTGCACCTTGAATTTTACCTAGAACAATATCTAAGTGTGTCAGGTGGTCTTCCCAAGTTTTTGAGAAGATACATATCATCATGTACTGCCTACAAAATTCAGAACACTCTTTCAACACTGTATCAACTAGTTTCTGAAATGTCGCACTACTATTTTGCATTCCAAATGGCATGACGTTGTACTGATACTGACCAAAAGGTGTGATGAATGCAGATTTTGCTTTTGATATTTTGTCCAAGGGAACCTGATAAAACCCTTTGGTAAGATCAAATGTTGTAATATAGGCACCTTTTGCTACTTCATCGAGAATTTGATCAACTCTTGGAATACAATATGGGTCGAATTCTGTGACCTTATTCAGCGCCCTATAATCTGTACACAAACGAATATCACCATTTGTTTTGGCGACAACAACTATGGGTGAAGCATTGCACTAGTTGTAGGCTCAATTATCCCTAACTTTAGCATACCGTCTATTTCATCTTTCACTTTCTGTTTAAGTGTGTACGGTGTTCTATAGGCTCGTTGCCTAATTGGTGTCTCATTTGCTGTCTTTACTGTGTGACTGATTACATTGGTTTTTCCTGGCACATCAGAAAAAACTTTGCTATGCGCACAAAGTACAGTGGAAATTTCTTGTTTCTGTATTTCTGATACTGATTCACAGATTTTTGTATCTTTCCATGTCTGAGTTTGAGTGTATTTTAGATCAATGTCATCTCCTAGAAATTGTTTTTCGAGATCATTGTCCTCATCTTGCCCGACATTTTCTGAGCCTATTTCTTGTACAACCCCAGTCACATAGTAACAATCTGATATTTTGTCTTATGGTCCCTGCTATACCATTTTTTACAAAGATTGGCATGCAGTACTCTTTTTTACTTTCTCTTGTGTGATTTTGTAGGGTCCTTGCCATTTTGAATCTAGTTTTCCTGCGCCTACAGGCATAAAAACTAAGACTTCCTCCCCTACTTGATATGTCCTATCATGAGCATTTTTGTCATAGTGACATTTCATTTTCTCTTGACTGATCAACTTTCTTTCTCTGGCACTTGCCATCCATCGCGTCAAGTTTGCTGTCATTTTTAGGAGATGCTCCGCAATATCTGTGGGCACTTTTGTTGTAGTTAACCAATTTTCTTTGATCAAACTCAATGGACACCCTACTACCCTTCCATACAGCAAGTGAAAAGGAGAGTATCCTGTGGATACACACGGACTCCCCTGTCGAACTGCTTTCCGGTTCGATGTTTTGATCTGACTAATTTGCATCTTCCCCGGAGATGCGGGCATTCCAAACTGAAGTATTTCTAATATTTCAAACTAGAAACACGGGTCGCACCGACGTGACGTCACCCCATGTCACGCGCCAGCCCGTCACCTAAATTTCGCTTGGACACCTCGCAAGTTGTGTTTTCGCGGAGCTCCCTGTATTCTGGATTTACGGATCCTTGAGTTGAGAATTTTGACACTGGCGTGCATAATTCGTGTGGGCGGTTTTTCTGGATTTTCTACGCTATTAAATCGGACCGTTTTGGTTCATTTCGGACCTTTTAGAGTACCAAATTCAATTAAAAACTGAACGTAAAATTCTAAAAATTTCCGAGGAGTCCGCCATTTTACTTGTGACGTATGCAATATGGCGGCTCTTTGTTTTTGTTATAATATTTTTCCGCAAGTCCGGATACGCTTTGGATCTTTATTGAACTCGTATTGGAATCGCTGGGATTATTATTATTTATGACGGACAATATCGTTTATGGATCTTGGTGATGTATCTTTATATAAATCGATGTAGTCTGTGTAATGTAGTTATTAACGTGTATACCCTATATTATGTATCCTATACAGCTTTTGACAGAAAGCCCTCAGTGACATATATAGTCAGATTCACGGATAATCCCCTTCAGTGGTTGATTACCTGTGTTTATTATACGCGTTTGACTGAGTTTATATCTTTATTCACGTTGCAATAGATCGATTACTAAATTCGTCTTACTACATTTCTCAATCAGCCAGCAGCCTTGTACTTTTCGCCGCTAGCGCTTGATTAATCCTACCTATCTGTGTTATAACTTATACTAGCATCTGCGTACCATAGTCATGTCGCACCATTGTACTGAGTGCCCTGTTCTTATTCCTATTTGGGATTCACATAGGTTATGTCTTGCCCACCAATCGTGCTCACGCACCGATCAGTGTGATTCCTTTTGTGTAGGTCTGTCTGCTGTCCTTTTCATGCACTGGAGAAAGGCTTTGTTAAGGGATTACGCACTCGCAGTATTAATGTTAATGTTGTAGGTAGAAAGTCCGTCGGTTCGTCCGACGGCCTCCTTCTCACGGGGGAGGGAAGCTCTGTTACCGGAGCTTCCGTGGCTGTTTCGGCTAACGATCAGGCTCGGCCTGTTCGGCATGTAGAAACGGTCGGCGTGAGTGGTGGAAAGGCGGGACTGGTCCCCGTTAAGTACACTACTCCGTCAGGCGAGCTAGGCGAAAGCTCGGGGGTTATGTCGACCCCTGAGTTAGTACCTTTCACGCCGGGTGCCAGTAGCAGCGGTCCGAGAGAATCGGTGCCCGCAGCTACGGCGCTTTCTGCCAGTGAGAGTGTGGGGTTCGCCCCCGCACTAGTAACTGGCTCGCTGGCGGTGGGAGTTGCCCTAGCTACCTCGGGTAGTATGGGTACACCTACCAGCCAGTCGGTGGTAACAACGATGGCGGGCGGCCCTGAGCCTGCCGTTGTTTGTTCCGCTAGTAGAACTCTCCGAGATCTACCCCCGCCCCCGGTTTTCCTGTCGGCTTACGATTAGCCACGGTTGATAACCAGGGAGGGATTAGTCATAATCGCCCTATTCAGGCAGGATTGAGTGCTCACTCGTCCACGCCGAATGGTGGTATTATGTCTAGTGGATTTGCCAGTCATTATCCTCCCGGTCACGGTGATCGAGGATTAGGACAGGCTTATCCCATGATGAGTACCATTCCAACCGCTTCGGTGGCTGCGGATAATACTCATGCGTTCTACTCTAACGCTCCTATGCAGCAACAGGCTTTGTTGCAGCAAGGGGGGGAGTGAGTGGTTACGCAACAGCGGCAGGCGGTATGCCGAGTGCAGGGCCCTGGGCCCAGTACCAAGCATATCAACCTTGGGCGCAAGCACCAGCATGGCAAGGGTCGTACAACCTTTTGCTTACGCAGGCTGCTAGCCCTCCCGCTTATCCGTACGGTGTAGGAGGTTGGCAGTACGGACAGCCACCGGGTATGGTTTACCCGTGGCAGTCTGGACAGCCAGCCGGCATGCAGCTCGCCTCTCAGGCGCAGAGCGTGCCGCCTCCTCAAGTTCCGTCGGTAGTTAGTGCTGGGAATCCCACGGTGAACCCCGTTCACCCGGATCTCGGCGGGAGTACCCCCTCTTCATCAGTACTCGTCCAAGCCCCCGTGCCGGTTGCCGGCGCGGTGGACATGGATTTGTGTGCGGATGATGCCCGTCCAGAGAGTGAGGATGAATCCGAGTCGGGTTCGTCTGACTCTTCGGGCGAGGGAAAGGGGTCGGGAGAGGATGACGAGTCGGATTCCGACGAGTCTGTGCCTCTTCTCCCGCTACCAGCTGAGGAGAGAGTTAATGGCTTTCCGTTAGACACGCACTCGATTTTGTCCCGCGTTGCGCAGGACTTAGGCATTGCCTACGAGTCGCGTCGTCCAGCGGTTACACCTAGTGTTTTTTAGCGCTACGTACCCATTACTCTCGGACTCAGTTGAGCCAGCGCTGACACTTCCTGCAGACTTGGCGTCTGTCTGGGAGGCGGCAAAGTCTCCTCCGTCTAAGAAGGCCTACATGAAGGGCTGTCTAGTGACGGACGATGATTTTAACCAGTATCTCAAGGTGCCTACCATGGACTCAGAGATACATAAACGCCTTCCGGTTGAGGGAAAGGTTGATCATGGAACGTACTCCCCGTATTGGGAGGAGTGTTTGAAATCCGTTGACAGTCGCCTACGGGCGGCTATCCGGCTTTCTGCATTCAGTTCTACTGTAGCGGAACACCTTACAAGGTTAACTGCTGCGGGATCAGGCTCGGCGTCGGAGATTGCGCGTGAGGCGTATCTGTTGTCAGATCTCTCTCACAAATCTTTGCAATCTTCGATGTCTGCGGCTCACCGCCTTACATCCCTACGCCAATCGAACGCACTCTCCCTCCTGAGCTCGACCTATGGGCAGCAGTTCGCTGACTCGCTCAATAAGGTCGAGCTCTCTACTCAGGGATTTCTCTTCGGTAACCGCTTCTGCGAGCTGGTGGAACAGCGAGCGAGAGAGGTAGTCGATGAGAAGTCACTGGTAGATACGGAGGCGGCGTTGAAGTCCCAGAAGAGGAAGAAGAAGTCGAACGGAAATCTTCGACGAAGCCTTCCACTTCAGGTTCTTCAGGTGCGGTTCCTTCGGTAGCCTTGCCCGCAGCCGCTTCGGCTCCTTCCTCTGGGAAGAGACGCCGTGGTGGCCGGGGAAGTCTTCTAAGCCGACAGCGTCCAAGGGCAGTAAACGCCCGAGGACCTCTGGTAAGAAGCCTTCTTCCTGAGGGTACGGCGCCTGCCATCCACCCGTCCGGGGAGCTCTTAGCTCCTCTGCAGACGGTGGTGTCACCGGTGGACTTGTATCCACCGGTGGGCGGGCGCTTGCTGCAGTTCAGCGCGGAATGGATCACCATTTCGCCGTCCAACTGGCTACTGGAGACGGTCGAGCGGGGTTACAAGATCGAGTTTACTCTCACCCCGCCACCGCACTCGCGTCGCAGGCGAACACATTTGCCTGCCGACAGAGTACTTCGATCACTCCTCGTGAACGAGGTAGTGTTGGGCAGCCTCCTTGGACCTCAAGGATGCCTACCTTCACGTTCCGTTTGCTCCCTGAGACCAGAAATGGTTACGTACAAGACCAGGCGTACATGTTCACATGTCTGCCCTTCGGCCTCTCCACTGCGCCCAGGGTGTTTACCCGGGTAGTGAGAGAGGTGGGAGCATACTTGAGACGCCGGGGTGTCAACATATGTCAGTATCTGGACGACTGGCTGGTGTATGCGAAGTCTCGAGAAGAGACAGCGCACCACATACAGCTAGTCATCCAGGTGATTACGCGACTGGGCTTTGTAGTGAGCTACAAGAAGTCCTATCTCGTTCCGACTCAGTCTCCGATATACCTCGGGGCACGACTAGACCTGTCGAAGGGTCGGGTTATGCCTTCCCTGGCTCGAGTAAACAACATGGCTGCTTGCGCTCGCATCCTAGCGGAAGCGAGTGTAGCGCCGGCGGTAGCGTGGCTCAAAGTTTTGGGCCTTGTGGCCAGCATGGTAGATCTGATTCCGCTTTGTCGGTTCCTTGAGGGTAATTCAGATTCACCTGCTGGCGCACTACAAGCCAAGTGTTCACTCAGTGTCCAGGATGGTTCCTATCTAAGACCTGATCAAGGAGGAACTCCACTGGTGGTACCAACCTACCAACCTGACAGTGGGGATGGTTTTTCCATCCCCACCGACGAGTCGTGTCATCACGATAGACGCGTCACTGTCGGGATGGGGAGGCCATTAGCTAGACAACCGGGCCTTTGGCCGGTGGTCGAGCATAGAGGCTCAGGTACACATCAATCTGCTCGAACTTGGGCAGTGGAGAAGACTCTCCTATGGTTCGAATCCGATCTACAGGGACACAGTGTCCTTGTCCAGACGGACAACTCGACAGTGGTAGCTTACCTGAACGGGGAGGGCGGGACAAGATCTCCCACCCTCTGTTACCTCACCATGAGACTCATCACATGGTGTCGAGATCACCAGATCATACTGCGGGCGATTCACATCGCGGGTGTCACGAACATCCTTGCAGACGATCTTTCCAGGGGACGAACGTCCGGCCCTACGGAAATGTCGTTAGCACCTCAGATAGCACAGACAATCTTTGTACGATTTTGTCACCCAGCGATCGACCTGTTTGCTTCGTACCAGAACAAACAGCTACCGGTGTATTGCTCTCGGACTCGCGACCCGAGGGCGTACGCCGCAGACGCTCTGTCAGTGGATTGGAAGGGACTGACGGCTTATGCCTTCCCTCCAATCTCGCTGCTTCCAAAAGTGGTAGAAAAGGTGGCAAGAGACGACTGTTACGTCCTGCTCATAGCCCCTTTCTGGCCGAAACACGTGTGGTTTCGACCGATGGTAGATCTTCTTGTGGGTCGCCCCATGTTGCTACCTCCACTTCAGGACTTGCTCAGGCAGGGAGTTCACGGCGAATTCCTACCGAACGAGCACCTACGGTTGACTGTTTGGCCATTATCCGGCAACGATGCCAGGAGAAAGGCTTTTCTCGAAGGTCTGCAGGCTTGGTCGCCTCAGGTCGACGCCAATCCACGCTCAAGACTTACTCTAAGCGTTTGGCTCCCTACTATGAGTGGTGTACTGAGAGAGATATCTCTCCCACTCGAGCAGATGTAAATAGCGTTTTCGCTATTTTTTAACCGAGAAGTTTGATTCAGGACCCCAGGCAGCTACTGTCCGGAATTATAGTCCGCAATCATGTCAGTCCATGTAGGTTTTGAGGACGGATCTTCGGTCAAGGACGACGGAGAGATCAGTCTTCTATTGAAGGAGATGTTCAACGAGAGGCCTCCAACCAGGAAGATCGTACCTGCTTGGGAGCTTAATACTGTTCTCAACTATCTCAAGGGTCCGCCATTCGAGCCTTACGGCGAAGGCGTCGACCCTCAGGATAAGCTCTGAAAACAGTAATTCTCGTAGCCTTTGCCTCTGCGCAAAGGTGTTCTGAACTCGCATTGTCTTTTTCGCCAATGACTCTTTCTCGCGCGGGCGCTACACTTTGTTTTATACCAGGGTTTCTGGCGTAGAACGAAACAAGTACGCACTCGTTTTCCACCCTTTACCTACCCTCTCTGAGTTCGAATTCGTTCGTACACGATGACGGGTTATGGTGCCCCGTTCGCTGTCTGAGGTATTACTCAGGTAAGACGTCCGGAGTATGTGGTAAAAATACTTTGATCAGCTCTTTTTAACACACTCTGAGCCACTCAGCCCAGCGACGAAAAGTACTATTTCACGCTGACTAGTTCAGATAGTTAGAGACTCATAGGCAATTACTTATGACGATCGTGCCTCCGCGCACTCGACACGTAGTATTGCAACTTCATGGACATACCACTGGGGGTTGTCCGTGAAGGAGATCTATGAGGCCGTTTCTTGGAAATCCACGACGACATTTTCCGCCGCCTATTACAGGGCTTTTAGCGGGAACTCGTTCAGGGGACAGTTCGCCCGTACGGTCCTAGCTAGACCGTCGGGCAGACAGCCAAGAAATTAGGTGAGTTGGTTTATCAGTTATTTATTTTGAGGTTGAGCTAAGTCTTTTCGGTTTTGATAAACGCGAAATTGAGACTAAGCTTACCTTGATTCGATTTGACCTTGACATCATGGCGATGTGGGTTTAATGATCTGATCTTAAAATAATAAATACTGTACACGGTGTTTGGCTTTTTATCGCACCTCCTCCAGGTTCTGTGCTAAACTGGGTTGATGCAAATTAGTCAGATCAAAACATCGAACCGGAAAGCAGTTCGACAGGGGAGTCTCTCCCAGAACTTATTGTTCTTGGGACTCCCCTGTCGAAGCCTGCTTACCGTTGTTCGATGTTTTGATCGCCCGGCCGCCCTAAGCCCCCTGCGACAAAAAGCAGAAGTAGTTTGGATTATTCCGAGGTAGTCCAAGCGAAATTTGGGTGACGGGCTGGCGCGTGACATGGGGTGACGTCACGTCGGTGCGACCCGTGTTTCTAGTTTGAAATATTAGAAATACTTCAGTTTGGAATGCCCGCATCTCCGGGGAAGATGCAAATTAGTCAGATCAAAACATCGAACAACGGTAAGCAGGCTTCGACAGGGGAGTCCCAAGAACAATAAGTTCTGGGAGAGTACCTCCCTATACGCAAAAAGAAATAAAGGTATTTGATCATCCCAATTTTCTTTCTGTTCCTCTGTCAATTACTTGATCATGAGCTTCAATGTACCATGGAATCTTTCATCAAGCCCATTTATTTGTTGGTGGTATGGTGTTGTGGGAATTTGTTGAATTCCTAATTTTGAGCACATTTCAGTTATTATTTTAGACAAAAAAATTGTACCCATATGTCATGAATAATTTCTGACGGTAGACCTACTTTCGAGAACACAGTTATCAGCGCATTAGCCACAGTAGTAGCTCTCTGATCTGGTAACGGAATAGCATCGGGATACCGTGTAGCATAGTCTGTTACAGTCAACATGCATGTGTTACCTTTTTCAGTGACCGGCAGAGGACCCACAATATCGATGCCCACTCTTTTGAAAGGAATATCAATTACTGGCATCGGTTTCAATGGTTGTTTATTCTTGATTTTTATCTTGTCATTGTACTGGCATTCTTTGCAGCTTTGGCAGTATTTTCTAACTTCATCAAAGATACCTGGCCAAAAGAAATGACTGGTAATTCTGTCTGTAGTTTTTCTTACTCCCATGGCCATGACCTGCCTTGTCATGAGCTATGCAAATTATTTGCTGCCTATATTTCTTTGGAACTACAATTTGCTCCTCTGACTGTCTTTCTTGTTTACTTTTAGGGACCCACTTTCTCATTAGGATTCCAGCATGCTTGTAAAAACAAGTATTGTGATTTATGATGTCACTTTCTGTGACTATACTTTCTCTAACACCTTGCAATGTGTCATCATCATTTTGCAACTGCATTAGAGTTTCCATGTCACTGTGCAGTAAATTTTCTTCTTTGTCACGTTTAGTTTTCTTCTTGACCACTTTTGTCTGCTCATTTTCTTGTGGTGTACTTTTTCTTTACTCTGTACCTTAGGATTCACATAATTTTGTAAATTTGCCTCACCCTGTACAAAACTATCAATTTCTTTAGATTTCTGCGCCCTAGTCATTATCATGATGGGTTTCGCATTAATCCAGTCTGCCCAAGAATCAATATCTTGACCTAGTAGAACATCGTGCGTAATGCCTTCTAGTACAGCAACAGTGAATGTACCAGATACTACTTCACAATCGATATGTACTGTAGCTAGTGGCGCACTAATGCCGTTTATGCCTCGCAATGAAATGTACTTGCCTGGCACATAACAATTTTTTGGAACATATTTAGCTTGTACAGCTGTATGCTCACACCCAGAATCCCTGAATATATCCACACCTTTACCCTCAACGGTACCATTCACAAGAAATATGTGTTTTGGATCCTCAACCTGATTCTGAGCATTTTGTGTCTGTGGCACTTCACATCGATACATACCAGTATACTTGATGTATTTTTCTCACCACTTTTTGCCCCCCGACTATCACCATTGTAACCACCACGTTTTGCTCCCCGACTATCACCATAACCACCACGTTTTGCTCCCTGACTATCACTATTTTTGTAAAAATCTGGTCTGTGTGATGCATTTTGTGGTCTTTCATCGTTACCTTTTCTGTACACCCCATTGGCTACAGATCCGTGTAGTTGGGAATTTTGATACTGTTTTGGTTGCCGTTGACTCATTTGATTTTGTCTATGGCCTTGATTTCGCTTCCAGTACTCATCCCTATGACTTGCAAATTTGTCAGCCTCTTTTGCCAATTCATTTATGTCAACAACATCCTTATCCAGCAAATGTTTTTTTATGTCACCAGGTATTTTCTTCAAAATCTGCTCCCTTATCATTAGATTTGAAATGCCTTCTGCATCATCTGATTTGATGGCAGAATACTTGATCCAGCAATCATAGTTATGTTTAAGCTTATGAATGAATGCTGTCACACTTTCATTTTCACCCTTGGATGCATTTCTAAACTGTTGCCTATAAGCTTCTGGTGTCAATTGAAACGCCATAAGAATTGTGGTTTTCAAGGTTTCATAATCATGATCGGGATCTAGAATTGTGTTTTGTGCATCCCTTGCCTTGCCTACAAAACATTGCGACAACCTTCGCACCCACGAACTTCCATCCCAACTTTCACGTACAGCATGGATCTCAAAAGCAGTGAAAAATGAGTCCGCGTTTTGACCATCGCCAAGTCTTAGAGTGTATCTATCTAATTTTGGTGCACCCCCCATATTACTACTTGTTTCACTGTTTGACACCTCTTGCTGAACGTCTAATTTTTTTATCTCAATTCTTTCCATGACCTCGAGCTCTTTTTGTTTCATTTCCCGGTCTTCTTTTTCTTTACTTTCCTGTTTTTCGAGCAGCAGTTTTTGCATTTCTCTTTCTTTTCCACGTTCTTCTGCTTCGCGCTCATCTTTTTGCTTTTGGTATTCTAACCTAGCTATTTTCTCGTCTCTCTCTTTATCTTTTTGTTTTTGGTACTCTAACCTAGATATTTGCTCGTCTCTCTCTTCCTTATCTTTTTGTTTTTGGTACTCTAACCTAGATATTGCTCGTCTCTCTCTTCTTTATCTTTTTGTTTTTGGTACTCGAGCTTTGCCACTTCAAGCTCTATAATTGTTTGATTTGTACCAAGTTATTTTCGGCCAAGTTTTGAATAGAAGGATTTTCAACCGCGGCATTTTCGGGTTCCTGATCATTTGGTTCCAACATTTTGTCAGTTTTGTTAGCTTTGATGTGCGAACGCAGAACGCGATCAGTACCGGACATGAAATTTGCTTAGCCTAGGCCAAGTTTAGTATCAATCCTTTATTCATAGCCTATACCCAATATACCTGATTTTACTTGAGTAGTCTGACTCACAATACCCTAGACATGCATAGGCCTATAGGCCTGCCAATTTATACCATACACGTATAATTATTACATGAGGATGTAGTTTACGCAGAATATCGCGCGCATGTGCATGTCCAAGAGGTTATGAATCACACAATTACTATAGCAAATAAAATTTTAAAGGCCTTACATTTATAGAAAGGCTCCAAGCTGGGCTAATTTTACTAGGCCTTTTAAGGCCTAGTAAAATAAACATCAATACAATAGAATACACAATATTTGAAAAAGCATCTGTGAAAATGTTCACACTACCATGTATCAAACCATTGCATGCATTGAAAGCCTGCCTTCTCCTCACATCACGACGTACTAGTAGTAGCAGCATAGCCCTATCTTGGTACCGGGTATACACAATTGTGTACAAAAGTTGTAGCGTCAACAAACTCACTTGTAAACTGCCGAATTCGGCGATTACTTCACCAGTCTTATTCTAACGGCGATCACGGGTGTTTACAAAAGTTGTAACATCGAAAAGAACACCGCTGCCAACCATGTGACGATGCTAGCGTTGTGAATATGCTAGCGTAGCGTTTAATTATTGTTATTCTTGTTGTGGTAGCGTAAATTAAGCTTACTGCCTAAAATTTACCTTGGCTTTGCGTTGCGTATTTATTACGCCTGTTTCTTGAAGAACTTCACTCGTTTGAAACACAAGCTGTTTATGTTTGGTCAACTAGGGTTTATATATTTGATCCCTTGTCGTTTTATTTATATGTGACAATTTCCCCGACGATACCGTTCCAAAACAGGCACGCAGGAAAAGAGAGCGAATTCTCCTCCCAATCGCCCAGGTAAGCCCGCATGTAGTTTCAGCCTTCTGATTGGCTAAGAGTTGCGCTCATGTAGTTTCGGCCTTCTGATTGGCCAATACTTATGTGACGTACTCGTGAAACTACTTGTGGCACCAATGTCAACCATTAGGGGTGAGCAATTGTGTATTATTATACTGACTTCCTCACAGAAAGAGTAATCAGTGGCATTTCATATTTACAAATTCGTGAATACAAGTAACCCAACTATTTTCACATTGAAATCATCATTTACAGGTAAAGTAGCCATGATTTTGTGATAAAGTTGCCGAATTCAACAGCTTGCACATCAAAGTTGCCTAATTCAGCAAATTATGAGTTGTCATCAATTTTGAAACTTTTTTAGAAGTTTAGAGTCCATATTTGAATGAATTATCATAAATAAGGATGATCTTACACCAAGTACACAAAAATATCACAATTTGCTCAATAAATTGCCTAAATATAGGGATTAATACCTTTGTCATTCCGCTCCGTCATTCCGCAACATGTCATTCCGCAACGCTCGTTAACGCTATTTATTAACAGAATTTTCCAATTTTATTTTGATCATTGTGAAGCATGTCAATTGTGTGCAGAGAAAAAATAGTTAAATGAAAATAGGGTACATTTTTTTTCTTGCTATCCTAAAAAATTGTACTTTTGCGTTGCGGAATGACATGAGATGCAATGCATACTAATTACCTGGATTAACGAGGCTAATCGGCCGCGTTGATCAAAATTAAATTTATATCAAAACTTTTCCCATCAGTACTACTATTGTGCCTGACATTTATTTAAACATCATACCTATGTGTCTAAAAGATATGGAATAAATAAAAACAAGCCTTTTCACTGATTTTGTAAGCTGCAAATATGCACATTTATGATAATTAGCTAGTTTATACATCAAAAAACATAGTATCGCTAAACAAACTAAAAATTCCTGAACTTTGGACTCTTGCCTACATTATAGGCATAGAATTAAACTTTGGATGCGCATTTGAAATTTTGGCTATTTGGTTGACATTTGCTTGGAATTGCCCAGGTTTAATAATACTTTCACGTATATTACTAACAGAACTTCAACACTACGTTGTTTCACTTTCTGCAAATTTGCAATCATAATAAATGGCGGCGACCGACAGCATGTTCACGGTATCTGCGCATTGCAAACTCGGTACACAAATATTCTTTGACCGAGTTTGCAGTGTTGCATCCCAGTACTACAATATTGCAACTTTATACAGACAATCTGTCCGAGCAGGATATAAATTCTAACAAATTCATGAAAAAGAGTTCAATACTCTCAAATTGATGTGTTTTGTGTTTGGACGACTTTAATTCACAGTATTCATGCCAAATTTATTCCCAAATACAATATCCGTATTTAAAAAAAAATATCCGACCGACCGACCCTACCTTTTTCGGACCCTCTATGGACAAACAAACAATCTTTTTTTTTGGCCTAACTGAGCAACCGTATCACATCCTGATAAAGCGTGACAAGCAATAATGTTGTTGGAAACGTCTCTGCTTTGCTGATGACTTGCCAATGTCAATCACCGTTCTTTGTACATGACATGGACATCTGCTTCTTCTTGGGTATTTCGCAGGACATCCCGTGGAAAACGAATCCTTATCTAATCGCAACCACGGTACTGGGTTGCGACCTTTTATAACTAGTCTGGTATGAGCCTGCTATTAAGAGCATCATCTTGCATGCAGAGTTATGCAAGATCAATCTAGGATGCACTATTATTATAAATCCAGATTTTTATTTAATATTTTATTAATTATAAAATCAATCACTTGCATTTGTTCTCAGTGACGTTTAAAGGTTAAACCGAGTAACTAGAATGTGTACAGGGGAGAGAGAGAGAGAGGGGGGGGGGGGTAATTCAAACCCAATTTTAGAACTCATAATCCACATAAGCATATCACCAAGGATCGTCAAACATTCCATCTGCTATATAAAACGACCATGAGTGATCTTTACGTTGTAAAACGGGTTATGTTTTAATGGTTTTTATATTTATTCAGGTCCAAATATCTAGAAACGCTTTAAGGATGACAAGTTGGCATCATCCGGATTTGGAATCCGCACATTTTTGCAGTCTATAATATTCAAAAGAATTGTCAAAAAAACAAACCGACCATGAGTGACCTTTATATTGTTAAACGGGCTATATTTTATGGGATTTTTTGTATTTAAAAGATAATGCTATTCAGGTCCAAATATCTAGCAAGTTCTGGCAGGCGGCAGTGAAAGGGCATGATCTGGCATTGCAACACTTGCACGCGTAGCACGACGATGAACATGGTGTGGGGAGCAGTGCTGCTAAATCTTGTGGGGTGCTCCTCCACTAAAAGTGACATGTCACTAGGGGTCATGAACAATACAGGTGTAAAACTGAAGACATGCTCTGATTTTGACTGGACTACTTTTTTCTTGTGCGCATTGATAAGCCAAGAAAAAAAAAGTCAATCATAAGTTTGGGGTCAAAGGTCACGAAAAGGTCATTAGGGTTTAAAATGTATTTTTTCAACTACTTCAGGGCTGAAATTTATAAAAACAATTATCAAATATAGTACAATTTAAGATATTACAACTTTACAAGGTTATTGCCCTTTGACAACATATACCAAGGTCAAAGGTCAAAGCCCTCGACTAATATCCGTGATCCAAGATCACAATTATCTCTAGTTTCTATTTCTTTCCTTTAACAGGTACGGACGTACGGTGAAGAAGCAGACTCTCAGAGGGGACATACAGGGCAATTCATCATGGCTTGGAAATTAAGTATGTTTTTTTGTTTTATTTGTATTTTCACAGCATGTCATGTTTTTGAAATCTTGATAGCTGCCATGTTATAGTCATTTTTTTATTGGCCATGTCAAAAATAGATTTAGGGTTTAAGAGTACTTTAAGAAAGATAAAAAGTACCTAGAAGACGGACAACGCTGAAAGGGACAAATGCAGTAGTTCGAGGATCCTCTCTCTGGTAAGTTCAAAACACAAAATTAATTTCAAATATACCTAAATTAAACTTAAATATGCTTATTAATACTGGTTTTCACTTTCTTGCACAGCCATCATCTTTACCGAGGAGACAGACCTCTGTACCCACCGCAGTGCAGATTTACAGAGAAGACAGACAATGCTGAAAGGGACGAATGCAGTAGATTGCGAGTCAGGCTGTGTAAACATAGTGTTCGCGACACTATGTATGCATACTACCATATGACAGTAAACTGGTACTGCCTGTTCGACCTGTCTTCGATTCGCAGAGGGACATACAGGGTAATTCATCATGGCCTGGAAGTTAAGTATGTTTTTTTAATTTTATTTGTACTTTCACAGCATGTCATAGTTCAAAACACAAAATTAATTTCAAATATACCTAAATTAAACTTAAATATGCTTACTAATACTGGTTTTCACTTTCTTGCACAGCCATCATCTTTACCGAGGAGACAGACCTCTGTACCCACCGCAGTGCAGATTTACAGAGAAGACAGACAACGCTGAAAGGGACGAATGCAGTAGATTGCGAGTCAGGCTGTGTAAACATAGTGTTCGCGACACTATGTATGCATACTACCATATGACAGTAAACTGGTACTGCCTGTTCGACCTGTCTTCGATTCGCAGAGGGACATACAGGGTAATTCATCATGGCCTGGAAGTTAAGTATGTTTTTTTAATTTTATTTGTACTTTCACAGCATGTCATGTTTTTGAAATCTTGATAGCTGCAAGAAAGTGAAAACCAGTATTAGCTAGCATATAAGTTTAATTTAGGTATATTTGAAATTAATTATGTGTTTTGAACTTACCAGAGAGAGGATCCTCGAACTTACTGCATTCGTCCCTTTCAGCGTTGTCCGTCTTCTCAGGTCCTCGATGCGCCGTCACAAACTGCCAACCAACCACCGTCAACCACTAAGGTCTGTCGCGTTGTCCCATTGTAACATGGACGTATTTTATGTAGTAATTAAGTAAATAAGTATTATAGGTTAGGCGAGGTGGTGTTTTCGTTTGTTGAATATTAGTGATAGGGTCTATCACTCCGTAGTGTAAGAGCACGAGTATCGATATGTTTAAGGGATAAACGCATGTGCAATTGATCATGTATTATAACGTCCTATCCTATTCCATTTATAGTCAGTGACCTAAAATCATGTGATCAATTGGGCATGCGATAGCTCCTCCCATACAAGTTGTAGTGGTGCCTGTAAGCCCAAGCTTAGAGCAGTTGTGTCTTGGTCTTCGACCAGACAACTTATAAAAGAGTTGCAGTTTGCTTCTCAACGAGATGACTGGGTGGTGGTTCTTGGCATCACGCAACAGTATGATACTAACAATCGTAGGTCGGAGTCTATGTGTGGAGATTCCCGAGCCTATCCAATAGAGCAGTGATCTAAATATGAGAAGTCTTTAAGTGTTTAATTGTGTGAATATATGATCCCATACATTCTGTGGAGTTCAGATAGGATGGTAGTTTATAGTAAAGAACACCATGCTACTGAGCTGAGAATATTGTAACATGGGCGTATTTTATGTAGTAATTAAGTAAATAAGTATTATAGGTTAGGCGAGGTGGTGTTTTCGTTTGTTGAATATTTGTGTTCTCGTGAAACGAATTACCTTTAGGAGTTTTCTTTGGACAATATGAATTACGTACTAGCGTTGCTAGCGCAGTAGTAAGGAATATTTGTGTCCTATACAATTTAGACGAGATTCTTGTGTGAATCCGAAGAAATCGTTGACAGTCATTGATTTTAGTTTTATGCTCAAAAGGAGTGTATTAATCAAATGTTTTTCTTATCAACAAATTAGGTTGATAAAGGCCCCTGGATCCAATCCAGATCTGGGATTGACCACTAGGATTTGGTGATTAGTTTTATACCAGCAATTATACATTGTTGTAGATGGGAGTTTTATTTTCACCAAGAGTGGAAAAAGTTGTTTCTTAATCAAAAACCTTTGACGGTTCTCTCATAATAAGATCCTGTGTGATCTAAGATCTGTTGTTCTATAATATTATATTCATGGATGGATATAATTAATCTTAATACTATCACTTGTGCGTGATGATTTACAAGAGGTAATTGAATATCTTTCTTTTCTGATCTTCCGGGTGAATACCACCAGCAGTGTAGACAGTTGCCACGTGTGGCCGGCCCGGGGCACGCGAGTCTACAGGTCTTCGAACTTTGTAACAGCAAGTTAATACCTTGTGAGCGGACGCGAGCAGACATCTACATGATCGGAACAGATACGAACATTTGCGGCATTCTTGAATGTTATTACGGAAATTACATGATTGTTATATACATGTATACTAACCCAGTGTATTTTATATTATTGTTTATTGTTGTTTATGAACATATTTCGTAGAGCACGTGTGGCCTAGTGGTATCAGCACTGGTCTCATAAACATAGGGCCGTGAGTTCGAGCCCCGCATGTATACTAACCCAGTGTATTTTATATTATTGTTTATTGTTGTTTATGAACATGCATATTTCGTAGAGCATGTGTGGCCTAGTGGTATCAGCACTGGTCTCATAAACATAGGGCCGTGAGTTCGAGCCCCGCTGTGACCAACGTCAGACATGTTTATGTCCTTGGGCAAGCATTTAGTCTACATTGTGAACATAAGGGGTAATTATTGTAAGGGTTTGGATAGTTTGTTTATATGTTGTACCTTGCCGCTGATTTATCGATCTCAAACGTAGCTCCTGTATAGAGACGCTCTCGTTTGATCGATGGATGCTGCCTGGACATTGCATTGTGTACATGTATGTATGTATAATTTGTAATTTGATTTGTAATATTGTAGCAATTCAGCCGGTTGGCTGCGATGACAATAGAATATATACCATGATTTTTTATTTTTTTAATTTTTTTATATTGGAATTCGTCTCTTACTTTCACTTTCTTACATGGTTTTATTTATTCGTTTAGTTTACATAGCTCTTTTTTTGGGGGTTGCTATCCAAATTCTATCCAAATTAATTGGGTTGCAATTAGTGATAGGGTATATCACTCCGTAGTGTAAGAGCACGAGTATCGATATGTTTAAGGGATAAAGGCATGTGCAATTGATCATGTATTATAACGTCCTATCCTATTCCATTTATAGTCAGTGACCTAAAATCATGTGATCAATTGGGCATGCGATAGCTCCTCCCATACAAGTTGTAGTGGTGCCTGTAAGCCCAAGCTTAGAGCAGTTGTGTCTTGGTCTTCTACCAGACAACTTATAAAAGAGTTGCAGTTTGCTTCTCAACGAGATGACTGGGTGGTTGTTCTTGGCATCACGCAACAGTATGATAAAATACTAACAATCGTAGGTCGGAGTCTATGTGTGGAGATTCCCGAGCCTATCCAATAGAGCAGTATGATCTAAATATGAGAAGTGTTTAATTGTGTGAATATACGATCCCATACATTATGTGGAGTTCAGATAGGATGGTAGTTTATAGTAAAGAACACCATGCTACTGAGCATCTCACACCATTATGCCCCCAGAAACGGGTGTTTCCATAACCTGACCACTTGTTTTGACCAACATTAGGGTTAGGGTTAGGGTTAGAATTAGGGATAGGGTTAGGGATAGAATTGGTCAGAAAAGCTGGTCGGATAATGGTGGTCAGGTTGATGGAAATACTCGTTTCTGGCTGCATAATGGGACAACGCGACAGACCTTAGTGGTTGACGGTGGTTGGTTGGCAGTTTGTGACGGCGCATCGAAGACCTGAGAAGACGGACAACGCTGAAAGGGACGAATGCAGTAAGTTCGAGGATCCTCTCTCTGGTAAGTTCAAAACACATAATTAATTTCAAATATACCTAAATTAAACTTATATGCTTACTAATACTGGTTTTCACTTTCTTGCACAGCGGCCATCATCTTTACCGAGGAGACAGACGGACGATGCCAGCAATCGGGTAAAACACTCATTTCATTTCACACATGCCTACATTAAACTTAAATACTTACTATATGTTTTTTTTCTTCTTCTTACAGAGCCATCGCCTGTCTTTGTACCCACCGCAGTGCAGATTTACCGAGAAGACAGACAACGCTGAAAGGGACGAATGCAGTAGAATGCGAGTCAGGCTGTGTAAACAAAGTGTTCGCGACACTATGTATGCATACTACCATATGACAGTAAACTGGTACTGCCTGTTCGACCTGTCTTCGATTCGCTTCGCTGTCTTCGATTTGTTTGTTTAACCATAATTGTTTGTCTATTTTTTCTATTTCAGGTTTTGTTTTTCTTATGTTTTTGTTTAACTATAACTGTTTTATATTTCTTTCCTTTAACAGGTACGGTGAAGAACAGCGGGACATACAGGGTAATTCATCATGGCCTCGAAGTTAAGTATGTTTTTTATTTGTACTTTTACAGCATGTCATGTTTTTGAAATCTTGATAGCTGCAAGAAAGTGAAAACCAGTATTAGTAAGCATATAAGTTTAATTTAGGTATATTTGAAATTAATTATGTGTTTTGAACTTACCAGAGAGAGGATCCTCGAACTTACTGCATTCGTCCCTTTCAGCGTTGTCCGTCTTCTCAGGTCCTCGATGCGCCGTCACAAACTGCCAACCAACCACCGTCAACCACTAAGGTCTGTCGCGTTGTCCCATTATGCCCCCAGAAACGGGTGTTTCCATAACCTGACCACTTGTTTTGACCAACATTAGGGTTAGGGTTAGGGTTAGAATTAGGGATAGGGTTAGGGATAGGGATAGGGTTAGGGATAGAATTGGTCAGAAAAGCTGGTCGGATAATGGTGGTCAGGTTGATGGAAATACCCGTTTCTGGCTGCATAATGGGACAACGCGACAGACCTTAGTGGTTGACGGTTGTTGGTTGGCAGTTTGTGACGGCGCATCGAAGACCTGAGAAGACGGACAATGCTGAAAGGGACGAATGCAGTGAGTTCGAGGATCCTCTCTCTGGTAAGTTCAAAACACATAATTAATTTCAAATATACCTAAATTAAACTTATATGCTTACTAATACTGGTTTTCACTTTCTTGCACAGCCATCATCTTTATTACCGAGGAAACAGACGGACGATGCCAGCAATCGGGTAAAACACTCATTTCATTTCACACATGCCTACATTAAACTTAAATACTTACTATATGGTTTTTTTCTTCTTCTTACAGAGCCATCGCCTGTCGTCGTACCCACCGCAGTGCAGATTTACCGAGAAGACAGACAACGCTGAAAGGGACGAATGCGAGTCAGGCTGTGTAAACATAGTGTTCGCGACACTATGTATGCATACTACCATATGAAAGTAAACTGGTACTGCCTGTTCGACCTGTCTTTGATTCGCTTCGCTGCCTTCGATTTGTTTTGTTTAATCATAATTGTTTGTCTATTTTTTCTATTTCAGGTTTTGTTTTTCTTATGTTTTTGTTTAACTATAACTGTTTTCTATTTCTTTCCTTTAACAGGTACGGTGAAGAACAGAGGGACATACAGGGTAATTTATCATGGCCTCGAAGTTAAGTATGTTTTTTAAATTTTATTTGTACTTTCATAGCATGTCATGTTTTTGAAATCTTGATAGCTGCAAGAAAGTGAAAACCAGTATTAGTAAGCATATAAGTTTAATTTAGGTATATTTGAAATTAATTATGTGTTTTGAACTTACCAGAGAGAGGATCCTCGAACTTACTGCATTCGTCCCTTTCAGCGTTGTCCGTCTTCTCAGGTCCTCGATGCGCCGTCACAAACTGCCAACCAACCACCGTCAACCACTAAGGTCTGTCACGTTGTTCCATTATGCCCCCAGAAACGGGTGTTTCCATAACCTGACCACTTGTTTTGACCAACATTAGGGTTAGGGTTAGGGTTAGAATTAGGGATAGGGTTAGGGATAGGGATAGGGTTAGGGATAGAATTGGTCAGAAAAGCTGGTCGGATAATGGTGGTCAGGTTGATGGAAATACCCGTTTCTGGCTGCATAATGGGACAACGCGACAGACCTTAGTGGTTGACGGTGGTTGGTTGGCAGTTTGTGACGGCGCATCGAGGACCTGAGAAGACGGACAACGCTGAAAGGGACGAATGCAGTAAGTTCGAGGATCCTCTCTCTGGTATGTTCAAAACACATAATTAATTTCAAATATACCTAAATTAAACTTATATGCTTACTAATACTGGTTTTCACTTTCTTGCACAGCCATCATCTTTACCGAGGAGACAGACGGACGATGCCAGCAATCGGGTAAAACACTCATTTCATTTCACACATGCCTACATTAAACTTAAATACTTACTATATGGTTTTTTTCTTCTTCTTACAGAGCCATCGCCTGTCGTCGTACCCACCGCAGTGCAGATTTACCGAGAAGACAGACAACGCTGAAAGGGACGAATGCGAGTCAGGCTGTGTATATGCTTACTAATACTGGTTTTCACTTTCTTGCACAGCCATCATCTTTACCGAGGAGACAGACGGACGATGCCAGCAATCGGGTAAAACACTCATTTCCGTTTCTGGGGGCATAATGGGACAACCAACAGACCTTAGTGGTTGACGGTGGTTGGTTGGCAGTTGGTGACGGCGCATCGAGGACCTGCGAAGACGGACAACGCTGAAAGGGACAAATGCAGTAGTTCGAGGATCCTCTCTCTGGTAAGTTCAAAACACATAATTAATTTCAAATATACCTAAATTAAACTTATATGCTTACTAATACTGGTTTTCACTTTCTTGCACAGCCATCATCTTTACCGAGGAGACAGACGGACGATGCCAGCAATCGGGTAAAACACTCATTTCATTTCACACATGCCTACATTAAACTTAAATACTTACTATATGGTTTTTTTCTTCTTCTTACAGAGCCATCGCCTGTCGTCGTACCCACCGCAGTGCAGATTTACCGAGAAGACAGACAACGCTGAAAGGGACGAATGCGAGTCAGGCTGTGTATATGCTTACTAATACTGGTTTTCACTTTCTTGCACAGCCATCATCTTTACCGAGGAGACAGACGGACGATGCCAGCAATCGGGTAAAACACTCATTTCCGTTTCTGGGGGCATAATGGGACAACCAACAGACCTTAGTGGTTGACGGTGGTTGGTTGGCAGTTGGTGACGGCGCATCGAGGACCTGCGAAGACGGACAACGCTGAAAGGGACAAATGCAGTAGTTCGAGGATCCTCTCTCTGGTAAGTTCAAAACACATAATTAATTTCAAATATACCTAAATCAAACTTATATGCTTACTAATACTGGTTTTCACTTTCTTGCACAGCCATCATCTTTACCGAGGAGACAGACGGACGATGCCAGCAATTGGGTAAAACACTCATTTCCGTTTCTGGGGGCATAATGGGACAACGCGACAGACCTTAGTGGTTGACGGTGGTTGGTTGGCAGTTGGTGACGGCGCATCGAGGACCTGCGAAGACGGACAACGCTGAAAGGGACAAATGCAGTAGTTCGAGGATCCTCTCTCTGGTAAGTTAAAAGCACATAATTAATTTCAAATATACCTAAATTAAACTCATATGCTTATACTGGGTTTCACTTTCTTGCACAGCCATCATCTTTACCGAGGAGACAGACGGACGATGCCAGCAATTGGGCAAAACATGCTCATTTCATTTCACACATGCCTACATTAGACTTAAATACTTACTATATACGGGTTTTCCTTTTCTTACACAGCTATCGCCGGTAGTCGTACCCGCCGCAGTGCAGATTTATTGTGAAGATGAACAACGCTGAAAGGGACAGTGGCAGCAGTATATTTGATAGTTTACTTGCATAAGTTTTGATCTAGCATCAAATGCAGTTGGCCTGCATTTAAATGAAGAAAAATCAAAAAGCCTCCTTATAAATATTGCTACCTCAGCCAGTGTAAAGACCATCAAAGGAGTAGAGCTGGAAAATGTCTCCAATTTCAAATACTTGGGAGCCTACGTTCTAGACACATTCCAGGAATTCAAATGCAGGAAAGCACAAGCATGGGTTGCCTGCAATAAACTGCAGAAGATCTGGAAATCTGATCTGGAAAGAACGACAAAAATCAGATTCTTCAAAGCCTGCGTAGAAAGCATTTTGTTGTATGGCTCCGAAACATGGACTATCAGTAGGAAAATTGAAGACAGAATCAATGGATACTCAACTGTTACGTAGAATATTTGACATCAGTTGGAGGGATCACATCCCAAACAGCGTGGTATATGGCAATATCCCCCTATAACATCAATAATCAGGCAGCGCCGTTTATGTTTCGCTGGCCACTGCATGCGAACAACCAACCAGCCTATCTCCCGTCTAATTTTCTGGACCCCTCCTGGTGGGAAAGCTAACAGAGGCAGAAGACACCTTCAATATCCTGATACCGTCAAGAATGATATGGGTTTAGATCCTCCAGAGATCCACCAACTCATGAATGACAGGAAAGTCTGGGCCCAGTACGTTGCGATTGCTCCCTCCGTTTCGTCCACGGACGACCAATGATGATGATGATGATTTCATGTACATCCCTATTTATAAAGGCTTTAGGCCATATTCATGTACTAAACACGGTTTTAGCTTAAAACCGCGTTTAACTAAACGAGTGTCTAACTTAAACGTGAGTTTATCTTTTAAACGATGTGTTTAACAAAACACGATTAAACTCTGCAAATATCGTTCCCAGAGTGGTCCTGCGCCTGCGTTGATTGTATACAGGTATTTATTACATTGTGGCTCTAATGGGTTACAATAGATATCGACCGAATGCATTCAATACACGGTACCTGTAAAGACTACACGAGCCGCTCATCAGCTTACACCGGGCACGGTTGAGTGATCATTCAAGGCATACAGTTGGTGCGCGAGTCTAGTTAAATGCGCATTAAACTACCCCCCATACCCATGTTTAAAGTTAGACACATTTCTGCCGGCGAGTTAGACGCGTGTTTAAGTAAAACAAATGTACGAGAATTGCGTTTAGTTAAACGCTGTGTCTAAAGTCAAAGTTAGACGCGGGTTTAGCTTAAAACCGTGTTTAACTACGTACGAGAATACGGGCCATTATCGTTTGGATATAATTTCCCGTAAACAGTTTTGTGATATTAGTCCGTTTCTTTGATGCGTGCTTCATGGGTGTCTGGTCTCTCAGCATTTCTGTCGCGTTGTCCCATTATGCCCCAAAAACGAGTGTTTCCATTACCTGACCACTTGTTTTGACCAACATTAGGGTTAGAATTAGGGATAGGGTAAGGGATAGGGTTAGGGATAGGAATAGGGTTAGTGATAGAATTGGTCAGAAAAGCTGGTCGGATAATGGTGGGTCAGGTTGATGGAAATACCCGTTTCTGGCTGCATAATGGGACAACGCGACAGAAACGCTGAGAGACCAGACACCTATGAAGCACGCATCGAAGAAACTAAGGACTAATATCACAAAACTATTTACGGGAAATTATAACCAAACGATTATGTCTTTTTTATGAATGAGGTATGAATGAGGTATCAAACTACGGGGAAGTAATTTGCCCATTTAATGTATATCTCGTTGCTCATGAAATGTATATCTCAGATTTTTCGTATGAATCTACTATAACTAAAAAACTCTACTTGACTGGACTACTTGCCCCATCATTTGGGTAACTGGTACAATATGTTCCAACGGTTAAAATACATAGAAGTCAGTGAATGACAGAATAGAAATTCTATGCAATTCAAGCTTTATTGACAATGACAACTGATTTTCAACATGAATGTCTAAAGTTGCAAATGTTCGGGCATATGGACCAGTTACGCCATATTCCCTATTAATAAAGACATAATCCATCTTTATTTATAAAGACATTATCGTTTGTCAGTGCCTTCTCATCCTATGCTCCTCGTCAATGGAACCGGCTTCCTGATCATATCAGAAATGCAGATTCCATCAACATATTTAAACGACTTTTAAAATGTCATCTTTTTGAACATGCTTTTGTAAAGTAGTTTTCTCTGTGGTACACTGTGCCAAAGCGCCTTAGTACAAGTTTCTTGGTTCTGGCGCTATATAAATTTCAGTGATTGATTGATTGATTGATTGGTTACATTTTGCCGTATCAAGTTTTGTGATATTAGTCCTTAGCTTCTTTGATTCATGCTTTGTTCGTGTCTCATCCAGAAACAGACGACACATATCACAACTCTCACTTTGATATATGCTATTGCTTGATTGCTATTAATGCTTATTGCCATATGTGGGCCAAAGTTTACCGCTTTGTAATTGTCGAGTTCCCCGTTTTTTCCGGTTTGTAAATTTTGCATTTTTCTGTGATGTAATTTTCCCCAAGAAAGCTTAAAATTTACAATCTATAACCAAAATAAACACACTTTACAGAAAAACACATCATCATTTCTATTTGTTTGTTTTGTTTTATTACATATCTTTTTTTTAATATTTATAATGTTTTATTCAAGACTATTTATAAATTGTGTGTTTTGGACGTATTTTGTGCATTTTTCCCCCCTTCTTTTTATCAAATTGTCGTTTTCCGCGTTTAACCTCAATTCCGCGATGCGGAAAACTTTGGCCCTTAGAATATTACTTGAGGAGCGACAATACAAAATCCACTTCTGCCTTTTTACTCATTTTGCATTTTTGAATGGATGGCTATTCATTATGTGGAATGTGGCTTGTATTGTTGGTGCATCAATTGGCGTACATGGATGCACTAATCCTAGTCATAGAAACAATAATGAACACAGTCATACAATAATTTGATTAATTCCATGGACTTGTCAATACAAATTCACTATGCAAAATGATTAACATGTCGGGGTGGTCTGGTGGCCCTTTTGCAACAAAGCTCTTCATATGTAGAAACATTGTGTTCATCAAATAGTGATTGAGGTAAATAAAATCGAGATTTACTCACCAACTAACATTTCATCTGACTTGATCAGTCAGATTTCATCAGAATTGTGATCCACTACTGAAACCGCGGGAATCAGGGTTGCCCGATTCTTTCTTTAGCAGCGGATTATAGAGATTACTCTTCATGTATGTGCCCTCGTCCCGGCTCATGAGTTTGCTCTTGCCCCTCTTCTTTATCCATATCGCTTCCTTTATCCACCGTTTTATATGTTCCTCCTCTTTGTCTATTATCCTTGCCTCCTATGTGATTGTTTCTCGTCGCATGATTCGAGATGGCCGATTTATTCTGCTCGCTTTCCGACACTTTCCTTTATATATAATATGGAAGGTTCATTATACTGATCCAGTGTAAGTACTCACGTGTACGTTTCGGACACAACTGTATCCTTTGTCAACACTTGTGGTAGTGATGATCTTGACGACTCATGACGCTTTTTGCAGTCTTGGAGTTGCCAGTTGATTTATCATCTGGGTTTTTTTTTGCCAGATGATAATAGATCATCAAAAACGTGAGTGAGGTACATGTAGTATTGTTCATCGTTGAGGTCCCCTTCCTGATTTCTATAGCCTCTCGGATCCATCTCTTATACTTGTCTTGCTCCGTGCCTATAACCTTTGCCTCGTCCCACCCGATGACATGATTAGCGTCCACAACATGGTCTGTTATTGCTGATTTGTTGACCTGAGTGAGCGATGCCTTTCTCCCTGCTTTGGTGGTTGTTGTTTTGTTAGCCATTTCTACCTCTTTCTTGTGTTCGCTGAGTCTTGTGCCGAATTGTCGTCCGGTTTCACCTATGTAGCTCTTTTCACAATTTCTGCATGGAATATCATAAATGGCATAAGTTAAAAGTTTTAACGGGTTCGCCGTCGGACAAGTTTTAATCTGTCAAGCTTTCATCAGGATTAGCTCTGCCTTCTTCAGGATTTCATTGTTCGTGCGATTCGCTCGGAGGCACGACCTTTGACATATGGCAAGACAACAAACCCGCTGCTCCTGGTGTCTTCATCTTTCTTGATGTTTTCCTTTTTCTTTGTTTTGGGAGTTAGCCATCTGTTTTTTCACTTTGTCGAATGACCAAGGTAGATAGCCGCATACTTGTAATGCATCTTGCACTTTTTTCTCCTCCAAATCAACTGGCAACTCCAAGACTGCAAAAAGCGTCATGAGTCGTCATGATCATCACTACCACAAGTGTTGACAAAGGATACAGTTGTGTCCGAAACGTACACGTGAGTACTTACACTGGATCAGTGTAATGAACCTTCCATATTATATTATAATCAACGATCCTTATGAACCTTTTTGGTAATACTTTCCTTTATGTTCTGGTGTATTTCTTTGTACATGCCTTTTTAACGTCCTTTTTGTGTTACCAAACAAACAGTCGGTTTCACTCAATTGGAGTATTAGTGAAAAGACTGATATCGTCGGGCTATCAGAGAATCTCTTCATCCACCGTCGATAAAAACACCCATATATCTTCCGCAAAATGTTTGGAATTCTTCACATAATACTCGGTGTTTCCTATCAGTGGTGCTAAGATATCAGTCAATTCTCTTCTCTTTCATATGCTATGGTTCACGGTGTAGTCCACTATGGGTCGGACTGGAACGGTGTAGTCCACTATGGGTCGGACTGGGAAACCTTCCTTGTGTATTTTATTTGTACAATATAATCTTGGCACATTTTCAGCTGTTGGGTAAAGTCTGGAATAATTTTTTTCTTCCAATTTTCCTTTCTTTTTTGAGCCGTGATAAATGTCAACAAGCTTCCTCTTGTATCGGCTCGTTGAGTTGGACTCCAGTTTGTCATGGTCTTTTCATCCTGTAACAAGTTGCCGTTGACTTTACTCTCGTAGCTGTCCGTAGTGACAACCACTGTAGCTTTATCCTTGTCCGCCGGCAAAATAAGGATAGATTTTTCTTTTTGTAGACTTTTGAGTGCTTTTCTCACGCCCTTATCAAGGTTTGACACTTCTGAGGGCTACAGTCATCAAAAAAGTAACTATACAGGTAATAAATGGGCTTCTTACTCTTAAAATATATATCCTACCTAAAAATATTAAATTAAAAAGTTGTCTTCTTTAATATGAGATATTGCACGCTAGAATCGGGTGATTATTGAGGAAGTGGCACTCAAAAATGTAAGAAGTCAGATTTTCATTTTCACATTTTTATTTTCTATATGCGGACCAATCTACGGTATTTTATTGATTACCGGTAGTGCAATTGGGGGATGCATGCGCAGGTTGGACAGTCGGCCGCATTGTTCCGATGGATCAATACGACACACACACGCTACCTGTCATTCTCTCCCCCGTGTTGAGATGTAAAATGTGAACAATATATTGGTCAAACCAAAAGGCCTTTAAAGGTCAGATTGTCCGAACACAAAAGAGCTACATTACAAGGCAAGAAAGATAGCTCGGCACTAGCTGAACATGCGTGTGAAGAAGGTCATGAACCACTCTGGAACCAATCCAAAAGCATTGCACAGGTTTCCAATCTTAGTATGCGGCTTGTTCGTGAAGCTCTAGAGATCAGAATCAATGAATCATCTACAATCAATAGAAATGACGGCAAAGATATCAGCCGCATGTGGCGCTCTCTATTTCCTACAGTATCAATCAATCCCACCAATCGATAACAGTCTTGTAATTTTTTCAGCCAGGTCCGCAATGAACCATTATATACCCTGCTCAAGTTCGTTACAGCGTCAAACGATCTTTACAGATCAGTGACCGCACTACTGTGCATTAGACTTTTGTAGTCTGTAGTAGACAAGGGGCAGTCTCTTCGTTATTTCCATTGGTCAAGGGGCAGTCCTTTGGAGGTTCTATTAGAACCAAATTTATTTATAGTAGGCCAGTGGCAACCTACGTGTTCAGTGGAAGCGGCAATCCATCTGAACGGCTCTTTTCAGAGCCACCAATTATTTCACAAGTAGGACAGGGCAACCTACGTGTTCAGTGGAAGCGGCAATCCATCTGAACGGCTCTTTTCAGAGCCACCAATTATTTCACAAGTAGGACAGGGCAACCTACGTGTTCAGTGGAAGCGGCAATCCATCTGAACGGCTCTTTTCAGAGCCACCAATTCTTTCACAAGTAGGAAAGGGCACCTACTCTCAAATCATCGGGCAAGGGGCAGCCCAAATGATGATAACAAGAGAAGTGGAAATCTCTGTTTTGTTCAATATTATAATAATTTGGTCCTGAAGAAGTCAGAGCTAATCCTGACGAAAGCTTGACAGATTAAAACTTGTCCGACGGCGAACCCGTTAAACTTTTAACTTATATTATGAATACCCGTCGTAAAAGCCTATCTCACAATTTGTAAAATGTGAATTTGAAATTGTGACTTTACCTTACATTTTGTATTGTCGCTCCTTAAATATCCAACCGATCCTAGCGTGCAATATCTCATATTAAAGAAGATAAATTTCTCAAAAACTTTATAATTTAATATTTCTAGGTAGGATATATATTTTTAGAGTTAAAAGTACATTTATTACCTGTATAGTTACTTTTTTTGATGACTGTATTTCCGCATGTAATAGATCCGACTTTTCCTGTGGTAGGCCCCAGCACGCTTTCTCCGTGGCTACAATATTAAAATCATTGTATGGGATTTTTTCCGGACTTATCGCGTAGTTCAGGCCTTACGCGAGTACACGTCCTGGTCCTTGGTCAGTTTGTACTTGGATATATTTACCACTTAGATTTGAGCCACTCAAATCTATCTCAAATCTATCTCAGTGGTGCCATTTCGCTTCGCTACTTTCTCGTGTAATCGTTCGAATTTCTTTATTTGTTGCCAAGTTTTGTTTTTGATGATTCCCCACCGTCGGCTTTTCATTCGATGTGCGACACAAGATGGCGCTGTGTATCTTCTGGGAATCGTGATTTTAGATTGTTTACAATCTTCTAAAACACCAGTTCCTGCTGTTCCAGCAGTGGATCACAACTCTGATGAAATCTGACTGATCATGTCAGATGAAACGTTAGTTGGTGAGTAAATCGAGATTTACTCACCTCAATCACTGGTTTTGATGAACACAATCTTTCTACATATTTATTCTAACAAACCTGATGAACTAGTATACAATAGTTCACTTCCATGTGTTCAGTTCATGTACATCCCTATTTATAAAGACATTATCGTTGTATTGTTGCAGTTTTGTGATATTAGTCACTCTTTGTTTTCTCTGATGCATGCTTGGTTAATGTCTTGCCTCTGCGTTGCTGTCGCGTTGTCTCACAATGCATCCAGAAACAGATGATTCAAATCACAATTCTTACTTTGGTGTAAACTTATTGCTTGATTGCTATTGATTATTGCAATGTTATGTTAGGGATAGGGTTAGGGATAGAATTGGTCAGAAAAGTTGGTCGGATACTGGTGGTCAGGTTGATGGAAATACCCGTTTCTGGCTGCATAATGGGACAACGCGACAGAAACGCTGAGAGACCAGACACCCATGAAGCATGCATCGAAGAAACTAAGGACTAATATCACAAAACTGTTTACGGGAAATTGTAACCAAACGATTATGTCTTTTTTTTATGAATAAGGTATCAAACTACGGGGAAGTAATTTGCCCATTTATTGTATATCTCATATTTGCTCATGAAATGTATATCTCAGATTTTTCGTATGAATCTACTATAACTAAAAACTCTACTTGACTGGACTACTTGCCCCATCATTTGGGTAACTGGTACAATATGTTCCAACGGTTAAAATACATAGAAATCAGTGAATGACAGAATAGAAATTGTATGCAATTCAAGCTTCATTGACAATGCCAACTGATTTTCAACATGAATGTCTAAAGTTGCAAATATTCGGGCATATGGACCAGTTATGCCATATTCCATATTAATAAAAAATCTCATTTCAAGCAGCTTGGTGCTAAGCATAGATGAAAGGAACCGACAATTTGGAACCCGGTAGTATATTTTTAACGGAATAAATCATATTGGAAACTAGAAACCAATGCTTAGCACCAGGCTGCTGGAAAAGGGATTCATTAACCCTAACACTCCCAGTGGATTTTCCAACGATTTTTTTTTTCAAGCAAAAAAAGCACACACAACAAGAGGTGCCACGCCCCGGGGTTTGAACCCACGACCTCTCGGTTGACAGGCGAACGCTCTACCAACTGAGCCACGGGGGAAGCTATGTAGCCCGGGGCCATTATTTCACCCAAAAACCTCAGCGCCAGGTGGAACCGACAGGCTTGGAACTGGGATTTCATGGGGTACAGGGCTGTTAGGGTTAATCAAGGTAAAATTAGAGAAACAAAGTGAAAATTAAAAAGAAGAAGAAAAAAATGTTCCTTAATAAAGACATTATCTATCTTTATTTATAAAGACATAATCGTTTGGTTACATTTTGCAGTATCAGGTTTTGTGATATTAGTCCTTAGCTTCTTTGATTCATTCGTGTCTCATCCAGAAACAGATCACTCATATCACAACTCTCACTTTGATATATATCAGTATCAGTATCAGTATCGGTTCTGTCGGTAGGGTATAACTTCTTATACATTTCACCAACTTTTACGAAAATAACTGGATGACTCATGCAAGCAGGACGCGATGTTTTGGGTACTAGATGTTGAACTAACTTAAAGGTGCTTCCTAAAGGCATCAGCAGATGGTGCGTTTACAGCTGCTTCAGTAAGGCTATTCCACTGGTACTATTGCTTGATTGCTATTTTGGTTTATTGCCATATGTATACTTGATATAGTTTACTTTTATAAAGGGCCAAAGTTTACCGCTTTGTAATTGTCGCCAATTCCGCGTTTTTCCGCTTTGTAAATTTTGCCTTTTTCTGTGATGTAATTTTCCCCAAGAAAGCTTAACATTTACAATCTCTAAAACTAAAATAAACACACTTTACAGAAAAACACATCATTTTTATTGTTTGTTTTGTTTTATTACGTTTCTTTTTTTAATATTTATATTGTTTTATTTAAGAATATTTATAAATTGTGTGTTTTGGACGTTTTTGTGCCTTTTTCCCCCCTTCTTTTCATCAAATTGTCGTTTTCCGCTTATAACCTCAATTCCGCGATTTTCGCGGAAAACTTTGGCCCTTAGAAGCCCTTAGAACTTTACTTGCATATGAAGAGGTGTTTTGCAAAAGGGCCTACATCCACTTCTGCCTTTTTACTCATTTTGCATTATTGAATGGATGGCTATTCATTATGTGGAATGTGGCTTGTATTGTTGGTGCATCAATTGGCGTACATGGATGCACTAATCCAAGTCATAGAAACAATAATGAACACAGTCATACAATAATTTGATTAATTCCATGGACTTGTCAATACAAATTTTCTAATGCAAAATGATTAACATGTCGGGTGGTCTGGTGGCCCTTTTGCAACAAAGCTCTTCATATGTAGATACATTGTGTTCATCAAATCAGTGATTGAGGTAAATAACTGATGAAACGTTAGTTGGTGAGTAAATCGAGATTTACTCACCTCAATCACTGGTTTTGATGAACACAATGTTTCTACATATTTATTCTAACAAACCTGATGAACTTGTATACAATAGTTTACTTGCATGTGTTCAGTTCATGTACATCCCTATTAATAAAGAAATTATCGTTGTATCGTTGCAGTTTTGTGATATTAGTCACTCTTTGTTTTCTCTGATGCATGCTTGGTTAATGTCTTGCCTCTCTGCGTTGCTGTCGCGTTGTCTCACAATGCATCCAGAAACAGATGATTCATATCACAACTCTTACTATGGTATACACTATTGTTTGGTTGCTATTGATTTTTGCCATTTAAGTCATAAGACCAGTTTATTTTTATCCGACCATTCAATTTACATTTATAAATAGTAACATTCATACAATGTGTAAAGCGTAAAAACAATGAACACATAATGCACTTTGTTTACAACGCGGCCAGTCATAAAAACACATGCACTTTGTTCACAAAACGACAGTCTGTCTATTTTTTTTAGATTGAACCATTGAATTTATATTTATAAATTGTTTTTACGCTTTACACATTGTATGAATTTAACTATTTATAAATATCGAACGTTATTACATTTTGTAAACTGAAAACTAAACCACTATAAGATCATGTATATGTCATGTATGTTAATTAAGCAGCAATCATCATCTTGTTTGTATTTATCGATATTATGAGTATAGAATAATGTTATAATGTTATGAGGACACAAACAAGACCAAACAACGAATTGATGTGACTTTCCCCGGGTTTCACGCCCGCCCGGCGATCATTTGGCCGATGATCGTCGATACAGACGGCGTAAAATCTCGGGATACCTAATACTCCATGCTATAATTGTATGAACTTCAATTATATTCGCCCTACTTGCTACTTCGGTATCGAGCACTCTTGCTGCTGTTTATGATAACTTTTTACAGTGTATATATTAGTGTTATTATTATTATTATTATTATTATTATTATTATTATTATTATTATTATTAGTGTTATTATTATTATTATTATTATTATTAAAAGTCAATGAAAACAAAAAACTTAAAATCTAGTTTATAGTTTTATTATCATTGCGTGCAAGGTTTTGACGTAGCTGTAAAGTAGAGAAGGAACTTCATCATCAATTTGTGCAAAGTGATGGTTTCACCCGCAAATTTATTTTATTTTAAAACATTGCAACGGTATACAGAACATTTATCCCGGTATTTTCCAAACCGTCATGATCAATGGAACTTTTTTATCTTTCAAATTGATTTTTCTTCGTCATCACATATCATATCACATTATACCTCAAAAATGCGTTTGAATATATTTTACCTAATATCAAAGATTCGTCAGGAGCTAAAATCTTACAGAACATGTACAACGCCGCTAACTCAGAATATTATATCACACAGTAGATCGGGTGGGTGATTCTCAGTGTTAATTGCTTTTTAATTTGAACACATTTTTGTTGCTGCTTGCTGAAAAAAATACAATCACCAAAAATGGTAAATAAAATGATTCAAATACAAATACAATTGCCCCATACTTTGCCTTTCTGTTCTCCCAAAGTAACTTTTCTATCCGTTTTGGACTCAAATATTACTTCTACAGCTTAATTCAAAAAATATTTTTCATCATGACTGACATTAAATTATTAAGATGGAGGTAAGCAGTAAGCACTCCCGTAAACAAATATCGGCGAATAATTGGACATTAAAAGTAATAATAATAATAATAATAATATTACCGTTCTTATATAGCGCTCTCCACAATGCAAGCACAGTCCCAAAGCGCTTTTTAAATCAATTATTATCGCTGCCAGTTTAGATATCAGAATCCTTTGGTCGCTACACTTAGGCGGCTACCAGTCGACAAGTGCACAAGCCTATCAGCACTACTTAGATTTTTATATCCTAACACCTTGTACCTTGCCCAAGTACCTTGCCCAAGGATACAAACATGTTGGCCTTAGCGGGGCTCGAACTCACAACCTTTGCATCGTGAGACCGGCGTCTTATCCACTAGACCACACACGCTAAGTAAAAAAAATTATTTGTTTTCTTTCAACTTACATTGAAAAATGCTAATAAAGTATCCCTTTTCAAGATGTGACTGTTGTTATGGTACCTCTATTCGTAAAAGGTCATTTTGTACACCTTTCACAGGGCCGTCAGAAGGGGGGGGGGGTGCGTTGGGTGGGGGCGCACCCCCCTTGAAAATCTCTTCTTTTTTTTTTTCTTCTTTTTTTAGGGTAACATGTTGTTTTATGAATGGAAAATGGGGTCAACGATGGCAAGATACATGAAAATTGTGTCCTAACTTCGCTGTAATGCTGAGAGCTTCCGGGGGCTTCGCCCCTGGACCCCCACCAGGGGCCCTAAAGGTGCGTTCATACTCGCATCGTTGCGTATCGGTCGACGTGACGGACAAAAGTTGACATTGCTTTCAACTCGCGCATCGATATCCGTCGACGTCGGGCGATGCGCAACGACGGGAGTATGAACGCACCTTACGGCGGGCCCCTGGACCCCACCTGTTATTGGCTTCGCGCCAGAGGCGCTCAAGGCATCGCGCCAGAGGCGCTCGCATCGTCAGCGTGCTGCAGCACTAACACTCTGACGTCATACTACTACTTCCGGTAAAAAATCGTGAAAACGCACCCCCCTTTCCGGTAAAAAATCGTGAAAACGCACCCCCCTTTCGGTAAAAAATTGTGAAAACGCACCCCCCTTGGCAAAAGTTGCTGACGGCCCTGCCTTTCACCATAACAACATATTCAATGACAGAGCGACGAGGGGGGCGATCGCCCACCCCCCCCCCCAATATTGACAGTCGTGTCGGTTGAGATTGGCACTGTCGGTTTATTTTAACCATAGGAAATATGGAATTATGATGGTAAAAGTACACAGATGAAAAAAAATTGCACGCTACGCGCGCATGTGTCCCCAAAATGCAACATTCTTTGCTACAAGCTTGTTTAGAGCCAAACCTAGCTACGCCACTGGGCAGAAAATTCGGCACTCGTCTGGAGGAACACAAGACTGAAGCAGAAAAATCCAGCAAGAACGTTGCCACCCGGGCTAGCCGCAATTCGTCACAATCTACTATACATAAGTCGGCCATTACGGATCATGTTGTGGACAGTAATCATGTGATTGGATGAAAAGAGGCTAAGGTCATAGGCACGGAACAAGATCGGTACAAGAGATGGATAAAAGAAGCAGTGGAGATAAGAAAGAGAGGGGCACCACCATGAACCGAGACGAGGGGCAGTATCACCTTTCACACGTTTTTGACGAACTTTTACTGTCTGGAGTCAACAAAAAAACTGGCAATTCCAAAACCGCCGCTGAGAAAACTCCCTCTAGTGTCGGTGACAGTAAATAACTCACCACAATCTACCAAGTGTTGAGAAAGGCAACAGTGTTGCCGAAACGTCCACAGTTGTGAGTATACTATTTGGATCCGTATAAGAACCTTATCTTATCAGTTATGTCTACCGATCCTGATGAATCTATTCAATAATGATCCTCTATAGGTAGTATAATTTATATTCAGTAGATAGCAGACATGGTCAAATATAAAACAATTATCTTCCGATACAATGTTTAAATCGCTATCTTCAGTAGATAATAGGCCTAGAGTAAAAAAGTAGATAGCAGTCAAATAAAACAATTTCCCTCTGATACAATGTTGTAAATTGTCATTTTCAGAAAATAGGGCATGGACATTTAGAAACTGATCCTCTATAGAATTTATAGTTATCTTTAGTGGATAGCAGATATATTCATACAAAAGAATTACCCGCTGATATAATGTTGTAAATGGCTATCTTCAGTAGATAGCAAAAACTGCTCAGAAACAAAACAACTACCCTCTGATGCAATGTTGTAATTGCTATCTTCAGTAGATAGCAGAACTGCTCAAAAACACTTTGAGAGTTGACAACCAGAAAGACGTAACCCGCTTTTCGGTCATTTTGAGATATTGGTACTAAAAATATCTAAATACGGAAAAGACTTACCCAATAGTAAAAAATAGCCCCACAAAGCACATTTCATTTGTTCACACAACTCAATGGAATACATGATAATAATTTTCGTTAGAAAAATCCAATTAGGAAACTTACCTTTTTTTCCCATACGGGTTTCAACAACGCATCGGTTGTCTTACACAGTGGATTGTGTTTGATCCAGAGCTAGTGTTTCTAGTCTGTTTCTTGATGACAGATGGCACCTAATGAATGGCGATGAGGGGGCTTACCAACTCAGTCATCTTTATGACTCAGTGATCCAGAGGGCGTCATCATCCGATGATGTCATCAAGAAACGTACTAGAAACACCAGCTCTGTATTAAACACAATCCACTGAGGAAGACAACCGATGTGTTGTTGAAACCTGTATGGAAAATTTAGTAAGTTTCCTAATTGGAATTTTCTAACGAAAATTATTATCATGTTCTTCTGAATTCCTGATGAAACTATTCCATCAATGGAATACCATATATTAAAACCTATTTTTTCTCATAGAAATTACCTTAAAACTGATCCTCTTGGTAATATAATTTATGGCTTTGCTATCTTCAGTAGATAGCAGACATGCTCAGATATAAAACAATTAGGTTAAAGTCGCCAGTTTTCGGTCAGCGCCTATTTTTGGTCACTTGGCCCATATCATGTAATGAAAATAACCTCGTCGTTATAAACTAACGGCTAAAAACCTGCTGCATCGTTGATGCCCGGTATTGCTTTCAAATGGTGACGACCGATGTAATTACATGATTTTGGCGAAGTGACCGAAAATAGGCGCTGACCGAAAACTAGCGACTTTACCCTACCCTATACAATGTTGTAAATTGCTATAGGCCTATCAGTAGATAGCAGACATCCTCAGAAAAAACACAATTATCCTCTGAGAATAAATTGCTATCTTAAGTGGATAGCAGTCAACCTATGATACAATGTTGTAATTGCTATCTTCTGAACCTTAAGGTAATATAATATAACGCTGTCTTTAGTAGATAGCAGACATGCTCAAAATATGAAACAATTATTTGCTGATACAAGGGTTGTATATTGCTATCTTCAATAGATAGCAGACAAGCTCAAATCTAAAACAATTATCCGCTGATACAGTGTTGTAAATTGTTATCTTCATAGGTAGCAGACATGCTCAGATAAAACAATTACCCTCTAATACAATGTTGTAAATTGCTATCTTCAGTAGATAGCAGACAAGCTCAGATATAAAACAATTATCCTCGAATACAATGTTGTAAATTGCTATCTTCAGTAGATAGCAGACAAGCTCAGATAAAACAATTATCCTCGAATACAATGTTGTAAATTGCTATCTTCAGTAGATAGCAGACAAGCTCAGATAAAACAATTATCCTCTAATACAATGTTGTAAATTGCTATCTTCAGTAGATAGCAGACAAGCTCAGATAAAACAATTATCCTCTAATACAATGTTGTAAATTGTTATCTTCAGTAGGTAGTAGACAAGCTCAGATAAAACATTATCCGCTGATACAGTGTTGTAAATTGCTATCTACAGTAGATAGCAGACAAGCTCAGATAAAATAATTTCCCTCTAATACAATGTTGTGTATTGTTATCTTCAGTAGATAGCAGACATGCTCAGATATAAAACAATTACCCTCTAATACAATGTTGTAAATTGCTATCTGCAATAGATAGCAGACATGCTCAGATATAAAACAATTATCCGCTGATACAGTGTTGTAAATTGCTATCTTCAGTAGATAGCAGACATGCTCAGATATAAAACAATTATCCGCTGATACAGTGTTGTAAATTGCTATCTACAGTAGATAGCAGACAAGCTCAGATAAAATAATTTCCCTCTAATACAATGTTGTGTATTGTTATCTTCAGTAGATAGCAGACATGCTCAGATATAAAACAATTACCCTCTAATACAATGTTGTAAATTGCTATCTGCAATAGATAGCAGACATGCTCAGATATAAAACAATTATCCGCTGATACAGTGTTGTAAATTGCTATCTTCAGTAGATAGCAGACATGCTCAGATATAAAACAATTATCCGCTGATACAGTGTTGTAAATTGTATCTACAGTAGATAGCAGACATGCTCAGATATAAAACAATTATCCGCTGAAACAGTGTTGTAAATTGCTATCTTCAGTAGATAGCAGACAAGCTCAGATAAAATAATTTCCCTCTAATACAATGTTGTGTATTGCTATCTTCAGTAGATAGCAGACAAGCTCAGATATAAAACAATTATCCTCGAATACAATGTTGTAAATTGCTATCTTCAGTAGATAGCAGACAAGCTCAGATAAAACAATTATCCTCGAATACAATGTTGTAAATTGCTATCTTCAGTAGATAGCAGACAAGCTCAGATAAAACAATTATCCTCTAATACAATGTTGTGTATTGCTATCTTCAGTAGATAGCAGACAAGCTCAGATAAAACAATTATCCTCGAATACAATGTTGTAAATTGCTATCTTCAGTAGATAGCAGACAAGCTCAGATAAAACAATTATCCTCTAATACAATGTTGTAAATTGCTATCTTCAGTAGATAGCAGACAAGCTCAGATAAAACAATTATCCTCTAATACAATGTTGTAAATTGTTATCTTCAGTAGGTAGTAGACAAGCTCAGATAAAACATCCGCTGATACAGTGTTGTAAATTGCTATCTACAGTAGATAGCAGACAAGCTCAGATAAAACAATTACCCTCTAATACAATGTTGTGTATTGCTATCTTCAGTAGATAGCAGACAAGCTCAGATAAAACAATTATCCTCTAATACAATGTTGTAAATTGCTATCTTCAGTAGATAGCAGACAAGCTCAGATAAAATAATTTCCCTCTAATACAATGTTGTAAATTGCTATCTTCAGTAGATAGCAGACAAGCTCAGATAAAACAATTATCCTCTAATACAATGTTGTAAATTGTTATCTTCAGTAGGTAGTAGACAAGCTCAGATAAAACAATTATCCTCTAATACAATGTTGTAAATTGTTATCTTCAGTAGGTAGTAGACAAGCTCAGATAAAACAATTATCCTCTAATACAATGTTGTAAATTGCTATATCCAGTAGATAGCAGACATGCTCAGATATAAAACAATTATCCTCTAATGCAATGTTGTAAATTGCTATCTTCAGTAGATAGCAGACAATCTCAGATAAAACAATTATCCGCTGATACAGTGTTGTAAATTGCTATCTTTAGTAGATAGCAGACAAGCTCAGATAAAATAATTTCCCTCTAATACAATGTTGTGTATTGCTATCTTCAGTAGATAGCAGACATGCTCAGATATAAAACAATTATCCTCTAATACAATGTTGTAAATTGCTATCTGCAATAGATAGCAGACATGCTCAGATATAAAACAATTATCCGCTGATACAGTGTTGTAAATTGCTATCTTCAGTAGATAGCAGACATGCTCAGATATAAAACAATTATCCGCTGATACAGTGTTGTAAATTGTATCTACAGTAGATAGCAGACATGCTCAGATATAAAACAATTATCCGCTGATACAGTGTTGTAAATTGCTATCTTCAGTAGATAGCAGACAAGCTCAGATAAAATAATTTCCCTCTAATACAATGTTGTGTATTGCTATCTTCAGTAGATAGCAGACAAGCTCAGATAAAACAATTATCCTCTAATACAATGTTGTAAATTGCTATCTTCAGTAGATAGCAGACATGCTCAGATATAAAACAATTACCCTCTAATACAATGTTGTAAATTGCTATCTACAGTAGATAGCAGACATGCTCAGATATAAAACAATTATCCTTTATCTACAATGTTGTAAATTGCTATCTGCAATAGATAGCAGACATGCTCAGATATAAAACAATTATCCGCTGATACAGTGTTGTAAATTGTTATCTTCAGTGATAGCAGACAAGCTCAGATAAAATAATTTCCCTCTAATACAATGCTGTGTATTGCTATCTTCAGTAGATAGCAGACATGCTCAGATATAAAACAATTACCCTCTAATACAATGTTGTAAATTGCTATCTACAGTAGATAGCAGACATGCTCAGATACAAAAACAATTATCCTCTAATAAAATGTTGTAAATTGCTATTTGCTATCTACAATAGATAGCAGACATGCTCAGATATAAAACAATTATCCGCTGATACAGTGTTGTAAATTGCTATCTTCAGTAGATAGCAGACAAGCTCAGATAAAATAATTTCCCTCTAATGCAATGTTGTCAGCTATCTTCAGTAGATAGTAGACAAACTCAGATAAAACAATTATCCTCTAATACAATGTTGTAAATTGCTATCTTCAGTAGATAGCAGACATGCTCAGATATTAAACAATTACCCTCTAATACAATGTTGTAAATTGCTATCTACAGTAGATAGCAGACATGCTCAGATATAAAACAGTTATCCTCTAATACAATGTTGTAAATTGTTATCTTCAGTAGGTAGTAGACAAGCTCAGATAAAACAATTATCCTCTAATACAATGTTGTAAATTGCTATATCCAGTAGATAGCAGACATGCTCAGATATAAAACAATTATCCTCTAATGCAATGTTGTAAATTGCTATCTTCAGTAGATAGCAGACAATCTCAGATAAAACAATTATCCGCTGATACAGTGTTGTAAATTGCTATCTTTAGTAGATAGCAGACAAGCTCAGATAAAATAATATCCCTCTAATACAATGTTGTGTATTGCTATCTTCAGTAGATAGCAGACATGCTCAGATATAAAACAATTACCCTCTAATACAATGTTGTAAATTGCTATCTGCAATAGATAGCAGACATGCTCAGCTATAAAACAATTATCCGCTGATACAGTGTTGTAAATTGCTATCTTCAGTAGATAGCAGACATGCTCAGATATAAAACAATTATCCGCTGATACAGTGTTGTAAATTGTATCTACAGTAGATAGCAGACATGCTCAGATATAAAACAATTATCCGCTGATACAGTGTTGTAAATTGCTATCTTCAGTAGATAGCAGACAAGCTCAGATAAAATAATTTCCCTCTAATACAATGTTGTGTATTGCTATCTTCAGTAGATAGCAGACAAGCTCAGATAAAACAATTATCCTCTAATACAATGTTGTAAATTGCTATCTTCAGTAGATAGCAGACATGCTCAGATATAAAACAATTACCCTCTAATACAATGTTGTAAATTGCTATCTACAGTAGATAGCAGACATGCTCAGATATAAAACAATTATCCTTTATCTACAATGTTGTAAATTGCTATCTGCAATAGATAGCAGACATGCTCAGATATAAAACAATTATCCGCTGATACAGTGTTGTAAATTGTTATCTTCAGTGATAGCAGACAAGCTCAGATAAAATAATTTCCCTCTAATACAATGCTGTGTATTGCTATCTTCAGTAGATAGCAGACATGCTCAGATATAAAACAATTACCCTCTAATACAATGTTGTAAATTGCTATCTACAGTAGATAGCAGACATGCTCAGATACAAAAACAATTATCCTCTAATAAAATGTTGTAAATTGCTATTTGCTATCTACAATAGATAGCAGACATGCTCAGATATAAAACAATTATCCGCTGATACAGTGTTGTAAATTGCTATCTTCAGTAGATAGCAGACAAGCTCAGATAAAATAATTTCCCTCTAATGCAATGTTGTCAGCTATCTTCAGTAGATAGTAGACAAACTCAGATAAAACAATTATCCTCTAATACAATGTTGTAAATTGCTATCTTCAGTAGATAGCAGACATGCTCAGATATTAAACAATTACCCTCTAATACAATGTTGTAAATTGCTATCTACAGTAGATAGCAGACATGCTCAGATATAAAACAGTTATCCTCTAATACAATGTTGTAAATTGTTATCTTCAGTAGGTAGTAGACAAGCTCAGATAAAACAATTATCCTCTAATACAATGTTGTAAATTGCTATATCCAGTAGATAGCAGACATGCTCAGATATAAAACAATTATCCTCTAATGCAATGTTGTAAATTGCTATCTTCAGTAGATAGCAGACAATCTCAGATAAAACAATTATCCGCTGATACAGTGTTGTAAATTGCTATCTTTAGTAGATAGCAGACAAGCTCAGATAAAATAATATCCCTCTAATACAATGTTGTGTATTGCTATCTTCAGTAGATAGCAGACATGCTCAGATATAAAACAATTACCCTCTAATACAATGTTGTAAATTGCTATCTGCAATAGATAGCAGACATGCTCAGCTATAAAACAATTATCCGCTGATACAGTGTTGTAAATTGCTATCTTCAGTAGATAGCAGACATGCTCAGATATAAAACAATTATCCGCTGATACAGTGTTGTAAATTGTATCTACAGTAGATAGCAGACATGCTCAGATATAAAACAATTATCCGCTGATACAGTGTTGTAAATTGCTATCTTCAGTAGATAGCAGACAAGCTCAGATAAAATAATTTCCCTCTCATACAATGTTGTGTATTGCTATCTTCAGTAGATAGCAGACAAGCTCAGATAAAACAATTATCCTCTAATACAATGTTGTAAATTGCTATCTTCAGTAGATAGCAGACATGCTCAGATATAAAACAATTACCCTCTAATACAATGTTGTAAATTGCTATCTACAGTAGATAGCAGACATGCTCAGATATAAAACAATTATCCTCTATCTACAATGTTGTAAATTGCTATCTGCAATAGATAGCAGACATGCTCAGATATAAAACAATTATCCGCTGATACAGTGTTGTAAATTGTTATCTTCAGTAGATAGCAGACAAGCTCAGATAAAATAATTTCCCTCTAATACAATGCTGTGTATTGCTATCTTCAGTAGATAGCAGACATGCTCAGATATAAAACAATTACCCTCTAATACAATGTTGTAAATTGCTATCTACAGTAGATAGCAGACATGCTCAGATACAAAAACAATTATCCTCTAATAAAATGTTGTAAATTGCTATTTGCTATCTACAATAGATAGCAGACATGCTCAGATATAAAACAATTATCCGCTGATACAGTGTTGTAAATTGCTATCTTCAGTAGATAGCAGACAAGCTCAGATAAAATAATTTCCCTCTAATGCAATGTTGTCAGCTATCTTCAGTAGATAGTAGACAAACTCAGATAAAACAATTATCCTCTAATACAATGTTGTAAATTGCTATCTTCAGTAGATAGCAGACATGCTCAGATATTAAACAATTACCCTCTAATACAATGTTGTAAATTGCTATCTACAGTAGATAGCAGACATGCTCAGATATAAAACAGTTATCCTCTAATACAATGTTGTAAATTGTTATCTTCAGTAGGTAGCAGACAAGCTCAGATAAAATAATTTCCCTCTAATACAATGTTGTAAATTGCTATCTTCAGTAGATAGCAGACAAGCTCAGATAAAACAATTTCCCTCTAATACAATGTTGTGTATTGCTATCTTCAGTAGATAGCAGACATGCTCAGATATAAAACAATTACCCTCTAATACAATGTTGTAAATTGCTATCTGCAATAGATAGCAGACATGCTCAGATATAAAACAATTATCCGCTGATACAGTGTTGTAAATTGCTATCTTCAGTAGATAGCAGACGAGCTCAGATAAAATAATTTAGTGTTGTAAATTGCTATCTTCAGTAGATAGCAGACAAGCTCAGATAAAATAATTTCCCTCTAATACAATGTTGTGTATTGCTATCTTCAGTAGATAGCAGACAAGCTCAGATAAAACAATTATCCTCTAATACAATGTTGTTAATTGCTATCTTCAGTAGATAGCAGACATGCTCAGATATAAAAACAATTACCCTCTAATACAATGTTGTAAATTGCTATCTACAGTAGATAGCAGACATGCTCAGATATAAAATAATTATCCTCTATCTACAATGTTGTAAATTGCTATCTGCAATAGATAGCAGACATGCTCAGATATAAAACAATTATCCGCTGATACAGTGTTGTAAATTGCTATCTTCAGTAGATAGCAGACAAGCTCAGATAAAATAAGTTCCCTCTAATACAATGCTGTGTATTGCTATCTTCAGTAGATAGCAGACATGCTCAGATATAAAACAATTACCCTCTAATACAATGTTGTAAATTGCTATCTACAGTAGATAGCAGACATGCTCAGATACAAAAACAATTATCCTCTAATAAAATGTTGTAAATTGCTATTTGCTATCTACAATAGATAGCAGACATGCTCAGATATAAAACAATTATCCGCTGATACAGTGTTGTAAATTGCTATCTTCAGTAGATAGCAGACAAGCTCAGATAAAATAATTTCCCTCTAATGCAATGTTGTCAGCTATCTTCAGTAGATAGTAGACAAACTCAGATAAAACAATTATCCTCTAATACAATGTTGTAAATTGCTATCTTCAGTAGATAGCAGACATGCTCAGATATTAAACAATATCCCTCTAATACAATGTTGTAAATTGCTATCTACAGTAGATAGCAGACATGCTCAGATATAAAACAGTTATCCTCTAATACAATGTTGTAAATTGCTATCTGCAATAGATAGCAGACATGCTCAGATATAAAACAATTATCCGCTGATACAGTGTTGTAAATTGCTATCTTTAGTAGATAGCAGACAAGCTCAGATAAAATAATTTCCCTCTAATACAATGTTGTGTATTGCTATCTTCAGTAGATAGCAGACATGCTCAGATATAAAACAATTACCCTCTAATACAATGTTGTAAATTGCTATCTGCAATAGATAGCAGACATGCTCAGATATAAAACAATTATCCGCTGATACAGTGTTGTAAATTGCTATCTTCAGTAGATAGCAGACGAGCTCAGATAAAATAATTTAGTGTTGTAAATTGCTATCTTCAGTAGATAGCAGACAAGCTCAGATAAAATAATTTCCCTCTAATACAATGTTGTGTATTGCTATCTTCAGTAGATAGCAGACAAGCTCAGATAAAACAATTATCCTCTAATACAATGTTGTTAATTGCTATCTTCAGTAGATAGCAGACATGCTCAGATATAAAAACAATTACCCTCTAATACAATGTTGTAAATTGCTATCTACAGTAGATAGCAGACATTGTGTATTGCTATCTTCTGTACATATAGCCGACATGCACATATATAAATACTTATCATCTCGCTCGGGCCTACAATTTTGCTTCCAAGAGGTAAGCGAGTAAAATATGGACTCCCTCAGGATTAAAACATGATGGGAAATTTCTGGTTTCTTACAACAGTTTCAGCAGAAGAATAAAATAGTAACTTTAAAATTATTACATAATTTTGCAACAAAATATTGGTGACTGACACGTGGCCTTTAATTAGTTCCTTATTTCCAAAAATATTCTTGGAAAGAAAAGAAAAAAGATTCCCAATTTAAGAATTTTTATCTTCAAAATTGTTATTTGACCCATTCTGCAAATTCTAAAATCTGTGCAAATCCTTAAAGGAATATTATGTGATCTTTACCAGGGGACGCCCTCAATCCTCAGGAAAAATGGAAGCAGATTTTCCTGCAGATTTACATTTCTGATCATAAATCGTACATAGACCTACATTCCAAGTTACAGAGCGATATGATTATTAATTACTTCAAAATCATGCTTTTTTGAGTGAAAATAAACTGTCAGGTTAACGTACAGTTTTTTAAACTCTAAATTCACTCTAAAACCATGATTTCGAGGTAATTAGGAATCGTATTGCTCTGTAACTTGGAATATATTCCTGATTTATGATCAGAAATGTAAATCTCAAGAAAATTTGCTTCCAATTTTTTTTTGAGGATTGCATGGGGGCTTTCGGGGAAAAGGTCAAACTATTGGTTTACAATATGCAAATTACAAAATCCCCACCCCCCCGATCGATAATGTATTTTTTCACAAATTAGGATCTTGCTATATTTGAATACGATATCAGTTTGGTAAAATATAATTTCATATCGGCGCACACCCGTTGAACAATTCATCAATGTTTTGGTTCGCTATCCTTTATATTTGAAATAGGGTTCGCTACTCCATATCATTCGTGTCATTATTTATGAATATCCCTAATATGAAATACTGAATAACGAGCCTTGTGGCCTAAACAGGTTATTCCTATTTGGAGGAGGGGCGTCTCGTTCAGATGGTATAAAGGCGACGTTCAAATTGTTTTTAGCTTTTGGGAAGTAGTTTAAAATGTTACCTTTTATCCATGATTATTTATAATAGTATAGCAGAGACGGGCCTACTCATGATCAGAAACATCCAACCACGGGTGAGGGGCTAGTGTCAAATCAAATTACGGGTAATTTTAACCGTGTCGAAACCCCGGTGGTTTCAGTCAACATTGACTTTGGCTACGCATGATCGTTCCAAAAATCGCGGAAAAGGGCCGGGGGGTTTTCTGACATTTATGTCCGCGATTTCCCCAAATTAGGGGTGTTTTTGAAGTTATGTCCGCGATTGGGGTGTTTTTTAAAGCCGGCCATGTCCGCGATTCCCAAAACTAAGGGGTCATTTTGGATGCTATTTCCGCGATATCAAAACTAAGGGGTGTGGGTTTTTTTGAGAGGCTTTGTCCACTAAGAAGAAAATAAAATAGAATAAGTATTGTGTCATATCAAATTGTCCCGAGAATAGGGAAAAGGGGTATTTTGAACCAGATGTGTCCTCGTTTTTGCGCAAATAGGGGTCTATATACAAAATGTCCTTGAAATGGGAAAAAGGGGGGTTATTTTTAGTCAAAATGTCCGCGTTTTTGTGCGAAAAAGGGGGTCAAATTAGCAAAATTGTCCGCGAAATGCCGTCAAATAGTAGGGTATTTCAGGATCCTGGAATGATCATGTGTTACTCCTCTGAATAAGACAACTAAAAGAAGAGAACAGATCTGTTAATATTGGGTCAGTCAACATTCTTTAATAATGAGTCCTTTTATTATTTTTCAATTTAACTATCGATTGAAAATTCCGGAAAATGAATCTGTGGTTCTTTTATTTATTTAAACTAATTTCATATACTCAACTTGGTTTTCAGATGTTCACAACTACCCAACAAGACATGGCAATGATTTTAACATGACAAATAACAAAAAGACTTTCCCCGACCGTGCTATTCGAACCAATGGTCCAATTCTCTGGAATTCACTTCCCGAAAACATGAAACAATCCAAATCGTTAAGGCATTTCCGAACCCAGTTAAAGCAAAACCTTATCCAAAATTACGAGTAATCTCTTGTATTTGAGCCCGTCCTTGTTCTGTCTTGTATAATGGTGTTGTGGGTTTCTTATTGTTTATTGTAGTATAAAATGTTTGTTTATGTACTGCTTGTTTTAAGGGGTAGACCATAAACGGGCCTTTCCAGTCTACTCCTCCATATTGTGTTTTTTTTATATATGTGATTGTGATTTGATGTATTATTTTTTTATATGGAAATAAAGATTGATTGATTGATTGATATGTTGGAAACTATCTTACGGATACCTTTTAATCAAAATAATATATAATTTGCAGGAATTTCGTCTTTGCTGCTGTCTTAAGTCTAATAAAAATTCCTTTAAAAAGGAATGGGCGCTCAAATGAACATGCTTCATTTGATTAATTACAATATATTAAATAATGAATCTAGATAGGACTTTTGATTAATTACAAATTATATTAAATATAATAATTTGGTCCTGAAGAAGTCAGAGCTAATCCTGACGAAAGTGTAAAAGTCTTAAACTTGTCCGCCGGCGTACCCGTTAAGCTCTATACTCTGATTTGGCTTCCTCTGGACAGTGGCGTAACTTACCAGACGCAGCTTGTACGCACGCGTATGTATATTCCGCCTTTCAACGCTCATGTGTTAACTGCCCTACCATGACAAAAGGAAGTAATGGACAACAGGAAGGTTTAGAGCTATGAGGCACAACATGTGTTTTTTAAAGAAATTCTGCAAAATATTCAAAAATGTACATTAAATGTGACATTAAACTGATATAACATTAGCAGAATATCACTCATCACTTTTCAAGGCTCTTACAAAAAACATGATTTGCCTTGTATATATCTTGTATCTCCTGTTGTCCATTACTTCCTTTTGTCGTGGTTTATTTGGTAAAAAGTGAACATGCTTCCTTTTTGATATGCTACTTACTCATTAATTAAGAATTTTTGAGGGTTCCTGCTATGATAGAACTGTGTATCAATATCATTTCTATCATTTAGTATAGAAAAACCCATTTTGAAAAAAGTGTCCATTACTCCCTTTTGTCATGGTAGGGCAGTGTAGCCTATACGCCAGCGCCGCGAGTGTTATGTAGCGCAATTAGTAGAACTAGCGGGCACCAGCGCTTCGCGCTGGACCCGCTAGAAGATTTCACGGGGAATAAGTAAACAAAGCGTAAGAAAATGTGATACAATAATATCAAGAACATGTCCTACATGTATACATAATCCAGACGGGGCCCTATTAAAACAATCCGAATAGCGCAGGTGCTTTTGATAATCCAGGTATACATGTGCCTTAATCTAGGTAGGCCTACGTTTGTGTTTCCCGATACCTATGTAGGCCTCCCATGAGACCTGAAATGCGGGTACCCGTTGTCCCATTATATCCAGGGACCCCATAGGCCTAAGCCCTACCCCCTAATCCAGTTGCCCCAGGTGCTCTTAATAATGCACCGGATACCACATAATCAAGGTAGGCCCACTGCAGTGTGCCGTTATCTCGAGATACCCAGGTGCCCTTACTTTATCATATTCAAGTACATTAAACGCGGGTGCCGAAGATAGCGGGCAGTAAAAGTCCTATCACAATAGGCAGAGGTCAAAGCGTTATAAATGTTTATATAAATATCAAGAGTATGTCCTTAAATAATTCAGGTACTAAAGTGCCCTTGATATAATGTAAGTGACATGGTGCCCTTAATACACCATGAGCCTAGGCCCAATGTGCTCTTAAATAATACAGATACCCATGTTTCTAATCCAAGAAGGCCTACTCCATCAACGTGTTTTTAATACCCCCAGTTATTACCTCCTGTCAGCGCATGTTTCTACCTATTTTGTACCCCAAATAATAAAAAGTTGAATTTTTATATCAAAATTGAAAGTTTTAAATGTCTCCCCGATTCTTTTATTACCCCTCCACCCCGTTTTCCTCCTTTAACATTTTGGTGCTGGTGTCGCCACTGCCCATTATGCACATACTGTATCCAGGTAATTCAGTATAGGCCTACGTTCTGAGCGTTATAGTTTTATAGTCGGTCGTTTAGTTTTATGGTCGGCGGAGTCTATCATCAAGATCACTTGTACCATTCCACGCTTGTACTTGAGCGCAATGTATGCCATCCGGGTTTTGTTTGGCCTATTTACATTAAATACATTATTCCTTCAATAGGCATGTGGGGCCTTACGTATAGTATGTAGTCCCTTTGTCAGGTTTGCTGTGTTCTATAAAGCCTCCAGAGATACTATCTGAGTGTACACCCTTAAAATCCAGTTATCAAACGTGGCCCACCTGCGCATAGCATATCCAGGTAATTTGAGACTCGTTTTATTATAGTGAACCCTGTAATCCAGATACCACGGATGCCCTTAATATTCCAGACACTCTATAATAATCATCATAATGTACCACACAAAAAAACACGTTCCGTTTATTCTGATGCCCCATGTGCCCTTATATCCAAGTGCGGAGAGGAGGAGGGTGGCTTCAGCTGTTTAGAGTACACTATTAGAAAAAGGGTGCAGAGGGGTTCTTGGCTGTCCCGTATATGGTTTAAAGGTTCTTTGATTTTGAAGGCCCCCAAAAGGTTCTGTAGAGAACCTTTAGAGGTTCTAAAGACCAATGTTTGCCCATATTTTGCCTATTTTGAACCTTAAAATGGTTCTTTTTGGAACCTTTTAAGGTGATATAAAGGGTTCCATACGGCCGCGGGACAGCCAAGAACCCCTGAAGCCTGAAGCATCCTTTTTCTAAGAGCATGAAGAGTGTACGGACTGCCTGCTTTCACTCTGCTCCGTTACAATGTGCACGGTTTGCGCCACAAACGCGTACACTTTTTGTGCTGCGTCATTACGTGTGCGCCGAACCGCGTTCGCCATGTTAAACGCGGCCGCGCGGCACAACATAGAAACGGTTGACATGGTACTGCCAGTTTCTTTATCGTTAGCAAACGTCGCATTCATCTATGTTACTAATGTGAAAGTGTCATTTTAAGATCTGTGTAAGAGTTTTTGTTTACATTTAGAAAATGCCGTGAAATATTTTTATTTGTCGGACGTATAAATGCTTGTTACTATGCGATCTTTAAGAATAACAAACAGCCGCATATACAGAAATGTAGCTATATCCCTGAAGAAAATATGTTGGGTGAAGACCATATGTCACCACTCACTCCGAAAACCACAATTTGTGTCCGAACAGTAGCTACCCGGAACTATTTTTCTGAACAGTTTTTTGTGCAGTACCGCTTGCGGTACTGCACAACTCCGCTTGCATTCCCGCTTCGCGGGAATGCAAGGCCCGCTTGGTGTCTCCGCTTGCGGATATGCACACATTTATTGGCATTGCCGCAAGTGGACCAAACACCCGCTTGCGGGGATGCACTTATTTGTTCACATCGCCGCTTCGCGGACTTGTCGCTTTTGGATCGCTTTTCCCCACGCGGCAATGCACACATTTATTGGAACTTCCGTAAGCGGAGCCAACTACCCGCTTGCGGGGTTACCATTATTTGTTCACATCTCCGCTTCGCGGAATTGTCGCTTTTAGATTGCTTTTCCGTGCGCGGAAATGTCCATATTTGATTGTACCTCCTCTTGCGGGGTTACCATTATTTGTTCACATCTCCGCTTCGCGGGATTGTCGCTTTTAGATTGCTTTTCCGTGCGTGGAAATGTCCATATTTGATTGTACCTCCTCTTGAGGGGTTACTATTATTTGTTCACAATTCCGCTTCGCGGAATTGTCGCTTTTAGATTGCTCTTCCGCGCGCGGAGTTATCGAAATAATCATCCAATGTCCGCTTGCGGGGATACAATTATTTGTTCACATTTCCGCGATATTGATTCATTATAATGCTCCTCGGTATTCATGTTTGCATTCATTTTACCAAGCGTTCTCCAATATTACAAAACTTATAGGCCTACTTCATAATACATAAACACCACATCCGAAGATGAAACTAATGGTTACGCATCACATACCAATATATTATAGAGGATCGCATAGGCGATTCAATAGGGAACTTGAACAATTTAAATAATAATATTAATAGTAGGCCTATAATATTTAAATATCTGTATTCCATTGGGTATATACCCGGGGGTATATAGGCCTGTGTGATATAGTTTTTGTGCGGGAGACAGCAATTCTATTCCGTGACCATGGTGACTATTCACCTGCATGACCACTTAACCTCTTAAGCTGTGGATTACTATGGAAGCTGTGAAACACTATTGTCTATTCAACCTATTGAAATAAAATTTGACTGTGCTGTAAGAACACATCCTGTCGTCTATTGAAATACAACTTGGCTGCGTAATTACAATCAATACAGGAGATAACATTTCTATTATGTGACAATGGTGAGTGGTGACTATACGCCTGAATAAATGACCACTTGACCCCTTAAGTTGTGGATTACTATGGAAGCTGTGAAACACTGTCTTTTATGTCTATTCAGCCTATTGAAATAAAATTTGACTGTGTTGTAAGAACACATCCTGTCGTGTATTGAAATACAACTTGACCGTGTGTAATTACAATCAATACAACCACGTGATAATTTGTTCTGATAAATCGATAGACATGTTGTTATTTTCTCCTGACCAAAGTAAAAGAAGAGGGATAATCTTTTATTATATCATGCTACCCTTAAATTTCCCAGGGACCGATAATTATCAAAAAAATCGGCTTTTGTATTTATATAACATCGTATTATTTGTCAACCAACATCATAATAACCCCTACTGTATTTAAAGTAGTATACATTTAAAAATATTTAAACCAATGAAGAGTTTGTATATGCAAAGCGTGTTAAGTCCAAACATGAGAGATACATTAAAATAAGTACAAACATGCCTAGTATTTGTTAAGTAATCCTTGCGATAGACAATGAGTTAGGAAAGGTATCTGAAAAATAAACATAATATTGGTTAAAACCAGTCCTATACTATCGCGTGGAAATGAACTCTGATACGCTTTTAGATTAGGGGAGTAATGAAAATATAGGATCATCCCTAGCTTCAAGTATCAGCCACACTGGAAACGATTATTCTTCTTATCTTAATGAGAACATTAGTTCAACCTGCTTTTTCAAACCAACAAATGATGATGAAATAATAACACTAATAACTAAACTTGGTAGTAACAAGAGCGCGGGTCATGATAATATTAAATCAGATCTAATAAAAAAGATATCAACGGAAATAGCTTATCCGCTAACGCTATTATTCAATACATCGTTAAGTAGTGGTGTAGCGCCTGATGATTTAAAAATAGCTAAAGTTGTACCTATCTATAAAAAATATGATCCTCAAATATTTGGAAATTATAGACCTGTATCTGTATTACCCTGTTTATCAAAGATTTTGGAGCGTATTGTGTATAATCGCTGCTATGATTTTCTTTGTAAACATAATATTTTGTATGATCAACAATATGGATTCCGTCAAAAACATTCTACTTATATGGCAGTTCTAGATGTTGTTAATGATTTGACTAAGAAAATAGACGAGGGAATGTATAATGTTGGCATTTTCATGGATCTATCTAAAGCGTTCGATACCATTGACCATACCATTCTATTGCATAAATTATCTCACTATGGTTTCAGAGGTGTTGCTTATAATTGGTTTTCTAATTACCTTTACAATAGAAAACAGTATGTGTATTATAATGGTATAGAATCTTGTAAATTAAATATATCTTGCGGTGTACCCCAAGGGTCAATTCTTGGACCACTTTTATTTATAATATATATGAATGATATCTGTAACACATCCACACTTTTATCTTTTATACTATTTGCTGATGACACCACCGTACTCTATAGTCATAATGATCTGTCAGTTTTATGTGACACTTTAAATATCGAGCTCCGTGAGGTATGCAACTGGTTCAAAGCAAATAAGCTGTCACTCAATGCTAAAAAGACCAATCAAATGTACTTTGGGACATCTTATCAAACAAGGAATATAAGTGATCAACACAACATTTACCTTGATGGAACAAAACTTGTTCGTGCGCGTGAAGCAAAGTTTTTAGGTATTACAATTGATGAAAATCTTACATGGAAAAAACAGATTAATAATACGTGTAGATCATGCTCTAGAAACATAGGGGTCTTAAACAAAGTCAAATACTTTTTACCTAAACATGTATTGTATCAGTTGTATTGCTCAATGGTTTTGTGCTATCTCAATTACGGTATATTATTATGGGGAAATGCTCCTCAAGAGTATTTAAACAAAGCTTTTCGTTTGCAAAAAAGGGCACTAAGAATTATATCAAATAGCTCCTACCTAAGCGCATCAAAACCTTTATTTGAAAAATATAACACATTAAATGTTTTCAACATGTATAAGAAAGAAGTAACTATTTTTATGTATAAGTACAAACATGGAATGCTACCAAAATCATTCTCCGGTATTTTTACGAACCACAAAGATGTACATACTTACAACACAAGAAATAAAGATAACTATCAATTAGGCATACATAAGACAAAGGGGCTATTAATCACAGGACCAAAGGTGTGGAATAGTTTGCCAAATGATATCAAAGATGCTACAAGCATTAGCCAATTGAAAAGAAAAATCACAACCTATATACTTGCAGCCTTAATTATGTTGTCGCGTGTTCATAAGTTGTACATTCACCAGTAAATAGTATTACACGTTTGTACTCTTGAGCTGATTGTTATTACTATCTATATTACAATTTATACATTAATACACGCTTTTCGTATTTGTAATACCATAAATTAATTAATTAATTAATTAATGTATTGATAAATTATTTAATTAACAGACCGACAGATAATTCAGTAGAATATTATTGTATACAGCATACTATTTTAAATATTTCATATCCCTTTTTATCAGTAGTTTATAAACATTCCGTCAGGATCCGTACTGTAATGGTATCTTGAGAACTTGTGTACAACACTGTGACAATGCTATACTTTAAAAAAAACCAATCAAGAGCACATACTTTATCAAACTAAACCAATATTATGTCAAGTAACTTAAATCTTAAATCAATAACAAACAACAAAACAATCACGTTGCTGCTTCCACGTGGGATATAATGTATACTCATTGCTTGTTTACTTTTTCGTTGTCTTTTCTTGTTGTTGTTGTTGATTTTTTTCTTCTTTTCTGTTATGTTAACTTATAATTTCTGTAATTGTATATTTTGTATATTTATCTGTATTTGTAGAATGTAAGCTTTGTTTAAGGGGGTGCAACAACGTCAGGCTTTTGCTTTTAGTTGTTCCTCCTCCATCATATTATTTGTTAAACTGTCATTGTATTTTGTCTTTGTTGATATGATGGAAAATAAATAAATATTGAAATTGAAATTGAAATTGAAGTTACAATGACAGTAGCTGAATGATTATCAATTATATATTAAATTAAATAAATTCAATTAAATATACTAGGTTTTCCCGGCGAATTTCACACTATACGCGTTCAATTTTAATAGTAAAAGATGCTTTCGTTTTCCCGTGAAATTGATTGAAGTTCAGAATCCCGTTGTCTATTTCATGATTGGTAAATCCTTTTCCTAAAATGTGCAGCGAATCGTAAACTAATGCGCAATTATTTAGTGAATTGTTTTTCAATTGAGAGCAAAAAAGAACGCACGATACAAACCTGTTGCGTATAACACTTTCCACGCGGCAATTATAGTTTTACCATATTATACAAAACATATTTTTTAGAAACCTTTCCCCATTTTTAAAGTCTATCTTAAGAATCACTGATACAATAGGCAAGCGTGTACTTATTTTAATGCACTTCTCATAATGATTCGATTCCAAATATGGTGACTTCATAATGTTGACATTTTTAAACATTTAGGACTGTCGTCTGCAGGCGACTACCGCGTGGAAAGCGTTCAGATTGTTTTCAAGATATGAAAATAAAAATGTCGCCGTAATTAGATATGCCAACAACAATATTTGTGTCGGTATTCATATTTGCATGTGACATCTTTTTCACGATTTCAAAAAAAAATGGGTCGGGCCTGTAGAAACTGGGTTTCTTTTTTTCGTCGCCCTATCACAATTTTGGCAAAGTTTAAGTTGACATGGATTAAAAAGCTCGCGGATTCAGAATATAACACATGAACAAATATTCCTATTTCTTTATTGAAAAAAAAAACATGGTTGAAGTTAAATATTTTCAAATGCCGAGTTTTTAGAATACCGCAATTTTGAAACCCCAAAATACAGAAACTATTAACGAAATAGAAAACTGGGAGATATGATATGGAATTGAGTGTAGTTTGAGCAAAGGTATAATACATTACTTTAAAGGAATGGATAAGATAAAGAATAGGTATTATTTATGTATCACAATTATTCAAAGATAGGGAAGTTCTGGGATTGTAATCTTCTATTAAATGAATATTATGTGATCTTTTCCAGGGGGCGCCCTCTGTCCATGATTTGTTTTTAGAAAGTATATTTTCTTGCAGAGTTACATTTCTATCACATTGCATAACATGTGTATATCTATTTGATAAATACTACTTTATGAAGTCTGATTATGATCCGATGGCGAACTTGCCCCGGCCTATGGGCATGATGGGCGAGCTGCCCCACCCTCCAGGGGTGGTGCATGGGCACCCTTTTGAGACACTGTCTTGATTTCCTACTTATCACTTTACACTAAGGTTTAGGGTATTGAAATTGTGGTCGTACGTAGCCAAGATATCAACAAAAAAATTAAATCTTTCATAGGTCGGTCCAATCATTCTTTAAAACTGACGTCTCGAACCCATTTCAAATGAAAACGGGCAAACACTCCCCACTCTCCCCTAGTGGTGAAATGTTTACATTTGATGAAATAAAATTAGTTTTGTTCATAAAGCTAATTGCATACAATACATAGTTGTAAGCGTGCGATACCTATACGTTTGTGGTAAAATAAAAGAGGCGTTAAATCGGATCGACGATATGACATAAATAACCAGCTTATTATAGGGGCCTATAATTATCCTTTTAGCTGCAAGTTACAAATGTAATGATTCAGCATCTTACTATAAATCTGGAAACGGTGTGTGTTTGTGTGTGTGTTTGTGTGTTTGTGTGTGTGTTTGTTATCCTTATTTCTCCGTTAGTTGTGATCAAAGTGGCGCCTAATTTGCATGAAAGATAGAGGAAATGACGGGAAGGGTGTTAAAGTTTATTCCACTGAAATTGGTTTCACAATTGGCTCCAAAAGCAGCAAAAAACCGCTCAGATTTGGCTCATAAATGCCACTAGAATTGAACAACATTATGCGTTGCGCGTACTACCGCGTAATCATACCGTGGTAACACGTCGCGTGCATGTTTACGCAAGGGCTCACTGCCGCTCGCGGCACACGCACTCCTGCACATGGCGTGAAGCCTGTACAGTTTGTTGGTAGGGTATTTGGTGTCATGTTGGGGAGGGAGAGGGGAGAGGGGAGGGGGGAGTGCGGGTGGTGTAAAACCACGGGAAATGATGTAGGATAGGCCTATAGGGTTATAATGGATAGCGTTTTGCGGGGGTTAATGAAACAACATGATTTCTTTACTTTAAGTTGGCATGCCAAACAATCTAAGGGACCGAGGGTTAATGAAGTATAGCCACGGGAAATGGTTTAGGGAGGGTTGTGATTATAAATCAAATTGGTTTGGGTGTGTGCATGGGGGTGGGGGGGGGGGGGTAAACCACGGGAAATGTTTTAGGATAGGATTAAAAGTTAATGAAGTAGCCGCGGGAAATGGTTATGGGTTATGATTATAAATCCACCTGGTTGGTGTAGTTGCAGTGTGTGTGTGTGGGGGGGGGGGGGGGGGCGATTGTAGGGGGTTTATGTGGTTTTAAAAGTACCATCGGAGGGTTAACTTGATGCGGTTTGAGAAATAGGGGTTAATACAGTAGCCACGGTAAATGGTTTAGGAGGGATATGGTTATAAATCAACCTGATTGGGGGGGGGGGGGGGGGTGTTGTAGGCGGTTTAAAATGCCTTTAGAAGGGATATGGTTATAAATCAACCTGGTTTGGGGGTGTTGTAGGGGGTTTATGTGGTTTCAGAGGTAGGTGGTGGCATAATCATCTAGCGGGGACCCGAGCGTAGCGAGGGTACGCCGCTAGTAATTATAATAACCGTGATATCTGTATGATGCACATTGAAATATTCGGTATTGCAATGTGTAATTTAGTATTTTGAATGATTTGATTTGAAACTTATATTAAAGGAATACTATGTGATCTCTTCTAAGGGGCGCCCTCTATCCATGATTTTTTTTTAGAAAGTAGATTTTCTTGCAGATTTACATTTTTGATCATAAATCATAATAGGCCCCCGGCCCCCTATATCCCGAGTCACAGAGCGATACGATTCCTAATTACTTAAACAGCATGGCTTTTAGGGGTTGAAAGTAGATTGTTCGCTAGCTAGTTTATTTTCATTCTAAAAACATAATTTTGTAATTAGGAATGGTATCGCTCTATATTCATGATTTATGATCAGAAATGTAGGTTGCAAGGAAATCTGAAATCTGCTTCCAATTTTTTTCCAGGATTGAGGGCGTGTCCCCTGGAAAAGATCACATAATCATAATATACATGTAAGATTAAATATGTAAGGGTGCGTTCGTTACTAAGGAAGCAAAGATGTATTTATATTGTTGAAAATTACGTAAAAAAATACAGGGCGAGTAAATAAAAAGTGTACTCAACTTTGAGATTTTATATCTCAGTAAATCTGTCTAAAAAATGCACAGATTATTTATTGAGGCAGACGTAGACGGCTCAAATGATATTATTTTTGTTGAAATTTGTCGTGGTAATTTTGCGTAAAAATGAACATTTTATAAATCGAACACGATTTGCGATATTTTGATTTATAAGATCTATTGTATTTCACTATTGAAAACGGTCCACACTCTAGTCCGAGCTGAATCCGACTATCACAAAAACCAGAATGTTTGTTGTTGTTGTTGCTAAATGCAACTATTTTGTCATTATATCGCATTTAATGTTTGAGAAAATATCTGAGAATGTTGATTTGTCTTTGTTAGTTAGCTATTATGTATCATATATGAATCCACTTGTTAAATGCATATTATGTCATCTTTTCCATGGGCGCCCTCTATTCATGATTTATTGCAGATTTACATTTCTGATCATAAATTCATAAATTAAAAATATATTCTGAGTTTATATTCAGAGCGATACGATTCCTAATTGTGGTTTTAGAGTGAATTTAGAATGAAAAATAAGTTGTCGCGCAGACTCATATAAAATATTGGGATTTTTTTTGCTAGTGATAGTGAATAAATTGCCGTAGGCCCCATACATAATTGGTTCCCTTCATATTCTGATAACAAAAATGTCTTAAACGATTTGACTTTGAGTACACTTTGTTCACCCTGACTGGGATACTGATAATTTTAATAATGTTGACTCACTATATGGGATAGTTGGAAATTAAAAGTTTTGAATGTTGCTGGTGGGATAAAGATATTACTGCTTGTAAGTTACACAGACAATGGTGTAAAGGTGATAAGACTCAAGAGGGCTACTATTGAAGGGGATAAGCTTTGGAGTGATTACCAAGTCAAACGTCATATAGCTAAATCCCTAATCAAGGATAAGATTATGCAAATGCGTATTGGATAGGTCTATTCAAATTGCTCAATAGGGTGGTCCTCTTTGATGTAAGTTCTGGCAATAACTCAGGGGTAGGCAACCTAAACAGGATGTTCATTGTCTTAAGGGGCCAGGGGGTAATAATATAATATTTGATAAAATGAAACAATAAGTTTTGCAATATTGGAGAACGCTTGGTAAAATAGAAGAGATTTGTAAATAATATTAGAACTTGTAATAAATTGATAATAAATGTATAAGTGATATTGACCTAGGCCTAAGCTTAGATATAATTAGAGATGCTATTAGGAAATGTAAGAATGATAAATCGTCAGGATTGGATGACATTACTAATGAATTATTGAAAATGGCGGCACGTGCCCCATCAACCGCTCGATATTATCCTTATTTCGTAAAATTATTGAATTGCAATCTACACCATCTGCTGAGTGGAATAGGGCCTAAGGGTGTTAAGAATAAGGAGATCGCAAAGATCTTAATAATTGCACGCGCGGAAAAGCAATTCAAAAGCGACAACTCCGCGAGGCGGAAATGTGAACAAATAATGGTATTCCCGCAAGCGGACATTTGAAGAATATTTCGATGACTCCGCTAGCGGAAGTATTAAGAAATATGTTCTTTTCCGCGCGCATAAAAACAACCCAAAAGCGACAACTCCGCGAAGTGGAAATACGATTAAATAATGGCAATACCGCTAGCGGGCATTTTGATGACCCCGCTTGTGGAAATGCTGAAATATTATTGCTTTTCCGCGCGGCAAAGCAATCCGAAAGCAACAATCCCGCGAAGCGGAGATGTGAATTTTGTTTTGCTTTTCCGTGCGCGGCAAAGCAATCCCGAAGCAACAATCCCGCGAAGCGGAGATGTAATTTTTAAATAAACTATTCCCTAGACCACCATTACCTGCGTTCAAACGTGCACAGAATACCAAATCGTGAGATCAAGGCTCCCGCCATCTGAACACACACAAAAGATGAAAGATGCCGCACCTTCGATCCATGACAACTCATCAACAATGCACTATCCGCCGACGCCCAAATCCGGTCCACTTGAACCTGCTTATCCAAATGCCGATTTCAATGATTTCGATTTTGAAGTACTTCAATGCTTATTTGACTTAGCGTGGGAATGAAATTGTTTATCCCGGCACGGGAACCTAATTTAATATCTCAATAATTAATTACTAATTAACAAAGTAATTGTTTATCTTAATTTTTGATTTGATTCTGTCTAAACCTATCATCTCTACCATGTACAAATGTGAATACCATGATTACACCTATCTAGATATCAATCAGTGATACGCTTGTAGCTATACCAAAAGCATACACAACAGCCTCACTAAGATCTAAAATCAAACATTATGAACTTGTACGGAATAAAGACATGATTTAATAACATAAAAATGGAGTAATTTTGTCAACTTGCGTGATCTTAAAGAACGACGCATTACAGAATTATGCCAAAAACTATACCATGAATCATCTTAAAGTTATTGCTCCCCCTTCCCCCATATTGCCATTAAACGGCGTAGCTGATGAGAATCTCTAACTGAGATTCGAAACCGGTCCTACCCTTACCCCTTCTGTTGAAATACCGCATATCATCAACATATGCCTATGATTACATTTATTTCACTGTGTATGATCCATGCCTGTTATTGATAATGCATTGTATCTTTTAGCCTCGATAGATCATGTTGTTTTGGGCGGACCCCCACTAAATACTTTAGGAGTCAACTCTACTCTAAAGGTACTAGTGATTCTATATTTTTTACCCCTTCTGTTTAAATACCGCATATCATCAACATCCGGGATCAACATATGCCTATGATTACATTTATTTCACTGTGTACCCCGATGCCTTTTATTGATAACGCACTGTATCTTTTAGCCTCGATGGCGGACCCCCACTAAATACTTTACGAGTCAACTCTACTCTACATTTATTTCATGGTAATACCGCTAGCGGGCATTTTGATGACCCCGCTTGTGGAAATGCTAAAATATTATTGCTTTTCTGCGCGCGGCAAACCAATCCGAAAGCAACAATCCCGCGAAGCGGAGATGTGAATTTTGTTTTGCTTTTCCGTGCGCGGCAAAGCAATCCCGAAGCGACAATCCCGCGAAGCGGAGATGTAATTTTAGAATAACTACAAGCGGTAAGTTTGTGCCGCGTTGGGAAATGTAAACAAATACGTGCATGTCCGTAAGCGGGAAAGCAAAGCCAAAGCGACAATTCCGCGAAGAGGAATTACAAACAGGAAGTGGTACCTCCGCTTGAGGACTTTATTCCCCGCTTGCGGCAATACCAATAAATGTGTGCATATCCGCAAGCGGAGATACCAAGCGGAGCTTACATTCCCGCTTCGCGGGAACGCAAGCGGAGTTTTGCAGTACCGCAAGCGGTACTGCAAAGAATTCGGTCCATTTTAATACCTGCTACCCGAGTAAAATAAATTCAACATTTTGGATTTTCACATGTGATCCTTTCTGCGCATGTCTGAAAACGGGAAAAAACGGGTATTGAACTATCTAATTAGCTCGGGTATTAGAGGCGCAATTACCACGCTTTTTCAGTTGAAGAGGGACGCGAGTGCAAAATTATTATTGAACTATCTAATCAGGCGAGGGACCGAAAATTAGTATATAGATAAGCGGCCATCACGTCCATGTCTTTTTATGTATCAGCAAAATTCACACCGCGTCCACGTCTTTTCATAACCCTGGCGAAATTTCACCGCGTCCACCGCGACTGCGTCTATTTTCAAACCTAGTACTTGACATTTTGCACTATCACAAACAGACGAAAAGAACACCCTCCACACCAACTATTTTTCATATACTTAGATAAAATTATATCGACATTTCTGGCCAAAACATCACCCTCCACACATACCTTAACCATAGCGAATTGTGTATAAAATAACCAACATCACACACTAAGCATACCCCTGTGAAGGGTATAACAGAATTACTCCCTATTTAGTATTGATCGATCGATCGATCAATCAATCGATCAATCAATCAATCAATCAATCAATCAATCAATCAATCAATCAATCAATCAATCAATCAATCAATCAATCAATCAATCAATCAATCAATCAATCAATCAATCAATCAATCAATCAATCAATCAATCAATCAATCAATCAATCAATCAATCAATCAATCAATCAATCAATCAATCAATCAATCAATCAATCAATCAATCAATCAATCAATCAATCAATCAATCAATCAATCAATCAATCAATCAATCAATCAATCAATCAATCAATCAATCAATCAATCAATCAATCAATCAATCAATCAATCAATCAATCAATCAATCAATCAATCAAATCAATCAATCAATCAATCAATCAATGTGATTGATGAATAAAGTAATAATTTTAAAAGCGACTTAATCATATTATTACTAATGAAAGTTTAGTAGAGAACTCAGCAGTTTAGAATTGAAGAATCCAACTTTCCTGGTGTTTATATTATACCCACGTACTAAACTACCAAGACCAACCCACTGATCTCTGCATGTAAGTAATTCATAATTGAACCAGTCAGTATAGGCCTACATAACAGATGAGTTGATATTGAACAGCGGACTGCGTAAACTACAACTGTAGACCGCCCCAACCCAAACCTCTCAATGCCCTGATACAATGTACATGCAATGCTTTGCTATTATAATACATCTATATGCAGACTGCATTATAGCTGAGATACTGCACTGTACATATTCATATCGAGAATGTAACCGAGCGTAACTATCTCCATCCTTTATAACGAGCGTGATATTCAGCCTCGTTTATAGTTCGTAAACGCCGATAGCACTCGTACACTACAACTTAACATTTCACTGTTACGTAAATGTTAGTAAGAGACCATCAGTAAACATGGCAGCCTCCATCTATAATATCTAGAAATACCAATTGTGTAAGTTTTCGCAAACTGATGACAATACAAGGGCTCCCGCCGTAGCGGGCGCCCAAAAAGAAACGATATATTGTCTATAATTTCAACAAATTTCAACTGCCATTTGGATTATTTGGACATAGTTAAAGATGTTCATTGATTGCTAATAAGTTCTGTTTGTACGACATTTCAGAGAAATGCCCTAGAAATACCCTTCCTTTTCATTTTGGTGCCAGGTGACTATTTTAAAGAAACGCAAATACTCATGTTGATGCTATTGTAAACGTTGATGTGTGAAACATATTTTAGTTTTGTAATTTCAGGCAGAGAAATAAAATATATCAATATCAACCGGCTTTAAAGCAAATAACGTGCAATTATTATGTCAATTAAAATCTGACAACTTGCAATACAGTATTCTAATTTTACAAAATCATTATATGCTATATTTTGCGTTGGGCTTACATTCCGACACAAGGAAGTAATCATACTATAAAGTATCACGATGCATATAGGGCCTAGAAGATATTTGCAGAACATGTGAATCCTATTTGATATCCTTTGATTAATGATGATGCAGCGTTGCCGGGCTAAAGGTTAGATTTTACGGTGTTTAAGTAATGTCATACTTAGCATTTTTCATAATATTCATTAGATTTTTACCTTGCACATTTTCATTTTTTTTCTAAAATAGTGCGATAATGGTTTGTCGATTGAAATGAAATGTACATGTATTATAAGGCCCTATGTCAAATTGCTAACAGAAAATAACATAACTTTACCATTTCTCAACAACGGATTTAACGTCAACTTTTTATTGACATGACATGAACTACATCGTAAAATGAAACGAAACAAAAATTTGAATTTTATCCATAGTGAAAATGATAATTTTATGATTACCGGGCCTCGGAAAGTTTTGAATTTCCGCTGCATCGAGGCCATTTCTTGTCTATTTTGTAAGAAAAATGGCAATTTAATTTTCAATAATTAAAAAAATAATTGAACATTTGTATAATGATTATGAATGATCCTGGAAAGCGGAGCAACGCTTTTTACAGCGTGGGTTCCGTGGAGCTAAATTTGGAGGCCATTTGCGGTCCATTTTGAAACGGAAAATGGCAAAATGTTATCACTAACATTTTAAAAGATTAATGAACATTTTGTACTTTAGGAGCGATGCGCAACTCTATTTTCATTTCAACACCGAATGTATTATTTGCGAAAATATAGGCTACCGTCAACAATCTTCTCAATATCTCAGATGCGCTTTGAAGCCTCATGTCCACAAGACTATCACTACAACCATGCTAACTGATTCTTGTTGAAAATGCGACTCATACTTTTGGACGGACAAGACTACTATGGACTGAGATGAATTCGTCTTAGCTACAACATAAGGCCAAGAAAAAAAAGTTGTTTGTTTGTCCACGTCCGACCGACCGTGTACCTTGGTGCCGACCGTATTATTTTTTATTTTCTATTATTTTTTTAAAACAACTTTTTGAGCAATTTAAATGGCCAAACGGACCGTTTTATTCCTGATTTTGTACGCTATTGTAAATCTGGTCTTTATAACCACCATCCCCAATAGCGCAGTCCTTTGTAACATGATGTTTATTGCATGAACTTGGTACCCGCGGGGACTATTAAAAGGACTAAATGAAAATTTAATCGCGCGTGCAATTGATGTCATTTTTATAATTTTTATACTAAAAACGCAGTGTGAGAAAATATGAAAACTCTAGTTACGGTTCATATTTGCTCCCAAAATGTTGCTCAACGGCATGAATATCAATTTCAACATAGTATAAAACAATTTGTGGGGTAGTTAGTTCGGGAAAAATAGGTTTAGTAATTCTTTCACGTATATATTTGTAACAGAACTTCAACACTACGATGTTTCACGTTCTGCAATAATAAATGGCGGCGACCGACAACATGTTCACGGTATCTGCGCATTGCAAACTCGGTACAAAAATACTCTTTGACCGAGTTTGCAGTGTTGCAACCAGTACTACAATATTGCAACTTTATACAGATAATCTGTCCAAGCAGAATATCAATTCTAACAAACTCATGAAAAAGAGTTCAATACTATCAAAATGATGTGTTTTGTGTTTGGACGACTTTAATTCACAGTATTCATGCCAAATTTATATTCCCAAATAATATCGGTATTTAAACAAAATAAAAATAAAAATAAAATATCCGACCTACCGACCCTACCTTTTTCGGACCCTCTATGGACAAACAAACAATTTATTTGTTTGGCCTAAGAAGGACATTGATACTCTGAATCAGTAGCAGCAACACCAGCGTAAAAAATGGGGCCAAAGGGTGTTTCGTGAAATTGTTTTTGGAAAGGAAAAATGTTTCTTTAATTATGCGCGCGAAGCGCGCGATTTTTTTTTGGTTTTAATGCAAAATTGCCTGCAAGTTTAAGAGAATTTCATGTATTTTTGACACTAAAAGTCAACATTTTCAATTATTTTTGGGTAAAAATGTTTTGGGGCTCGATTAAAGGAGTTCAGCCACAAATTTCTAGGGGGGCACTCAGTGCACACGGTGTCCCACCACTTTCACGTATGGGGGTGGGTGGGGCACGTGCCCCCCTGCCCCCCCCGGTTCCGCCCCCCCCTTGTGTACATGTTATCAACACTGTAAAGATTTGCAGTTGCTTCTAAAAATTAAAATCGCCTCATCAACATGAAAATGTATTTTAAATCATACACTATACTTGTGAACAATGTTGTATTATGAAACATTTATTTATTGTTGTTAAAAGGATAAACTCAAAATAAAACAATACTGTGAACTAATAATAACTGTTTGTTTTAATATACCATATTGCCTTTAGCGAAGATAAAGCCTGTACATTAGATAGGGCTATTTATTTTCATTTGAAACACACTGTATAATATCCAGTCTATCAGAAATAACTGGCCAGGCCTAATCCGTATTGAATTGTATTGTGCTCTATTGAGGTAGTATTATCTCTATGAATAGGATTCTAGGAAGGCTTGAATATAATTTGATGGCTGATGAACTATTGAGTGTCCCAGCAGAAAAAAGGTCTTACTGAAACTTTAAAATATCGTAATTTGGGATTTTTCCTCTTATGGTCCCAACTTTAACCTCTTATAAAAAGAGTTCCCCAATAGTACATTTTTGTGCATTTTTGTTGGTGATTATTGAATACTTCTTTAGTATTTTAAAACAAAAAACCAGCTTATTACTATTAGGCTCAAAACCACTAAAAACGGCCAATTACGCAAAATACGTGTCGCATGCCTTCAATTAAGAATAAATATGAAAATTGGAAAGTAATTATAAACTTCATGCATTATACATTTTCAACATATAGCCTAATAGACTAAAACTTCTGAAAATTCTAGGACTTGAGTTACGATTTCGTATTTTACACTAAACCGGGCAAAAACCATATGTCGCAAACCACTATCTATAGATAGTTTGTGATGTTGTTGAAAGAAACAAGTCCTGTCGATCGTGCATAAAGTAGTACTAGAAAGCAAACACAGTTGCATGTTTTACCAAAAAATAAAAACAAATGCATTAGAAATATGCAGAGGTTAATTATTTTTAAATTGAAAATTGTCGAAAAGTTCCATGAAACATACGTTACCGTATAGGCCTACATATAACCTCACCCTTTCCCGCCTGTTTTCAGTTTAAAGTCATGTTTCTTTCTTTTATAAAATAACTAACACCTCGTCTAAAGCCTATATGAATGGAGATATAATTTGGGGAAAAGCTTTGGAGAAAAAATACATCTAGTATCATCGGTTTTGTGACCGTATTGTGACCGTATAGTTAAGAAAAGTAACCTACGTTACCAATTTTATCAGAATTAAACAATGGAGTGTATACAAGGAATATACTAAACATAAGTACATGGTACCCTTATTCAACTGAAATTATTTTATTTCATCACCAACCGTATATCATGAACTGGGTCACAGTGAAGTTCAAATGAAACATCCGTTACCGAAACATAGGCCTACGTGACTGCCATTTCACTATAATTCTGTGACATTTTCTTTCTTTCTTTCTTTCCCTTTCTTCTTTTCTTTCTTTCCCCTTTTTTTCTCCTTTACCTTTTTCTTTTTCCTCCCTTTTTCCTTTCTCTCTCTCTTTTCTTTCCCTTTCCCCCTTCTTTTCCTCTTTTCCCTTCCCCCCATTTTTCCTGGTGGGTAGGTTTGAATTTCCTGCTGAGCACCTTCAGGGGGGCAAAGCGCATCTAAGAATATTGAGAAGATTATTAATAGTAGCCTATATTTTTGCAAATAATACATTCGGTTTTGAAATTAAAATTGAGTTGGGCGCGCATCGCTCCTAAAATACAAATGTTCATTAATCTTCAAAATATAAGTGATAACATTCAGCCATTTTCCGTTTCAAAATGGACCGCAAATGGAATGCATCTAAAATTCCAAATTTAGCTCCATGGTACCAATGTAAGAAGCTCCGCTCCGCTTTCCAGGATCATAATCATTAGGCCTATACAAATGTTCAATTCATTTTTTCATTATTGAACAAATTCAGCAATTAAATTACCCTTTTTCTTACAAAATATACCAGAAATGGCCTCGATGCATGCAGCGGAATTTCAAAATTTTCCGGGGCCCGGTAATCATAAAATGTTCATTTTCATTAATTGGCCTACTATTGATAAAATTCAAATTTTCGTTTCGTTTCATTTTACGATATAGTTCATATAGGCTACACAGGTTAATTTACAAAATTGTATATAGGCCTACCTACCTGGTCACATTTTGGAAATCTTGTCATTAGGTTGCGGATTTAGGTGGTTTAAAAAAAAAAATTATTGCTGGTATAAAGTACAAATTCGTGGGCCTTTACTATGTCATGAATGTGTTAATTATATCAAAATACGCCATTTAATGGCCCCTGAGTGCATATCAAAACCCAAACATTCCCGCCGGCCCTTAAGCGGGCGCCGGCCCTTAATGCGCTCCACTCGCTCCGCTCGTTTCGCTTGCATGGTCGTAATTTACGAGGCCCTCCACCGCGCCTGATCTCAGCCCGTGATATGAAAAGTATATGGAATTCCAAATCAAACTTCAAAAAAAGTATGGAATTCCATATCAAACTTCAAAAAAGTATGGGAAAAAAGTCTGGAATTCCAGATCAAACTTCAAAAAAAGTATGGAATTCCAGATCAAACTTCAAAAAAGTATATTGGTGGGGGAAAAGTCTGGAATTCCGATGTCCTCTATCTATAGGGGCGGGGGGGGGGGGGGGGGGGGTCTGAAAAAGTCTGGAATTCCAAGAACATGTACCAAAAAGTATGGAATTCCATTGAAAAATTGGTGGGGGAAAAAGTCTGGAATTTCGATGTCCTCTAAGGGAGGGGGAGGGGGGCGGTCATTATTTCTGGAATAGCACATGTCATCGATCCCTACAGAAAATTCAATGTTAGGCTATTTATTCCCCTTTTCGTGGACCATTTTTTCTGATCCCACCCCGGCCCCCACCCCACCCCGGCCCCCACCCCACCCCATATTTTGCAACCTTCCCGGTATATATGATCACCCCATGATCACTATGATCACTATCCCTATTGTATCGGGTGATCGGCACTCGTGATCGGGTGTGTCATTCAACCACGCTTTCCAAACAAGCATGACGGCACAAAATGTGCAGTGAACCGGTAGTGTGTGGGTGTGTCGAGGGCCCGTCGTGGGTTCAACTGAATCAACGCATGTGATTGGCTAACGTAAAATAGCTGACGCAATATGATTGAAACTGCATCATGCATCAGCAGCATATTGCATATTGTACTTTACACCGCCGGAATATTCTGGAATTTCACCATAGTGGTTGGTATGTGTACAATATGCAGTATGTGTCTGGTATGTATTTTGCATTTCAACTTTGCATCGTCACGCCAGAAAAGGTCTCCTGCTCCCGGCTTGTTGTGGTGTTTGGATCGACTAATCGATTTCGATCAGCGCATGCTCGTTTGTAGCACTATTGGGCTACTTATGGCAATGTGATAATGGGCTACTATCCCTGCTACTATCGCAATGCGTGTAAATAACCAATACACAAATCATACAAATCATACGTTTAAAAAAAATACTTGGGCGACTCTTTATTGGATATTGGGTAATAATATTTAGCAACACTACATACACGTGTGATCTGTTGTAGCTAGCATATTAAAATATTAAAATATAACTGTTTTAGTGTTTACACAGCATCGCCGGCTCTCCTTGAATTGTATACTGAAGGTAAATTCTTTGCGCTGTGTTAACGCACTAAACAGACTCGCAACATCAAGCCGTTTTGATTTTCAATCAAACAGAAAACCAGTAATTTCTCTTAGCAAACTGCACACTACATTCCAACGATCGCGATGGAGGCCAAAAGAGCACGATTAGAAAACGGACAAAACGGCAGCAATGGTCATGGTGATGCGATAAGCGAAACTACTTTCCCCCATTTTGGTACTGATGCTATACACAAGGGGCAGGATCCTCATCAATGGAAGAGTTTGGCTGTTTCGCCTCTGATTTGCATGTCGTCAACTTTTGCCCAGGATAAACCAGGCAGTACACCGGGCGTAAGTATGAAATATGGGGCGTTATTCTCAAATTGATCTACCATACAATACACATGCCTGCCCTTACCATGCAGATACGGAATCATGGAATACCGTGACGGAATAAAAATGGGGCATATTAATTTATAATAATATTTATAATAGCCTTATACCAATGTACCAGTACGACCAACAAATGTATAATTTAATGACCATATGAGCATGATGGGCAATAAGCATGGTACATGTGGTTAGGGGAGTTCCCAAAATTGTCTTTTATTTATTATTCATTTGTATGACCCCAAGGCCAACCCCCTAAAAGAATGCAATTATTTGTATTACCTCCCTATTCATGTTGATTATTTTTATGACCCTACTCAGACATGCAGATTGGGACGCTTTGAGTTAGAGGTCCGTTGAAAATTTAGCTTGTCATAAATATTGCCTTTATTAACCCTAACCCTACCATATACCCCAAAATACCACGACTGGGCACGTTGGTACCACCCGGCGTGGAAGTTTTTTGATGACAAAATGGACCCAGCCCATATACTATAGTTGGCGCAATACTGTAAAAGCCAATATTGTCGCGCATTTTGGTATCATAGACATTTCGCGAATTGTTTTTTTCGCGGGCGATTTTCAGGATGCATTGCATGAATGTTGAAAACAATATTTTTGTGTGTTATAATTTTCACGGAAAAAGATTTTGCGCGAAAATAAAACCACCGCGAATATTTCAGCTTTTACAGTATACAGTATTCTGCGCAAACTAGCCTTGACAGCCGTGGTGTAGTGGGGAATTCTTCGCCTCTGGTGCGAAAGGTCCCTGGATCAAATATCGGGGGGATATTTTGGTCGATTTTCCACGTTGAAGAAAAAATTCTGAAAAAGTAGGGGGTAGAGTTAGGGTTAATGTTTACCCCTGACTTCTCTGTAAAGGACTATTCAATGTCACGTCTCATGTTTGTATTTTTCACAGTTTTCAGCTTTTGAAATCCACATCGGAGTTTGTTAATTCTTTCCAAGCTAGCTTATTTACACTATACTTTAATGCCCTTTAACTACCGAACCACCTTCTAATAATAACATTTCATTTTCTAATAATTATTGAAAACGTAATTATTTTGTTTTTAGCATAAACCGTGCCTGTGCAGATGTTCACTTCATGTTGATTTTTCAAATATACGAGGAGGAAAACATGAAATTAATATAAATATTAATTATATTGTGTGGAGGTCATTTACGTTTAAAGAAAGCCATTGGTGTCCTCAGGGGTCACCCTGAGGAGGCAGTTTGCTTCGCGATCTGCCTCCTAAAAATGAGGGCAAAGAGTTGTGTGCAATTAGCAGTTAATGCTGTCAGTCACTCTCACAGGTTTTATCAGCATGCTGCTATTAATCTGACAACAAACAATCTTAAAATGTAATCTTTAATGTTTACATATCAGATCAAAATACTACAATGCAATTAAAGGACAAACAAGGGTTGACAAGATAGTCATGACCTCAATTGTTTGTAAAATTATTCCGGATGTGTTGATTCTTTGTTGGTTAATGTAATAATGCTGAATGTGTTGATTCATTAGGCCAAGTAAAACAAAACAAATTAAAATGCCTGTAATTTAGATTTTATACATAGGTTAAATACATAGGATAGGTTAACATAGCAAGATTATTTAAATTAGTAAAATTAAAATGCGCCACTAAAAGGTGGTGTTAGCAAATGCGCTAAATTTTGATGCCGTGAAATGTTTTGATCAATTTAAATAATACTAATAGAATAGAACCCCTGAGGTTTAACTTGTGACTTGACAGGAAATGGTTGCTTACCCAATGCAATCAACTCATGATCAATTCCAGGAAAGAAAAAATGCAATTGGTCTAACTGTGGAATGTGGATATGACGTATGAAACAAGTACTGGTATATTACATAAATCATATGTACACGTGTACAATAATACAATTACAGAATATTGATGTGTCTAAATGAACTCACCAGTAAATTCACAAGCGAGGATTAAAGTGAACATGAATGATGTAGTGTACTCTGGATAGGAACGAGTCAGGTAGAATTGAATTGTATGCAATTTGCCATTATTCGAGCCTATTCGGGTCTGAAAATTTAACCCAGCATGTTTTCACCTTTAGGCAATGTCTTAAACATGCAAATACTGGAGTTCACAATGCACATTCGTAAACATGTGGTAATAGTGTTTAGTCTAGAGGCTGTGTAAGAGTTTATTGTGAATGAAAAACCCGATTGTATTATGTGTCCATTTTTCAGAGGTATAAATGCTTTTACTATGCGATCTTGAAAGATAGAAAATAATCACAATTACAGAAATGTAGGGTAAATGTATCTTTGCGGAAAATATTTTGGCTGATGACCATAAGGCTTAAAAAAGCTATAACTTTAGTCCGAATGGTGGCTATCGACCTATCCTAGGACAAGAAAATTGCCATTTTGAATTATCATCTGCAATTTATTTTTTGCTCCATTGACGCAAAGCACTTTGGGATTTTTTTAATTAAATTTTTTCTAAAAAAAAAATCGCCCCTTTAGTACATTTTACCATAGACCAACATATTTTCAGGGGGCTATTTTGTGAAAACTGGGGGCTAATCACCCTTCGCCCCTGTGTATTTTGAGCCCTGGTTGTTGCTAATCTAAGCTTAGAACTTTTTATTTATTTTTTGAAAAATCCACAAAGATTTTTTTAAAAATTCAAAAAAAATTCAAAAAAAATAAATCCAAAATCTAAAAAAGAAAAGAAAATGTTTAGGCCTCAGCGCATAGACATAGGCGCCGTAGCTCATTTCACATACCAATGTGGGCGGGCTTCTGAGACGAACCTTCTTCTTTGTTTGGCCTAAGTACAGTTCCCCCGCAATTGATACATTCATCCTCACTTGGGTAGCGACTAATTTTCTGTATGATGTTGTTTTTTCTTCCCATGTGCCCCAGGGTTTTGATTATAGTCGAGGTGGTAATCCAACACGTCGTGTCTTAGAGGAGTGCGTAGCCGGATTAGAGGGCGCCAAACATGGTAAGGTGTAGGGGTGGTTTTTATTATTTAGCCATGAAAGCCCAAGTTGTGGGAAATTTGATAATTGTTTGCATTAGCTTTATAATGTGCTGTGTAGGGGTGGTTTTATTTATTTAGCCATGAAAGTCCAAGTTTTGGGAAATTTGATAATTTTTTGCATTAGCTTTATAAATGTGCTGTGTCACTGTCAATTCAAGTCTGAGATGACATCATATTGCGTCATCTATTTATAAATGTGCTGTGTCCCCGTTCCCTCCAGTCTGAGATGACATCATTGCATCATCTATTTATAATTGTGCTGTGTCGCTGTCACTTCAAGTCTGGGATGACATTGCGTCGTCTATTTATAAATGTGCTGTGTCACTGTCACTTCAAGTCTGGGGTGACATTGCGCCATCTATTTATAATTGTTCTGTGGTCACTGTCACTTCAAGTCTGAGATGACATCATTGCGTCATCTATTTATAAATGTGCTGTGTCACTGTCACTTCAAGTCTGGGATACCGTCATTGCATCATCTATTTATAAATGTGCTGTGTCACTGCCACTCCAAGACTGGGATGACATTGCGTCATCTATTTATAATATTTCTGGACCAGAGATGCAGCAAATTGTTTTTGCAAGTCCTAGTGACGACACAAGTCATTTTGTGCACGTCCAAGTCAAGTCACATGACATTTTGTCCAGTACTCCAGTCAAGTCACATGTCGTTTGTTCGCAAGACAGTTGGTCCAGTCACAAGTCATTTGGTCGTAAGTCAAGCCACAAGTCATTTGTGACCAGTCACCTCAATAAGGTCATGTTAGCAAAACCAGTTATGAGACAGAGGCCAATATACACCTAGCACATAAAGTCCCTGCTCAGGTGCTTTGAGGTTGACTAATTCAAAATATATAATCGGTACCAAAAATCTGAGATATACATTAAATGAGCAAATTTCTTCTCCGCAGTTTGATACCTCATTCAACAAAATCGAATGGATACTTTTAAAGTTATGTCGATTTCAATGACCGCGGATGCAACAGAAAAGTGGCACTAGGTATACGAATCATTGATTTGTGTGTGATAACTGTGTGCTATCTGAACGTGACAGATGAATGGGTCTTTAGTGATAACCGCAATGTGCGGGACAAAGGGTGTATTTGGCTGTGAAGAATACAAGTCTTAGCTGATAAGCTGTGAGTTTTTCAGTGCGTAAATCCATAGACGGGTAAAACATTGATTTTTACCGTCTATGGTAAATCACACACAAATCAATGATTTCCTATACCTAGTGCCACTTTTCTGTTGCATCCGCGGTCATTGAAATCGACATAACTTTAAAAGTATCCATTCGATTTTGTTGAATGAGGTATCAAACTGCGGAGAAGAAATTTGCTCATTTAATGTATATCTCAGATTTTTGGTACCGATTATATATTTTGAATTAGTCAACCTCAAAGCACCTGAGCAGGGACTTTATGTGCTAGGTGTATTTGGTGAAATATAAAGAAAATAATAGAAACAAATGTGCTTCTTAAATTCATATCTTGCGATTACTTTCAACATGGTATCATTTCAAAGCTTAAAATGTGCTCTTTCAAGTCATCAATAACTTGGAATTGACTTGGGCGTCCAACATGTCCATTTTGATGTGACAGGTCACATTTGGTCACAAGTCATTTGGTGTCAAGTCAAGTCACAAGTGATCATTTGGTCGCAAGTCAAGTCACAAGTGATCATTTGGTAGCAAGTCAAGTCACAAGTGATCATTTGGTAGCAAGTCAAGTCACAAGTGATCATTTGGTAGCAAGTCAAGTCACAAGTGATCATTTGGTCGCAAGTCAAGTCACAAGTGATCATTTGGTAGCTAGTCAAGTCACAAGTGATCATTTGGTAGCAAGTCAAGTCACAAGTGATCATTTGGTAGCTAGTCAAGTCACAAGTGATCATTTGGTAGCTAGTCAAGTCACAAGTGATCATTTGGTAGCAAGTCAAGTCACAAGTGATCATTTGGTAGCAAGTCAAGTCACAAGTGATCATTTGGTAGCAAGTCAAGTCACAAGTGATCATTTGGTAGCTAGTCAAGTCACAAGTGATCATTTGGTAGCAAGTCAAGTCACAAGTGATCATTTGGTAGCAAGTCAAGTCACAAGTGATCATTTGGTAGCAAGTCAAGTCACAAGTGATCATTTGGTAGCTAGTCAAGTCACAAGTGATCATTTGTCCACAACTCTGGTTGGCACAAGTGTCCAATATTTACTTTGAACATGTTTGCTGGTATAAATGTCCCTTGTATTTGTCTGATCACACGATTAACTTGGCAGTTTTATGAAGAATTGCTCAATTTTAGTTCATGTTAGGCCTATAAAATGACGTAAGTTTCTGTGTGTTCGTTCTCTAGCATTGGCATTTGGTTCTGGCTTAGCCGCCACTCAAGTCGTCTGTCAGTTGCTGAGAGCAGGTGATCATATCGTTACCATGGACGACCTCTACGGTGGGACCAACAGACTGTTTAGACGCGTCATAGAGAATCTTGGGATTACGGCGACTTTCATCGATTTGACCAAACTGGAGAATTTGGAGAAGGCTATACAGCCCAATACCAAGGTGAGATGGGGTGACTGTGAGAGAGTGTGGGGTTGGGGAAGGCAGAAGGGGAGGGAGGGAGATGATATAGCCCTGCTTAAGAGAAAATTAACTTTGATTAGAATGAAATTGGAACTCTATCTAGAACAGATTTAAACCAAATCTGTATGGAATTTGCCAAATGTTGGGCCCACTAATGGCTTTCTATTATAGGCTAATTGGTAGCACCCTGACTGGTTTCCTACTATAGGCTAATTGGTAGCACCCTGACTGGTTTCCTCTTCCAATCAAAATGCTTGCCACTGCGAAATGAGCATACCTGGCAAACAACCAAATGTCCACTCAATATGTAGTAGATTTGAGGGGATTCCAGTCTCAATGCAATGATAGACTACTGTCCAGTCTACATGCAGGGTTATACTGTAAAAGCCAATATTTTCGCGTACAGATATTTTCGCGGATTTTGATATCAAAGACATTTCCGTCTGAAAGCATTGCATGAATGTGTAAAGCAATATTTTCGCAGGTTATAATTTTTGCGGAAAAAGATTTTGCGCGAAAAGCGCGAAAACAAAACCACCGCAAATATTTCAGACAGGCAGCACTGGGCAGGCCCACCTGGGCACTAGCAATTTGCACCCGCAGGCACAGTGATCAATGAAAGCCCTCCCACCCAGCACTTATTATTCACGACAAAATACATCAATACAGGGTGAGTCAACTCAGGTCCTGTTTTCAAAAATTCAGGAAAAATACTTCTTGTCATAAATTGGTAATGATTGGTAATTTTTAGTTTTTTTACCATGTTAAATTTAGTTTTCGACTTCCCATTGAAACACATGTGACCTTTGACCCTAAATCGAGGTCTAGGGTCATAACGTGCAACCTACGAACGTGGGATCAGGTGAATTTGTGTTTAGGGATATATTTGCCACCTTATGGTAATACTTTCATGTTCTTCCCAGAGGGGGACTACAAGAGTGAAAGATACAGACCAACGTCCCATAGTCTATTTGACAGATACACCATATATGTACATTTTTGTTGTTGTTGAATATCTGATAAACAAATGATATTGCATGCAAAGTAATGTGATATAACTCAGTATTGCACAAACAGAGTCATAACAATGAAGTTTGGTAAGTTATTAAAGAAAGAATTGTTAAAGAGATGTGGGTTGTTTTTCTTCTCAAATTTCTATCACATCAAATTCGATTAAAATAATAAGTTTTGTCTGTTTGTAACAGTTCCATGAACATTGCATACCTTTCTAATAATATGGATATCCTGTATGCTTTGTCGGCAACCTCTGAACATTTGGAAACGTTAACGGAAGCTCTGTTTGAGTTGCAGAATACTTCCTGTATTTATGTAGATATAAAAATAAGGTTCTCTGCTGAATGGTATATCCACGAACCATGTTTATCAAGTTTTTGTAACACAATGATGAATGTCAATTACATCTTGATTAAGATTTCTTTGTTATTCAAACACCTTTTTATCTATGGGTCATGAATGTCCCCGCCCACACGCTTACTATCTAGATTGTGTGTGTTGGCGGTTTTAAAAAGTATTCTGACAACGACTATAGTGCATTCCAATAAAATTAATCGTTTTATGAGAAAGCACACGCAAAGCGCAGGTTACTAATAATTGAATCCCAATAAATCCTCTAATGAAATCAGTCCATGACAATGATAGCCCAGCCCACACCACAATCCACAGATGTGCATGCCTGTATGCTATCCATTATTCCATGGTGTATTTACAAATGGCTTGCCCAATGAAAGTGCAGACTCTTAAATTGTGCTCTTATTTGTTTTCCTGTTTCAGTTGTTGCAGTGGCGTGTCCCTGGCAGGGGGCCATGGCCCAAAACCTCACTGATCATTCGGTCGAAAAAGCTCTGCCAGTTGAAAAGACTCAATCGGGGCAATGTTAAAATTGATCAATGATACTGATACAGTGATAGGAAAGTTTTATAACAAATTAACATCAATCAATATTTATAGCAAGGAGTGGCATTAGCATTAATTTTGAAGGGTGGGGAGGTTGTTATCTCCCCAGAATGACTGCCTGTGGTTGGTGAGATCCAGCGCTTGGCTTGGAACCCCTACAAATCCTCCAACCTAATGAAGGTTGTTATCTCCCCAGAATGACTGCCTGTGGTTGGTGAGATCCAGCGCTTGGCTTGGAACCCCTACAAATCCTCCAACCTAATGAAGGTTGTTATCTCCCCAGAATGACTGCCTGTGGTTGGTGAGATCCAGCGCTTGGCTTGGAACCCCTACAAATCCTCCAACCTAATTAACACTGCAAATTAAGAGCGTTTACTTTTGGACTAACTAAAAGTAAATGCAATTCTAAACACAAAACTAAACGTAAAAGTAAACGCAAAACTAAACGTTTCTTGCATTTTGCACCCAATTGACCTCAAAGCACGCTCCAAGTGAGTGAATATAATCACAGATGTTTCCACCATCTGTGATATAATGGGACAGTTATTGATTAGAGGCTGGGTGGAAAACAGCTTAGTTGTTTGGCTCACATAAGTGTTTAGTATTGCGTTTACTTTTGAGTTTACTTTCAGTTTGTCCAAAAGTAAACGCTCATAATTTGCAGTGTAATGAAACTATTGATAGCATCCATGATGGGGATATCCCACAAACTTCCTGAGCGTTTGCTGCATGTCACAACTTTATGCCTATTTGATGACTAAACCTCATTTCAACTGCAGACTCTTAAATTTAAACTATGTACCTGATTTATTTTCCTGTTTCAGTTGGTATGGGTAGAAACCCCAACTAATCCCCTATTGAAACTAGCAGACATCCAGGCCATTGCGGATATAGCCCACAAGCATCCCGGAGTGATGGTCAGTGTTGACAACACATTCTCATCGCCATATTTCCAGGTAAGGGGACAAAAAAACACCAACTCTGTTCTACAGGCAAACGAACCTCTCAGGTAGAGGTCGCATTCTGACGCGTCTGCGCGTCCTAGACCTCTCACTTTCTAATAGTGACGCGTCAGGTTTCAAATTGGAAAGACTTGCGGGTCCCGATCAAAATTGAAGGAACCCCTTAAATTTGACGATGTATGGAAATGGAAACCTTAAGAAATTCTGTAAAGTACATATCCATCCTTTGCTCACAATATAAATTCATTAAAACTGCCCATAAAAAAGTAAAATGTTCAAATACCCAAACTTCAGGACCCCTCAATTTCTAGGGGGACCCCTTAAATTTGTTTTTTGAAGTCCTACGGGGTCCTGAAAAATGTCATGGGACCTCTCACCTTTTTGATCCAGTGCTATCCCTGCTCTCAGGTAGGGTCGGTTGGCCAGACAGGTTGTTTTAACTGATTTTTACTAACATCTTCATGGGGGTTCAACAATTTGGGGAAATTGTTGGTGAATGTCAACAATTATATTTTAATACAAAAATCAAATTAATGATCAAATATCTCCAAACATTTTTATTTTATTTGTTTATTTCTTCATATGTGTCTGTATGTTAAAGTTTAGGTTAAGTTTATGGGTTTAAACAGGGTGTCTGAATAAAAATTACAACATGTGAATAGGTGATTATAACTTCCTAAAATAAGTGTCCGAATTGAACATTTGAAACGGAAAAACAAAGCCAAATTAGTTTGCTATAATTTGGAGGAACAAAAATCGCATTTGATTCAGTTCAGTAATTATGGAGAAATGAGCGATTACGTAGTCAGGGAACCAAGTTTGAATGTTATACAGATGTTCACTTGTGCGGGTGGTTACTCATACTACTTATAAATCATTCACTTTTCATTTAGCCAGTACTGTTTTAATTTTATGATAAATCAATTTCTTCAAGTTGTATAGAGTACTGAGTAATTGACCAATACACTTATAACAACCAAAAAACAGTCCAGCTCATTGTAAGGAGAGAGATTGCCATTCCTCTGTGAATGTTAATTAACCTTAATTTTGTTTTCAATTGCGATACTAATACATGTGCAAAATTTGTGATAGCAGACATCATTTCAGTCTGTATTTTCATCAAGTGCGAAGATAAACACCTTGATATTTTGTATGCGCAATGTTATTGGTTATCTTGAACTTGGTTAATAACTGACATTGTTCAGACTAACCATTGTTTTGTTTTCGATTGTGATAAAGGTTAAGCCTCGTGCAAATTGGCAGTTAGTAAACCTGAACCTTTAATGAAAGCGTGTGCAATCTGCGGGCCACATGCGGCCCGCCGGCCTCTAATCTGCGGCCCGCCGGCCTCTAATCTGCGGCCCGCGAAGCAATCCCAAAATTCCCATTGATGCGGCCCGTTTTAGCCGGAACTCCCTAGGTTACACAAATGGCGGATTGATTTAGTGGTGTGCTCCCTCATAATTAGTAGGGTGCGGTGACGCTCTGCATTTAGTAAATATAACTTGAGGCATGATTGCGTGTTAAAATCCCTGTGTAAAATGGGGCTTGCAGCAGCGACAGCGAGTAATTTTAATTAGTGGGCCAAATCATGGAAATAAGATGAACGCCAATGTACTACCCATGTACCAAGTCACATCATCATCGCTCATTTTATCTATCCACAAACTTTACTTTACATTTTATGCATGTATGTAGACATACATGTAGACATACATATTTCGAGATGGTGCATTGTTTGTGTAGCCTTGACATTTGATCAAGACGTGTACTATTTGCTTTATACCAAGGCATAGCACACTCTTTTGAGTTTGTACACTCTGGTATTCGCAGACAGTGTGCTGTGTGTGGGACACATGGCTGAGCCGGGTTTGCTTAAATTTGACATGAATATCAGTATTCTTGTATGCTAGATACATTCGAGTTGATATTATAGGCTACTATTTGCAAGCTACAAAGGTTAATATTGCCTACAATCTGATTTATTCATGATAGTATCTATAGCATTATATTCAGAAATCATCCATTGTTTTCTATTTTCAGTATTTAAATCGGGCGATTATACCTAATCATACAATACGGAGAGAAAACGAAAAAACATGTATTTATCTTTGGAGTTATTTTCCGTGTCCGTTGTCCAAAATCTCTCTCTGGCTTTGATTGCATCATGACAAAAGTGAAATAGGTATCAATTAGCATTCTATAAATGTGTAGCTATGATTCAGAGATATAATTATGACAAATGTCATGAGGCTGACATTCATATTAGCAATGTTATGAGTGAGGAGGTAGAACTTATTGAATGACCCCCGTAACAAGAAAGAAACAGTAGTATTGTATTGGGACATATACATTTAGACATTATACACTTCAGGAAATAATTAACCTGGCAACTGGAATTCAACAAAATGAAGAAAATAAAAAGATAGTTATTGCCAGATATGTTGGTTTCATGCATGCCCCTTTGACCTAACATATCTCGGCAACCAAATGTCCAATTGAAATACAATTTTCAGTTCCAGAATCGTCAGACCAAGGGCTAAAACATAATTGAAACCTAAATATTTGACTCGGTCAATGGAGCCACCTTTTAATGTTATTATGTAGCAAAAAGGTAGTGAATTATCCTCAAAAGTTGTCAACCAACAGTTTGTATACAGTTACTACTATATATCCACTGGCAAACTCTAGGTGAATTATATCGGGAGAACCACTGGACTAATTCAACTCAAATTTGTCAATGAGATGGTTTCTTGTGAAGTTGTGATGTGTCCATCTAGTATAGGAATCACAGTAATAATTGGGTCCATATATATGCACCTTTATAGCTAAATTTAATAAATGGGATTGAGTAGTGACTCCATTGGCCTTGTGTGCAATCAAGCGCTTCATTCAATGCATTTAACAAAAGATTTGATTGAAAAGATAGGTATTATGGCTTATTGGATCTAGTCCCAGCGATTGTAGATCAAAATAGTTGCCATATTTCCCATGCCTATGTATGGTACTCTGTCAAATTTTAAAAGAATGGTCAACTGCGTGTGTGTTTTAAGTTAATTTAACCCTATAACCCCAGTGTACTACAAAATATTACTCTACAGTCCTCAAAATAAGTAACTGACCAGGTAATAAATATGCTCTCAACTCCAAAACTATAACTCCTACGTAAAAATATTAGAATATAAAGTTGTAAGGAAATGTCTTGTCTTTATTTTGAGATATTACATGTGAAGATTGAATGAATATTGACTCAGTTATGTGCCCTAAATAAAAACAAAGTCCGTTTTTCATTTTAACATTTCGTTCATCTACACGCAGCCTCGGATTAGCAACAGGCCGGTTATTGATTAACTGGTAGCGACAACTTACGGGTTGATAGTAAGACGAGGATTGGGGATGCTTCAACTTTAATGTTTAATATTTTTATGTAGGAGCTATAGTTTTGGAGTTAGGAGTATATTTATAGACCTGCTGATAGCGTGTGATTCCTATCTTATGCTCAGGAAAATATTAAGATTTTACGCAAGGTGCCTCCTTAGCTCAGTTGTGTAGGCGCCGGACTGCCACGCAAGTGACTCAGGTTAGATCCCTGGCTCCAGCGGTGCCAGTTTATCACAATAAATATTGACCCGTTTTTTCCCCTGGGCTTGGGTTAACAGATTTGTGTTCATAAAGAAGGACGGCTTAAACATGGCAGACCAAAGCTCCGGAGCGTTGGACTGACGTCATTAAAGAAGTAACTAGTCTATCTCTTATCTCTGCGCATGGCATGTCGCAAAATGGACCATGGTGGTGCTCCATCATCAATAGGGTCACAAAGAATCAGCCATGATCCATAGAACGACGCCGCCGACGTTCCTAAAGAAATGTATTTATGCAATTTACTCACAACCAGCGTACGATTTACCCAGTGTCGTGTCGCTTAACACTTGGCAAAATTTGCCATACAATCTAAAAGTGTATAGCAGTGTTATACTATGCATCTCAATGTGACAGCAGTTTATCATTTTTCATTTTTTCAACAAACGGTTGGAATTTGACAACAATTTGCTACACAGATTTGTTCACCTAATTATCAATCAAACACTGCTCACAACAAGGACATTTTTATGGCACAACAATTACTGTAGCGCCACACAAGTGATTTCCACTTAAACATTATAACTTTACGTAGAACCATGGATGAACGACCTCAAAATAATTTGTTGGTGCTGATCATGACAGCTCTGAGAAGATAAAAGTATGTTGTTTCTGTATTGGTATAGATTTAAATGGTAGGCCTACCCAATAAAATTGTATGAGTTGTAATTTTTGTAATTTGTCATTTACAATTTCATTGTTGATGAAATGACATCAACAATGAAATAGTTTGAATTTGCTAGATCACAAACAATTTAGTGTACACAAAAGTATCACTCTGAAGGCTCTCCCCTTGATGAAGGTGGCTACAATCATAAACTGTCACTGCTACAATGTATTATCAAACAAATTTGACATTTTGTGCTTGTTTGGTCAGGCAACGCATTTTGCACAAAAGATTCTGAAAATAATAAACCATCAAACCATAAATACTGATCAAACACTTGCACTCTTATATTCCAAGGTCTTGTTACACTGTTAGAGTGATTTGTCATAACCTTGAGCGTGCCACAGTGTTATTGATTCAATGTCATAACCTAGCCCGTCTCCTGGCTGCGAATTTATTAACCGTACTCACTCACTGTATAAATGTATTGCTGTACAATGTACATGTGCTATGCACTTTACTCCGTCAGGTATCAAATGTTGTTTACGGTAATAAAGATCGCCTCCTGGCTACTCTAAACTTTTCAACATTTTAGAACATAAATCCTTGCACAAGTACATGTACAATGGGCTAACAATGTTGGATATATCAGAGACATTAACTCTAGATCACCACACGGCAACAGATTTCTTTTCCGACACCCAAAATTCACCAGAAAGGTCACCACAACCCCCCGGGATTTGAACCACGGACCTCCAGCACCCGGGCCCAGATCCTAGCCACTACACCACGGGTCCAAGTCGACACTCGGCGAGTATATTCGCCTCGTTATATAGCCTGGGTCCGTTTTGTAGCCAAAAAACCTGCACGCAGGGTTATAGAAACACTTTTCCCCACAGTTGTTGTATGGTGTAGTAGGGTTAGGGTTAATGAATGAGGAACTGTAAAAGTGGTGCACATTTTCTCGCTACATTTAATTGCGCGCTCGAACCAGCTACCGCAAAAATAATAATAACATGCGAATATATTTCTTTTGCTTACGGTATCTATGTCTGTGACAGTGTGATGAAACTACAAATCATGAATTTAAAAACATACAAAACAGAACTTGGAAACATTAATCAGCGAAAATTACCTCTTAAAATTACTGTGTGTGGGTGTGTGAATTGTTTACAAACATTCATTTTATTATGTTGAGGTTATGCCTGACAACGGTCCTCTGTTTGATTCAGGAATAGGCCCGAATGCATGAATGCTTTAAATAGAATGATACATTAAATGCAATGTATGTGGTAGTGGTATTATTACTATAGTCAAGAACACAACTCCATTTTGCTAGGAGATCCAATTCGCCAAATGAACTTGCCGCCAATTCTATTAATTATTTATAATGGTTATATATAGGAAGACGATTCAAATTAGTGAAATTAAATTGCCGCAAAAAAGTTCACTAAATGGTTATTCGCTAAATTAAGTTGCCATGAAATTAAGTTGTTTGACAGTATTGTAGTTTGGTTTTTTTTCTCAATTTGATTTCATTCAAAGCTTTGTCTTTATTATAAAACTGCATTATTCTTTGAACCAAAGCCATGAAAAGACTACACGCAACGGCTAAAGTGAAACCAGGACCTTTCATGGTGAAACATGCAAATATGAATACAAATCCTGGACTTGTGTGTTATAAATTGTGATGCGATCTGAGAAAACCCGTCGGATGTCGCAAAATGTGAACTAGGGATTATGAGTAAAATAGAAGAAGAAAAAAAGAAAAAAACATTTTTTCTTTTTTTTAGATTTTTTTAAAGAAAATTAGTTTCCAGTACTTTGTGTCATCATCTTTCATGAAATTTCACCTTGACAAACTTACTTAAGTCACTTTTATTATTAACCTTATGTATCTTTTTTGGCCTGTTTTCATGATTTCTTGTTTTGTAGCTTTTGGTGACATCACAATCATCATTCACTCATAACTTTTTTTGTATTGATCGTAGAAAAATGATCGAAACAGTTCTGTAATCAGCACAGTTTTAGCTTTCTTATGATATAAATATATCCAATATGAAAATTGCCACCATGTGGCGGGTTTTCACAGATCGCATCACAATTGATTGAAAACAGAAGTTGCCCATAGTTTACCGACTGACTGAATCGGATTTACTGTTTCAACAGACAAACATAGATTATATTGTAATCATTTTATGTTTTACTCTTGATTTCCACAGCGCCCTCTTACCTTAGGCGCCGACATTGTCGTCCATTCCGCAACCAAATACATCAATGGCCACAGTGACGTTGTCATGGGTCTAGTAGCGACAGATAATGATGACATCCACAAAAGGTTATCATTTATTCAAATGGGTAAGTTTTTTTCAAAAAAGTTGACCAAAATCTTTGCAAGAAATTGCCTTCTGGACTCGAAAAAGTAGAAAAAGAAAAGTATGTGAGGCACATTACTTTTCAAATTACTTTTAATTAAAGTAATCCGCCAGAGTGATGTTGTCATGGTAGCAACAGACAACGATGAAATCCACAAAAGATTATCATTTATTCAAATCGGCAAGTTAGCAAAAAGGTTGACCAAAATCTTTGCAAGAAATTGACATTTAGACTCAGAAAGTTGAGACAAAAAACTACATGTGAATAAAACTTGAAATTAGGTGGCAGGAACCCTCAAAGTGCATTAAAAAACCCTTAAAAAACCATTTAGAAGGCCTCTAGATACCCCATGCCATGATCCACTGGACTTCGTTCGCAATACTTATTCCGTTCGCCGTCAGTAAAATTAACCGGCACTAAATTTTGGCTAGTGACAACACTGGATGTTAAATCAATTCATTCTGGGACACCATTTACTTTGATCTATACCTAACAGTTTGCATATTATGGGCCGTATTCTCGTACTAAACACGGTTTTAGCTTAAAACCGTGTTTAACTAAACGCGTGTCTAACATTAACGTGAGTTTATCCTTTAGACGACGTGTTTAACTATAAACATGATTTTAAACTCTGCAAATCTCGTTCCCAGAATGGTTCTGCGTTGATTGTATACAGGTATTTAATTCATTGTGGCCCTAATGGAGTACAATAGATATCGACTGAATGCCTTAAATACACGGTACTTTTTAAGACTACTCGTTCCGCACGTCAGTTTCCACCGGCACGGATGAGCAGCCCTCAAATTAAGAAATGGAAAGGGCAAGGCAATTTCAGGCAATTTGAAAGGGGCACCAACTTCCACCAAGGCAATTATGTACTTTTCAATGGAGTAAAAACCGCCAGAAGTTGAGTGCATCGAGGCAACTAGGTGGGGCACCGATGGCAATTGCCTTCGGTGCCTTCGGTTAATTTGAGGGCTGCGGATGAGTGACCATTCAAGGCATACAGTTAGTGCGCGAGTTTAGTTAAACACGCATTAAACTACCCCCGTACCCATGTTTAAAATTAGACACATTTCGACGAGTTAGACGCGTGTTTATGTAAAACAAATGTACGAGAATTGCGTTTAGTTAAACGCTGTGTCTAAAGTCAAAGTTAGACGCGTGTTTAGCTTAAAACCGTGTTTAACTACGTACGAGAATACGGCCCTATGTGTTGATTGCAGCTGTGGGACACCCTGTACTTTGATCTATACCTAACAGTTTGCATATTATGTGTTCATTACAGCTGCCGGTGCGGTGCCGTCCCCATTTGACTGTTTCCTTGCCAACAGAGGGATCAAGACATTGCATCTACGGATGAGAGCTCACCAGAAAAATGCCTTAGGATTGGCCAGATTCTTGGAGACTAGCCCACGGGTTAAGTCCGTCTCACACCCAGGTATGGAGCAAAGAAGACGTCTTGTACAGTCCAGCATGCTTGGCATGTCTATTACCCAGCATGCTTGCCATGTCTATTAATGTTGTAATCATCTGTGTGTCGAACAACCCGGGCCAGTATCAAAATTGCCAATTTTAAAGAATAGGTTGTATTTTCAACCCGAATCCAAGCTAAGCAAGCCTCGAATTAAGGCTATATTAAAAAATTTAAAAATTGTCTCAAAACTCCCGCGCGTTAGTTAATTGATGCGTGTTAGAAGAAGAAAAAATTATGAAAACAAAATCCCAATATTTCACATTTTTCAGATTTTCATTGATCACATCATTTTAAATACAAAAGTTCACTTTTACAAGGATTTCAATATTTTATATTAAAAAATAAATAAAAAAACATTTTTTTAATTTTTAATATAGCCTAAGCACATGTGAACCAAGAGCTACTTAGTGACTTTTCTGACAAAAGTAGCTCCTGGTCATTACTTTGCTGTTCAAAATTTAAAAATACCGGGAGCTAAAACTGAGCAACCAGGTTAAAAACTCCCGGGCGGCCAGTTAATTCAAGGCTTGGCGCTAAGGGTAGCTTGGGCCGATACTCACATGTCATCATTGTAAAAATAGCCCAATATGGTTCGGCTTATGACAAATTTACTGACAAAATTGAATCACACAATTACTTCATACATGTTTCATACATTCGTTTCAGTCTAAACTCCGTCTTGAACATGTTGAGGGTCTATATCCTTTGCTTGCTAGGAGTCCAGCTAAATCCTTATTAAGGGTAAATTTTACTTCTTTGAGAATCTGTGATAACCCTTACCAGTAAAGCTATGTTTTTCGTGCGTATCGGGGGGAGGGGGGAAAAGTACTATCTTTTTGACCGAAAAATCACCCAGCACCACCCGAGATTCGATCGCGGGACCATCCGCACCCCAGTCTGTCCCCCTCCCAACTGAGCTAAACTCCCAGCGCATATGCCGGCTAAGAATTCCCGCCGACATATGCCTGGGGTAGGTGACGTCATCGAGGCAATGCCAGCACCACGTGCGCGGAGATAGTTTCTGGCAGTGAGATTTAATGAGATTCAGTGCGGTAAGGGTTAAGGATAGTTTTTGAGAGTGCATTGACACTGATGACTACAACCCTTATACATGAGTGGCTTCCGATAGAATGAACAGTGCCAAACATGTGCTAAAGTAATAAACAGCTGAAAAGCATTTGATGTACTCACAGTGTTAGTTCAAAAATAGAGGGTCTTTAACCCGAACTCCTCACATGTTTTTGTGACAGGGAGAAAAAACGGGTCTAATTTAGGGTGGTGGGGAATCAGTTTCCGCACGTGCCGGGGTGTGCCGCCCAGGGTCTCAAAAAGGGGGGCTTCGAAACTGAACTGAGATATTTTTATTACGACAAATAGGGTCTTAACCCTAACCCCGGTTTAGGGTTTTTGACCGGTATTACAATTTTCAAGGAAAAAACACCAACTAAATATCCAAGAACCTGCCGGGATTCGATCCGGGGACCCTCTGTTCTCAAGCACCACGTCCCACCCACTAAGCCACTGCCCTCAGTTACACATTCGCGCAGTATACTGCGCTCACTATATAGGCTCGGTTGACTACGTCATCGTAAACCGACGGCGCATCTGTTTGGAGAGGGACTTAGGATTAGCATTTTTTAGCACTCGGGGGGGGGGGGGGGGGGGGTTAGGGTTAAGAACTGATTTTCTCGAAAAAGTAGGTCTTAAGAACTGGTGTGTTTTTCAAATTTGATTAGTAAGAACGCACATTTTTCAAAAACTTGAGGCTTTTGAATGAAAATGTCTGTGATTTTTGATTTTTTAATAAAATAAGGAGGTTTAAAAGGGGGGGGGGGGGGGTCTTAAGAGTTAGCAGAAGAGGGTGAAATGTCAGTGTTCTCTCTCCAGGGATCAAGCATTCTCTTAAATAACCCTTGCTGGGGGAAGGTTGATGACTTGTTGGTAATCTGCATTTGTTATTAATTTTCTTTTATGTGATAATTGTCTAGTAACATGAGCCATCGTGCGGAAGCACGCTCTAATCTGAGTAATCTATTAATCCCTCGGATTATCTATCTACAGTACCATGTAAAAGCCTATTCTAATCCAATTTGTTTGCCTTAAATCCCTAGGATTACCCTCACATCCGCAATATGAGTTGGGAAAGAGACAGATGAAAGGTTACAGCGGGATGTTGACCTTCAAAATTAAAGGTGGTCTGGAGGAGTCTAGTACGTTCTTGAAGCATCTTAAGGTCTTCACCCTGGCAGAGAGTCTGGGTGGATACGAAAGTTTAGCAGAATTACCGTAAGCGTCTAGGGTTAAATGTGTGTGTCAGGGAGGGGTGGTTTATAAGTGCTGCTTCAAATGTTGTGGGTTTTATTAGCTTATTAAAGCTGACTTGGCTACATAGTTTGTTAACAATATTGTAAAAGTGGAAATTTTAAAATTTGGAGATTTACTTTAATTTGTTTCTTCTTAACACTTTCCATGCAGCAGGCGTCTGCAGAAGACATTCCAAAATGTCACAAAGTGTTTCGAAAATGTCAAAAATATTGAGTTTCATTACCATGTTTGGTACCACCATGCGAAATGCTTTGAAATAAGTACAAACATGCCTAGAATTGGTTCTGTAATCCTCGAGATGGACCTTGAAAGTTGGGAAAGGTTTCTGAAAAGAAGAAAAAATGTTTTTTAAATTTTTTTGTATGTAAAACTATAATCACAATGAAGAATTTGTCGATCACAGCGTATACGATTTCCCAGTGTCCCATGCGACTGGTATGTCGAATGGTGCAGTTAAACAGGAGGATGTGATATAGTTGTAAATATATATTGGCCAATTTGCTGGCCCTAATCAACAAGACCCAACGCCGCGTTGCGACTGTTTTGGAACGCACTGCATGCAAGGACACTCTATGACGCTGCATGACATGTCATTGTCTTCTGTATCAATTCGCTATTGTCAGCAGGTTTGCCAATTTGAAACAGATAAGGATATTCTCAGGTCATATATCCCACAAACACCATACACCAGTATCAATTCCTTGGAAGAAACATGGCTGTAGCTCTAAACAGGTGTTCTACCCATCCTTATCAACCTACAATAAGGCCAACAATTTTTTTTGTTATGTTGTCCTCGACTGCCCGCTCGTCAGATTTAGGGCCTCTCAGAATTTTTCAGAATTTTTTTTTTCTTCAGATTTATTTTTTAACAGTTTAAATGTCATTGAATATTAAATTAAGTGTTTATAACATATATGTGTGACTCTTAGAGTGATTTAAACTACTTGTTGGCTGAACTTTGAGCTTCCGCTGGTAAAAGAAAATTAAAAAATCAAAAACAAATCCGCCCGGCCCGCCCCTCCTTTCTGAAAGCTGTGGAGGACAACATAACACACTTTTTTGGCCCCATCCTTATCAACCTACAATAACACCAATGGTAATTTGCTTTTCTGTATTTCAGAGGTGTAATGACACACGCATCGGTACCAGAGGAGCAACGTAAGGAGCTGGGCATTGATAACTCACTGATTCGTCTGTCAGTCGGTATAGAAGACCTAGAGGACCTTATTGCGGATGTGGACAAATCACTCACCGCGGCTGTAAGTTTGCTTAGTGTGTGTGTGGCGATAGAGGGGGAGGATAAGGGGTAGGACGGGATAGAGAGGGCGAATAACTCGGAATAGCTAACTCTCGCATTTGTCTCTCAATCGGTATAAAAGACCTGATTGTGGATGTGGATATGGCACTAACTACAGCTGCAAGTTTTCCCTATGGGGTGAGGGTGGAGGAGAAGTGGAAGAACAGGGAGAGAGCAAAGGGATGACAGTGGAGGGAGGGTTAGTTGATTCGTCTGTTAGTCGGTATAGAAGCCCTAGATGACCTTATTGCTGATTTGAATAAGGCACTCACTGCAGCTGTTTTTTTCAGATAGGGGAAGGGGATGGGGAGGTAGACTTAAGAATATTTATTTAGGCATTATCAAGGTAGCAGTAAGTGATGTGACTTGGCGAAGCCAAGTAAATAGAAGAAAGGGGGGGAAACTTCAGGCGAGAACGTGGGCGTATATGAGGAAAGCGAATACGCATCAAAAACGGGCGGGGAAAACATGTGTCAAGTCACTTCACAGGATATCTGCAGAAAGGGGCTGGGGTGAAGCTGGGTTATTATTCAAGGTTAAAGACATCATACTTCATATTCATACCCAATGCCGAAATATCGGAAGTTATAATAAATCATGAGGTTTGAACCCAATAACTTATGGCCGAAATATTGGAAGTTATAATAAATCATGAGGTTTGTACCCAATTACTTATTCTCTGGATAATATTATATCAAATTGAGTCATAAATCTGCTGATGAAAGGTTATACAAGCTGTCCCAAAATGATTAGTACCCATCGATGCCCAAAGTTCAATACCTTTTATCATCATCAAAATCAATGAGATTAGATCCATTGTTTTTCTATCATATTTGCCATACTGTAGTACTGTACCCTTTCATTAGAATTTTAGATCATGAATATCGGACTTATTTTAATGAAGTTACACTCCATTGTGTAAGACATGGTGATTTCACCTTTTTGGCAAAGTGCAAAAAAAATGTGTTTTTAAACAGCTTGTTTGAAAGAAACTAATACATTCTCTTAATCTCTTGTCTGCTAATATCTTTGGTTCCTTTCTATTTTAAACTGCTGTTGTATCATATTGTTGTTCAAACCATTAATACATCTTCATTTTGATTCAATTTGAAGAGTAAAATTGATCGTCACGCATGAGCGACCGACCCCAAGCTTTATTTCCAGAATGAGCTAGTTTTGAGGCTAAACTTGAGGGACATTTAATGGGTAATTAGCAGTGGCTTAGACTTCTTTTTCATATTGGGGATGCATTTTCCTACAAACTTGGTAAAATGATATAGTCCCGTAGTGTTTAACCTCACGAAATCCATTCTCCAATTATGAAAATGAAATCTAAGCCACTGGTGATTCACCAAATACCACTTCATTTAGAAGTGCCTAAACACTTGTCAAATAAAACAATGCATGGGGTCACTCAAGTGTGACAAACCTCTTTTACCCGTTTAATTGAATTAAGGAGAAGAATTATTAATGATTTGAACACCCATAACTAATAACAATTACAAGTACAACGGAAAGACACACAAGATTATATTGAGTAGACAAGAGATTATGAGAATACACAAGTTTCTTTCAAACAAGCTGTAATAGCACACACATTTTTTAGCACTTTGCCAAAAAGGTGAAATCACCATGTTTTACATAATGGAGGGTATCTTGAGTTTGATAAATCCGATATTCATGATCTAAAATTCGAATGAAATAGTACAGTATGACAAAGATGATGTAAAAACAACGGACCTAATCCCATCGATTTTGATGATGACAAAAATTATTGAACTTTGGGCAACGATGGGTACTAATCATTTTGGGACAGCCTGTAGATTTGTTGTCATGTATAAAAGTTATGTTCAAACTATTCTATTACCAACGCAGATAAGTTTCAATTCTAATTGTTGGGTTAGGATTAATAAGACATCAACTGATTGATTTCTCTTCCTCCCATTGTTCTTTCAGGTACCAGAATCCATGCTGTAAAGCAATACACGCCAGACACGGCCTACTTGGGTATACGGTTAACAGGGTAATGGGATTGTAGATACGACTGTTATCTACATATAGTTTCTAACAGTGATGTCACTTTTCATAGACGGTTATGGGATTGTGTAGACCTTACTGTCATAGTTTCTAACATACATAGATGTCACTTTTCAGGATACATTTCGTCCAAATTTTCTTACAATCAGGAAATGTTGGCCAACTTTTCCTGATATATAAGCTGTATAAAATTTGTATTTCCAGACTTTTTCAGGAAAATGTTGAAACTGTTCAGTGGCATATTTCTTCTAATAAAATTATTAGCAATTTAGATAGCTGTAAAAGTGGAAATGTTAGCGCTACATTTATTTTTGTGCTTTTCGCGCTTGACACAGCTACCGCGAAAATAATTCCACACAAATATATTTCTTTTGCTTATAGGTCTATGTGATGAAGCTACAAATCACAAATTTATAAGCACGCGGGACAGTTTGAAATTAATCGAGCGAAAATTACCACTTTTACAGTAAACTTTTCCATAAAAATGAATTTTTGACACATCGCGTCAAAAATCTTGTCTGCTTTTGAAAAAATGTAGATTTTTGCCAAATTAATCAAAATTTTTCAATGATAATCCACCCAGTTTTTGAAAATTGAAGAAATTATTTTTAATTATTTTTAAAGTTTTTCTTTATATTTTTATGCAGGTGATCTGTAGTCTCTTAAACAAACCATTGTGAACCCTTTTCAATCAACCATTTATTTAGGTGATCAGTAGTCTCTTAAACAAAGCATGTGAACCCTTTTTCTATCAACCATTTATGCAGCTGATCAGTAGTCCCTTAAACAAACAGAAAAAAGCAGAATTTTGTAGTAGTTATAAGGTTAATTAAAGGTAGATTTTCTGATTGCTGGCCCTATTTTCAACTTGATGCTTTCTGTTTACATGAAACGTCATCCTTAAAATGGTTGCATTCCAAAGTTTGAGTTGCGTAATTCCAATGATTCTTATTTTAGACATGTTAGAAGCACAAGGTCACAAGAAATTTGCCCATTGAGTAGTATAAAAACTGGCTGGTGGTTAACCATATTTGGCAGTAATTGTAATTCATCACATTTAATTCATCACATTTTAGCCTGTAATTTCTAAATGGAACCTTTCTGGCCCCTAAGATTCTTCAACACATCTTGATGTGAAAAAAAAACTTGGCCAAAAAAAAGTGATCAGAACATACACCTTTAATATGGATAACAATTATTGGTATGAAAATGAGGGTATTTATGAGGCTACTTAATTGCAAATATTTACGAAAAATTATATCCATTAATTCATGATTTTTGTATGTAATGTAATTTTGAGATTATAGAAGCAAGGGGATAAAACGAGAGAAAACAAAACGCTGAACATTGCATGTACATTAATAGGCCTATGTTGGTAAACATTTTTATTGAAAAGCATTATATCTTAAGTGATAATATTGAAGTTATATATAGTTCTATATGTAGAGTTTTATTTTGTGTACTTTTAAGTTTTAGTTTTTAAATTACGTTTTAAGTAATTTAAGTGTTTATATCTTTGTACTATAAACTAATGGTGAGTCTGGAAGCTCTGTGCAAGCACATTCCTAGGTTGGTTATTAAATAGTGGCATTATTTATTTGATTAATTCACCTATCTTTTGAATATGGTAAACAGGTAATGTGTATTTATGATGCTCTCAAAATCTGTTAGATATAGCTGAATTAGGTCAAGAAAAAGAAGAAGATTTGTCCCACATACCCCGCACGCATAAATGTGACGTGTTCTACCGAAACCAGACACACTTGGGCAAAATTGAGTTAGTAATTGATTATTAAACTAGAGATCTTCAGCTTTACAGTGGTACCTCTTTTTTTTTAATTGGACTTCCATAAGCGGAGTTACATCATTTTTCAGTTAATCTTTTACGGTCTTTATGAAAACTCCAAACAGAGATATCGCCCTTTAAAGTTACTAGAACTAGGCTTTTTTACTAGAAACTAGGCTTTTTTTAAATCACTGAAACATACATTTAGGATGATTTTTTAATCTGAATCTTTCACAATATTGTTATAAACACTCTGAAGATTAATTATTTACCAGAAACTCAAATTCCCCAAAAAATCACCCCCAATTATGTTTTGGGCTATTTCTCAGTTTGGAGCTCTGCCCAATTCCGTCTGGTTTAGGTAGAACACGTCACAAATAGTGTGGAGTCACTTTTTGCTGCATAACCCTGATGAGGCCAATTTTTTTTTTTTTAATATCTAAAAATAATCGCATTAACATTTTTGGCAAATGTATGGGAGACAGATCCTTTTGTGCCTTATGTTGAGTGGACTTGGCAGGATATTTTCTTGATGTGTAATAATATACCCAACACCCAATCCCAACATATTTTCAATAGAATGAAGTCATTGTAGTTCAAATTTGACATTAATCCTGGCCCACATGGAAAATAATTGCAATACAAATGACTATTTAAGCGACACATTATTTGTGATGACTATTTAAGCGACACAATATTTGTGAAGCAATGTACTGTTTTTATTGGAAGGATATATTTTGGAGGGAAAAGTTCCTATCTACAAGACTACAATGTACAGTTGCATTTTATAAGGGTGCAGCCATATGTGATGCAGCACATTAAAAGGGGGACTTTGCAGCTGTGTTTTTCAAGATATAAATGAAAACGGACAGAAAAAAAGAAAATAACAAGAATTTAGGAATCTTTTTCGCTTGTAAAATCTGAATGCTTAGATAAATTTTGTGTCATTTAAAAGCTCTGAGGGCACACATAATTAACTCAAAATTGACTTCACCCGCAAAGTCCCCCATTTTGATGAGCTGCGTCATACTATCTGATGGGTTCTGCTGCATCACAAAAAAGCCATATCTGCAATACCAATTGCTCAGCATATAATCAATTCCATTCATATAAACAAGTGGCAGCTATTACAGTTAAGACCTTGTGGCACTAAGCCCTTGATTTGTAGTAAGTGTTTATGCATTTCTAAGAAATGTTGGAAGAGTTGTTTGTGCAGAAAGAAATGAATCCTGTTTCCGGCAGCCAGGTGCTAAGCATTGGTTTCCAGTTTTCAATATGGTTTATTCCATTAAAATATACTACCGGGTTCCAAATTGTCGGTTCCTTTCATCTATACTTAGCACCAGGCTGCTGGAAACGAGGTTCGAAAGAAATAGGACGTTTCTATGATGCGATGTTGGAAAAGATATTGTGCAACATTTAAAGTGTACTTGAAGTATTTACAATGCAATGATAGGATATCTGAGAAGGTTTGAAAAGGGATATTGTGCAACATTTAACTAAACTGCTCAAAAAAGTTTGGATTTTTTTTTCAATCATGATTTGTTCAAATAACCTGGGATATGTTCATTTAGTGTAATATATCATGTAAAAGCTGATGTGTTCATCCTTACAATGATATCCAATTTGAGGCAATCCCTTGTTCCAGTGCTTAGTCACATGCTTGAGAACATGGGGAGGTCGCAATCTGAAAGTGCCAAAATCAACACTATCATCACACTACACTGGTCTATGTAACACTTCATTGAACAGACGACTAAGATGTTCTTTTGAGCATGAAATAGTGTTGATTTTTATCACATTCAGATTGTGACCTCATGTTCTCAAGCAAGTAGCTGAGCACTGGAGCAAGGGATTGCTTCAAATTTGGTATCATTGTAAAGATGAACACGTCAGCTTTACATGGATACATAAAACTTAATGAACATATTCCGCGATATTTGATCAAATTGTGATTGAAAAAATTTCCACACTTTTTTTGAGTAGTTTACATGTTGATGTATTTTAATATTTTTTTAAAAACATTACAATGCAAAATTAAGAATTCCTGGTGTTGTGAGGGATATTGTGCAACATTTTTTAAAGTGTACTTGTAGTATTTACAATGCAATGCTATGCATATCTAAGAAGGTTTGGAAAGAGATATTGTGCAACATTTAAAGTGTACTTAAAACATAACAATGCAAAATATGCATTCCTGAGGTGTTGTGAGAGATAGTGTGCAACATGGAAAGTCTTCTTTTGATACCAGTGGAACTTCTGCCTGGACTTACATATGTTGAGGGGTTTTGTGGTTACGGAATTCCATTGTATTACAATGCATTATATATAATCTGTTGGTGTTTAAAGAGATATTGTCTAAACTTTAAAATGTATTTATAATTTGCGAACATGTAATGTTTCTGTATTCTATTAATTTAATATTACAGTCTTGTATATTAACCTAGACATATATTCTCTTTAATACCTCTATTATATCGAAAGAAATAAACATCATTTGTTTACGCTGCTTGGAATTATGGGGAGAGGGTTGGGTGGGGGTCATTGGAGAAGATTGGCTAACCCTCACCATAGCAAAATGTCATATTTTAAATTACTGACCATGCTCCTTGTGAATTAATATCTTATTATAGATCAATGAATGAGAGGTTTTGTTTTAAGAGAATATTTTTGAGAAACAAAAACATATGAATGTATTGACCTAATTCATACACAACACTATACATATCAAAATTCACAATGCTGTGCGTACTTTTAATCTCTTTAATAACAAATAAAAACATGTTAACAAAGTATGCTAATACCCGCAGTAAAAATCGGCTAACCCGGGATGCCTGAACAACGAATCATAACAATGCGCTTGGAGTGAGAACTGTACAGCACGCACACGTAATGCAATTAGACACTTTCAATGCAATGTGCATATTTTAGGTCCTGCTTTCTGATTGGTTCGATACTACTAAGTATGTATGAATCAAAGTCATTAAGTTCTAATTTTGTAGCTTCTTATTTACTTATATTCGTCCTGGCACAACTTTGAACTATTATCAATCATATGTGTTTTCATATTGAAATTCGTTTGACGTAGACTTGTATACGTCAAAAGATCTGGAGTGAACCGGTTAATTATCATAGTGAGGCTATTTAAGGCGAAGAACTATTATTTGAAATTGTCAATAATTATGATAATTTTGAAAGGTTAGGTGTACTATTTTTTTGGCTAGATATATTGGACCATTTATAGCCTAGGGCAAAATTGATATAAATAAAATTGCAGCAAAAGATTTCCAAATAAAAATGTGATATTGAGTTTTGACGTGAACTAATAAATAAACAAAGCAAGTCCAAAAACAGTACCATATATTTCTGTTTTATCGCTTTATTATTGCTTGTTTCCCTACATCAAGTTGGTTTATCTTGCTTTTACACTTTGCAGTTACCATGTACCTCATCGTCATCACTCGATCAGTGGTTTACCGGTCTGTGTCTACTTAACAATTGGGCCAAGTAAAAAAAACACATGTTTAGCGTTCCTGTCTGTTTCCTCTTTTTTTAATTTTTTTTAAATTTCAGTCATAACGTAATTTGGCTAAACTTTAGAATACCCCACCATTTTTCAAGCTCCACCTTTAAAAAACGCTGGCAACAGCGACGGCGCGAAGATTAACCTTTTTAAGAAATGACTTCGGCGACGGCGCTAAGCTTTACCTTTCTAAAAATGGCCTTCGGCGGGAAGGTGTTTTTTTTTCTGGCTTCGGCGGCTTCGGCGACGGCGTGAAGCTTCACCTTTTTAAAGGGGGCTTCGGCGACGGCGCGAAGCTTTACCTTTTTAAAAATGGGCTTCGGCGGGAAGGTGTTTTTTTTCTGGCTTCGGCGACGGCGTGAAGCTTCACCTTTTTAAAGAGGGCTTCGGCGACGGCGCGAAGCTTTACCTTTTTAAAAATGGGCTTCGGCGGGAAGGTGTGTTTTTTTCTGGCTTCGGCGGCTTCGGCGACGGCGTGAAGCTTCACCCTTTTAAAGAGGGCTTCGGCGACGGCGCGATAAGCTTTACCTTTTTAAAAATGGGCTTCGGCGGGAAGGTGTGTTTTTTTCTGGCTTCGGCGGCTTCGGCGACGGCGTGAAGCTTCACCTTTTTAAAGAGGGCTTCGGCGACGGCGCGAAGCTTTACCTTTTTAAAAATGGGCTTCGGCGGGAAGGTGTTTTTTTTCTGGCTTCGGCGGCTTCGGCGACGGCGAAACCAAAGAAGTTCGTAAATCGTTAATCAATCATTTAATCCCCATTTCCCGCATTTCCCTGTTGACATAGAATGATCATATCCACGGATATATCATGATGGATATAGACAATAGTAGAATTTCAAATCTAGAAATTCAACGTTGTTTGATAATAGATTATGGGTCGTTCTTTAAAAACCCCATCCAAACTATTGAGCCCTCTAAAATGTATGATGTGTCGTTCTTTAAAAGCCCCGTCAAAAAACAACCATCCAAACTGTTGATATGCAATCCCACAATGCAACAAATGACAGATTGCTCAAACCAAAGAAGTTCGTAAATCGTTATTGTTAAGGCATGCAACAGAAGTTCGTAAATCGTTGCATTGTGGGACTGAATTTCAATAATATATGACAGGTTTGGCATAATAGATTATGGGTCGTTCTTTAAAAAAACCATCCAAACATTCAAATTGTTACGGCATCAACCACTGCTTAGAATGATCATTGATAATTATATCCCCGGATATATCATGTGAGATATAGACGATAGTAGAATTTCAAATCTAGAAATTCAACGTTGTTTGATTAATAACATAACTCAAAAAGTTTTGCCACGCGACGACAGATATGGTCGGGTGACGTATAGGTTTTGCCACGCGACGACAGAGGTATTGTATTGCCGTGTGTCGCGCCTTTCATTTTTTTAATTTTTAAATCAACCACTGCTTATATATATTTTTTAAATCAACCACTGCTTATGGCTATAGTTAGCATTTACACTAAAGTTATGTCGGAAATGAAATTCAACGTTGTTTGACTAACAACACAAAATAAGTTTTACCACGCGACGACAGATATTGCCGGTTGACGTGCATAGGTTTTGCCACGCGACGACAGAGGTATTGTATTGCCGTTTTGACAAGTTAATATTGCATTATGGGCCTGAATTTCAATATCATATGACAGGTTTGGCATAATAGATTATGGGTCGTTCTTTAAAAGTCCCATCCAAACTATTGAGCCCTCTAAAATGTATGATGGGTCGTTCTTTAAAAGCCCCGTCAAAAAACAACCATCCAAACTGTTGATATGCAATCCCACAATGCAACAAATGACAGATTGCTCAAACCAACTTAGAAGTTCATAAATCGTTATTGTTAAGGCATGCAACAGAAGTTCGTAAATCGTTGCATTGTGGGACTGAATTTCAATAATATATGACAGGTTTGGCATTGTTAAGGCATGCAACAGAAGTTCGTAAATCGTTGCATTGTGGGACTGAATTTCAATAAATAGATTATGGGTCGTTCTTTAAAAAAAACCATCCACACTATTGAGCCCTCTAAAATGTATGATGTGTCGTTCTTTAAAAGCCCCGTCAAAAAACAACCATCCAAACTGTTGATATGCAATCCCACAATGCAACAAATGACAGATTGCTCAAACCAACTTAGAAGTTCGTAAATCGTTATTGTTATGGCATGCAACAGAAGTTCGTAAATCGTTGCATTGTGGGACTGAATTTCAATAATATATGACAGGTTTGGCATTGTTAAGGCATGCAACAGAAGTTCGTAAATCGTTGCATTGTGGGACTGAATTTCAATAATATATGACAGGTTTGGCATAATAGATTATGGGTCGTTCTTTAAAAAAACCATCCACACTATTGAGCCCTCTAAAATGTATGATGTGTCGTTCTTTAAAAGCCCCGTCAAAAAACAACCATCCAAACTGTTGATATGCAATCCCACAATGCAACAAATGACAGCATTGCTCAAACCAAAGAAGTTCGTAAATCGTTATTGTTAAGGCATGCAACAGAAGTTCGTAAATCGTTGCATTGTGGGACTGAATTTCAATAATATATGACAGGTTTGGCATAATAGATTATGGGTCGTTCTTTAAAAAACCCATCCACACTATTTAGCCCTCTAAAATGTATGATGTGTCGTTTTTTAAAAGCCCCGTCAAAAAACAACCATTGCCAGGTATTGTATTGCCGTGTGTCGCGCCTTTCATTTTTTTTAAAAATCAACCACTGCTTATGGCTATAGTAAGCATTTACACTAAGTTATGTCGGAAATGAAATTCAACGTTGTTTGACTAACAACACAAAATAAGTTTTACCACGCGACGACAGAGATATTGCCGGTTGACGTGCATGTATAGGTTTTGCCACGCGACGACAGAGGTATAATTGTATTCCCGAATGACACTGCCCATTCAGATTGTTGAGGCATTTTAGGCTGCCCCATCAATTAATCAATTTTACAACAACAACAACAAATTATGCACGATGAATATGGTTATTTTATTTCAAGACATTCTAACTATCAGCATGCTTGAACAGATTTACATCTCTGATCATAAATACATATACAATACATTAGAAGTTTCAGGGCGATAAGATTCCTTAGTACTTGAAAATAATGGTTTTATAGTGAAAATAAGTCGCATTGAAAATAAGTCCCATTGTTAAGGCATGCAACAGAAGTTCGTAAATCGTTGCATTGTGGGACTGAATTTCAATAATATATGACAGGTTTGGCATAATAGATTATGGGTCGTTCTTTAAAAAACCCATCCACACTATTGAGCCCTCTAAAATGTATGATGTGTCGTTCTTTAAAAGCCCCGTCAAAAAACAACCATCCAAACTGTTGATATGCAATCCCACAATGCAACAAATGACAGCATTGCTCAAACCAAAGAAGTTCGTAAATCGTTATTGTTAAGGCATGCAACAGAAGTTCGTAAATCGTTGCATTGTGGGACTGAATTTCAATAATATGACAGGTTTGGCATAATAGATTATGGGTCGTTCTTTAAAAAAACCCATCCACACTATTTAGCCCTCTAAAATGTATGAAGTCTGCAGTCGATGCCGGACACGGGTGTGTTTTTATCCAACGCCAGCGGAGTATAGAAAAAATAATATAGTTCCAACGTGTGATGTTATGGGACATATAATCAAAATCCATTGTTGGCATTAGGCCTACTGTGACAACGGTAATTCAAAAAAGTACGCTTATTCGTATCCACTATCGTCTGGAGGTCTGAAATTGTTTAGAAACGCCCTCAATTATGAACATTCCACATTGTCTCATACGCCGCATAGCTTTTCTCGCTAGACCAGGGCCATACCCACATAATCAAAATCCTTCAAAACCAACGGAACTTTCACAACATTTACAGCCGTTCGTGTCCGCCAGCGTCTGGAGGTCTGAACCTTAGAAACGCCCTCAGATATCAACATTCAAAAACGGTCTCACTGGCGCCGGATAGGTTTATTCGGAAGACCATTCGTGTCCGCCATCGTCTGAAGTGGCTTAGATTCGCCCGCAGCTATATCACCAAATTGTCTCACACGCCGCATTAGCAAGATTAGGTTTAGTCAGTAGGCCAAACCCACCCCCATACCAAGGTCCGTATGCACAAAACTAGTTACACCGTCCAGTCTAAAGTTAGACCTAGTCCAAGTGGATTTTAGATTTTGAGAAATGCACACTTTCATTACATTTCTTTCTCAAATTATAACACATTTAAAAAAAAATCGAATGCAAAGTTCAAAAATGGCACCAAATATCACATGAAAATTCAGAGAAAAACAGTTTTTGAGGCATGGTTTTCAATCATTTCAAACAGTAAAGACCCTTTTCAAAGACACTTATACATAAATTAAAGCTGAGACGATTATCGTCTCAACATTAAATATATAAATAAACACTTGTTTCTCCCGACAGTATAACAGGTCCTGAGTTATAAACTGGTGTACCCAAAATGGTGTATGGGTTGTTACCATGTCATAATCGAGAATATACCCATTTTCCCGCGATTTTTAGAACATTCACGGTTACCAACTTTTAGTGTTGAGTTGGGTGACCGGCAGTTAACCACCATTAACACCCCGCTATATTTCTAAATTAAAATGCCACGCAAGAATGCCCAAAACCATCATGTAATGTATAAAAGGAAAATATAAAGTTTATAAGCCTTAAAATGCCTTAAAATTGCTTTCAGCGAGCACCTACATTCACACTTTTCTCGGCTCACTTCAACAATGAATGCTAACTAAGCAATGTCTGTCGTCGCGTGGCAAAACTTTGTTGTTGGGTTTTTTAAAGAACGACCTATCATTGGTTGCATGCCTCAATAATTTGAATGGGCGAATCATGCATTTATTAGAATGCTCAACATTTTGGATGGGGCTTTTAAAGTACGACCCATAATCTATTACGCCAAACTTGTTACATGGTACTGAAATTCAGTCCCACAATGCAATATGGGGCTTTTAAAGAACGAAAAAGAACGACCTATCGTTTGTTTGCATTGTATGATTTGATATCAACTAGTGGATGGATTTTTTGCCGGGGCTTTTAAAGAATAACCTGTCATGCATATTAGAGGGCTCAATAGTTTGGATAGGGCTTTTAAAGAACGACATATAATCTATAATGGCAATCATTCTAAAACGAGGGAGGTTATCAAGGAAGGGTAGCCTACTGCTTTCGGACCGTCCAAATAACAAGTTGCTCTTAATATTTCCAGACATAACTTAGTGTAAATGCTAACTAAGCAGTGGTTGATTTAAAAGAAAATCAAAATGAAAGGCACGACGCACGACACTACTCTGCTAAATTTTGTCTATAGCTCACATGATATATCAATGATCATTCTATGTCAACAGGAAAATGCGCCTGATTGAAACTCGATAAAAGCCAACCTAGAAAAATATATCTTATTAAAATCTGACAACTAAGTGTCTTGCTGAAAGTTGTATAGACCATGTGCTTTACTCCGTTTTGGACTAAAAAAGACACGCGGCATTGAAAGTTCTAGACTTTGAATTTGAATGTGAGCTTCACGCCGTCGGCGAAGCCGCCGAAGCCAGAAAAAACCCACCGTCCCGCCGAAGCCCATTTTTAAAAAGGTAAAGCTTCGCGTTTAAAAGGTAAAGCTCTGACGCCGTCGGCGAAGCCGCCGAAGCCAGAAAAAAAAACACCTACCCGCCGAAGCCCATATTTAAAAAGGTAAAGCTTCGCGCCGTCGCTGAATCCACCTTTTTAAAAGGATAGAGCTTCGCGCCGTCGCCGCCGAAGCCAGAAAAAAACCACCTTCCCGCCGAAGGCCATTTTTAAAGAGGTAAAGATTCGCGCCGTCGCGGAATCCACTTTTTTAAAAAGTCAAGCTTTCACGCCGTCGCCGAAGCCGCCGAAGCCAGAATAAAACCCACCTTCCCGCCGAAGCCCATTTTTTTAAAGGTAAAGCTTCGCGCCGTCGCTGAATCCACCCTTTTAAAAGGATGGAGCTTCGCGCCGTCGCCGCCGAAGCCACTAAAATAATCAAGCTTCCGTTTTTCAACCGATCCCGTCATACCTCTTCCTTCGCGCCGTCGCCGAATCCACTTTTTTAAAAAGTCAAGCTTTCGCGCCGTCGCCGAAGCCGCCGAAGCTAGAATAAAACACACCTTCCCGCCGAAGCCCATTTTTAAAAAAGGTAAAGCTTCGCGCCGTCGCTGAATCCACCTTTTTAAAAGGATGGAGCTTCGCGCCGTCGCCGCCGAAGCCACTAAAATAATCAAGCTTCCATCTACAAACCGATCCCGTCATACCTCTTCCTTCGCGCCGTCGCCGAATCCACTTTTTTAAAAGGATGGAGCTCCGCGCCGTCGCCGAAGCCGCCGAAGCCAGAATAAAACACACCTTCCCGCCGAAGCCCATTTTAAAAAAGGTAAAGCTTCGCGCCGTCGCTGAATCCACCTTTTTAAAAGGATGGAGCTTCGCGCCGTCGCCGTCGCCGCCGAAGCCACTAAAATAATCAAGCTTCCATCTACAAACCGATCCCGTCATACCTCTTCCTTCGCGCCGTCGCCGAATCCACTTTTTTAAAAAGTCATGCTTTCGCGCCGTCGCCGAAGCCGCCGAAGCCAGAATAAAACCCCCCTTCCCGCCGAAGCCCATTTTTTTAAAAGGTAAAGCTTCGCGCCGTCGCTGAATCCACCTTTTTAAAAGATGGAGCTTCGCGCCGTCGCCGTCGCCGCCGAAGCCACTAAAATAATCAAGCTTCCATCTACAAACCGATCCCGTCATACCTCCTCCTTCGCGCCGTCGCCGAATCCACTTTTTTAAAAGGATGGAGCTCCGCGCCGTCGCCGCATCCGATGTTTCTTAAAAGGGTTGAACTTCGCGCCGTCGCCGAATCCACTTTTTAAAAGGATGGAGCTTCGCGCCGTCGCCGAAGCCACAAAAAATAATCAAGCTTCCATCTACAACTTATCCCGTCATACCTCCTCCTTCGCGCCGTCGCCGAATCCACAAAGGGGTGAAGCTTCGCGCCGCTGCCGAAGCCGCCCGCCGTCGCCGTCGCCGCCGAAGCCACAAAAAATGAAATACCTTTCGTCTTGCACTTAAGCACATTTTCACAACGGCTCGCTCAACACTTAGGTAATTTCTACAAAGTCCCGCGTGTATGCCATTATACCCAACCCAACATACACCTTCGCGTGAAACCAAGAAAACAAAATATTGAAACTATGACAGCCGTTTTCGACGACGGCGTCGCCGCCGCGTTTTTTAAAATAGTCGAGCTTCAAAAATGGTAGGGTATTCTAAAGGTACTCCCGTTTTTGTTCAGGTGTTTCAGAGTATAAGATGTTTGTAACAGCTTTACTTCTTTCGTACAAGCATTTTAAACGCGTTCTGTAGTGACCAACCCGTCGGAGCCATGAAATAAACAATTTTCGCAAAGTATAGCTAACAGGGGCAATTTTGCTCTCAAGAGTAAAAAGAAGAAAAAAGGCCTACTTCATTTTTTGAAAGGTCCGGACGCTAAACATGTTTTTGTTTACTGGGAACACAGCTGTAAATGATTTCACCTACCAAGTACCAACTGGCTCACTGATTTTTATATTTAGTGAGTTTTTTTCTGCGAGATATAAAGTGTGAACTTCCATATCTGCTTTTTGCGCTGAATTCGATGGACCCAGCTCTCCGTAATTTGACAAGTTTCAAATGGTTCCAATCAAAGATATGATAGAATACCATTGTTCCAATTGACAACATTTTAGACTTGCAGAATTCGTGTGGAAATCAATGACCTCTCAGCTACAATGCACATCTCAGAAACTGGAAGTATTGACCCACCCACACGTAGGTTGATTCGATAAATATGAAATTAGTGATATCGGTCAATATATCAATATGCAATCTACATTCTATGTAAACCTTGTCCAATATGATATAGGCGTAGGTTCAGTGTGGGCCTATATAATAATTTATACCGGGAAAGGTGCATTTATTTAGCTATGAATTCCGTTGTTATTGGCCAAAGTGCTTATGACTCTAACATCTTCACTATGTGTAGCTTTCTTAGGAATTTTGAATAAAATTGAGACGTTTCAGAAAAATGGTAGATTCCAACTAGCTTTGACCAAAATTACCTCTTTTGAAACTCATAAAATCATTGACCATGTACGGTACAATGCTCAATTTCAGCAGGTAATTATAAGGATTTTGTTTGTGTTTGGTCTTCATTACAGCGTGTCCTAAAAACCGGGTCCACTGAACTAAGGCATATTAATTTATTATGTGATCTTTTCATAAGTAGCGCCCCCTATCATTGATTTTTACTATGAAAGCAGATTGTCTTGCAGATTTGCATTTTTGATCATAAATCATAAAGATCTTCTAAGTTACAGATCGATATGATTCCTAATTACTTCAAAATCATGGTTTGAAAATAGATTGCACCACTCCGGTACAATCTATTTTTCAAATTTTACTCCAAATTAACTCTAAAACCATGATTTTGAGGTTATTAGGAATCGTATCGCTCTGTAACTTGGAATATATTTATGATTTATGATCAGAAAAGTAAATCTGCAAGAAAATCTGCTTCCAATTTTTTGTCGAGGATTGAGGGCGTCCCTGGGAAAGATCACATAATATACCTTTAAACATCTGAAGTAAAGCAAATCACTTCTTTGAGATGCGATTTTCCCCAATTTGTAAACACTTTCAACGCGGCAGTCGTCTGTAGACGACTGTTCGAAAATATAACTTTTCAAAAAAGGCAAAACTATTGAATTTCATCACCGTATTTGGATTCACCATGAGAAATGCATTAATATATGTACAAACATGCCTATTATTGGTTCAGTATTTCTTGATGGTGTGATATTAAGGATCATTTGTTTGCGAAAACTGTCCAGCAAAATGTTATGCAATAAAAGGGCCACATTTGAGTTTGTGACGTAATCGATGTAATGTTTTTCAAGGCCAATGGGAAAATGCATAAAACAAGTTTGGATATAACGCGATATTGAGAGGCCCAATTATTAATCTCTATAGTTGTAATCCCTGGTAACACATTCCAGCCTTCCAAGGTCAAAGGTCATCTGGGGTCAAATTTCAAAAGTTGCCCGATTGTCCTCAAATATGAAAAAACACCCTTTTTCGTACACCCAACGGTTATGGGGTCAAAGGTCAAAATAAGTCAAATTTTAAATAAGTTCAAATGACAAAAACAATATTGCGGAAGTGTTGACCGAGGTCAAATAATAATACAAAAATCAACGGTGACCTCATTGTATATACTGAATTTATGAGCAACAAAAAATGGCATGTCTGGACTCATTCACTGCATTGTAGCCTATAATGTCTAAATGGAACAATTCTTGCACCAAATACAGAACTAATATAATGACTATTTTAAGTTTTTAAAGTCTATTCAATATCGAGTTATACCCAAACTTGTTTTATGCATGTTTTTGGACAAAAGCATGCATTTTCCCCTTGGCCTTGAAAAACATTACATCGATTACGTCACAAACTAAAATGTGGCCCTTTTATTGCATAGCATTTTGTAGGACAGCTTACGCAAACAAATGATCCTTAATATCACACCGTGGTGGCAAAATTCGAGGCCACATTTGCACTTTTCAACAACAAAAAAGTGGTGCGATACTTTTTTCCATGTGTATAGTATTGTAAAACAAATAGCCGCGTGGAAAGTGTTAAACAAGGCATCCATGGAATAAAAGTAAATTAATTTTACTTGGTCGGAGCTAGCCAACAAATTAATATTGTCATATGTTAAAAGACGGTCATGACATAACAATTGCTTTCCATTTCCACTTTCTACGCGGCCATTCGTTTTACCATAATACAAAGGGTCAGACGTCACAAACTGGTCCAAAAAAAATGTTTCACTTCTAATAATGTTGAGAAATGCACCAATTCTGATTAAACGGGACAAAACTTAAGTTTTACATACTTAATGACCCACAAACTATATATTGTTGGAAAGCTTATGATTGAAGGTTTTTTATTTTTGCAAAAATAATCAAATTATACAGGGTGTGTAAAATATTTACAGGGTGGAACATAAAAAAGTTGATCGTTTTTGCTCCTCACAAAATATTTTGATAGTTTGTACAGTTAGGGTTTAGCTGAAAATAGTCACCAAAATCAGAACAACCGCAGAAGGTGCTACCAAATTTGCTAAGAATCATTTGCCCAACAGGAAAAGTACAGGGTGTCTACAATTATGATGATGATGAAATAATAATACATAAAATGAAGGTTTGTATATAATATTCTATGAAATTTAGTTAGCATGGACTATTCAATTTAAAAGAAAATGGTTATAAAAATGAACTATATGAATATCGTTAAAGTTCCTTTTATTTTAAATACAGGGTGGTCCAAAATAGGTCTAAATAGCAAATTTTTCATGAATCTATGAAAAATTCTGTGAAGAAACAATTCTTGATTTTTTAGTTCAAATGTTTTACTACCCAGGGTAGAAAAGGACCGAAGAGTCACACAAATGAAATAGAGAGACTGCGATTTGGCAATAAAATCAATAAAACTGTGTATTCTTTACATTAAAACACTCCCTGAATTGAACATCATATTCTAGTAGAGAATGTCTAGATAACAATTCAATATTAGTATTCATAGTAGCAGGCACATGTTATTAACATATATGAGAGAAGTTTGAAAACTTTCCTATGTATACTTTTAAAATGGTATCAATTTCAAAAGTTCTAGTTTTCCGCTATTTTGTGTAGAAACCTATGGGCGCAACATCCACCGGCGCCTCATCCACCGGTCCCACCCTTGACTCACTCGACGTTTAGATTGATAACTTCACTGTTGCTAAACATGTGGCTTTAATTTTTTTTATTCGGTAGCTGGATAAATTGTCTTTAATATGATACCAAAAATGTTATGTTTGTTTGACAACTTCTATTTAAAATAGAGACACGTATCACGATTTTAAGGATTTTTTGAAACGATCCCACCTTATTTGATATACCTTAGTGACCTGTGACCAAAGCTAAAGTGCTCAACAAAAGAAAGTCATACACTTTGTTCATGTCCTATAGAGTGACTTCCAATTATGTTTTGAACAGGCTAGATACACATTTGGATGAATCTTTTAGGCACAATTTGGTACCAAACTTGCCACCGTAAAACAACGATGATAAGCCATGATTAGCCCCATCCGTTTCAAAATGCGTTGCATGGCTATTGGCCTGAATAGCCCGCGCAGAAGAAATGTGCAGTGATCAATTACGGGACAAATACGGGATAACATTCGGTCTTCTCTCCCGCGCAGTGTGTATTGAATGCGAATTTGGAAGTGCTGCTAATCATGGCTAATTTTCAAGTTGTTTTGTGGCAAATTTGGTCCCAAATTGTGCCAAAAAGATTATATTTCTAGCCTGTGTGGTCACCAAAGTTACTCTAGATAGGATATAAACAAGTGTATGACTTTCTTTTGTTGAGCACTTTAGATTTAATATAATGTAAAAGCTGAATGCAAACTGCTTATCCACAAAAATAGCCTGTGTAAGTAAATGTAATAAATATAAGAGGACCTGACGTTTCTGTTCTAACAGAATCTTAATCGAAGGTAAAAATCACCTTCGATAAAGATTCTGTTAGAATCGAAACGTCAGGTCCACTTTAGATGTATTATACATCCTCGGACCTTGGCTTACATTCCAAGACATTGCATTATCATCTGTTATATTGCATCATTACTGTTATATTATATTATCATGGGTCTCACATTAAAACCAAGTAAATGTCGGTCACTTTCCCTTTGCGGTGGAGTTCCGAAGGTGGTTGAATACAACATAGATGGTACGCGTATCATTCCTGTCAAAGAAGACCCCAACGTTTTTTTCAGATCCCTTATCACTCACTCTGGCAGCCAAAGTAATATTTATGATATGATTCACTCCAAGTTTGAATCAAGTATTGCCAATATTGATAGTTCTCCCGTCCGCAACGAGTACAAACTTGCGAATTTGCGATGTACATCATACTGCCTACCATTTATGCGTTTCTGTCTTACAGTTCACGAACTTACTATAGACCAATTTATCCCTTTTTGATAGAAAAAGTGATCAATTTATTAAGAAATGGCTGGGCACGCCTAAATATGGTGCTAACATTATAGCCCTGGTGCATATGAATCAGGTGAATGGTGGACTTGATATACCACGTGTTTCTGATATTATGTTTCTCTCTGCTTATCGTACAGTAGAACCCGATGTCTTGGTGATTCAACTACACAGAAAAAAATAGTGAGTCATTATCGTAAAATGAGTCACTACACGGACAATATGACTCATTTTGAGCCATAGTGTGTCACTACACGGACAAAATGACTCATTTTTCGATGATGACTCACTTTGTTTCTTTCTGTGTACCAACAAAGCACTGGACTTAAAACTCCAAAGAGAATCGGCTTGGAGCAAGAAATATTCCACAATCGCTCTCGCGGACCAAGTCTAATGTAATTCTATAGAATCCGACCACCCACTGGAAAAATACAAAGAACAAGGTCAAAGCAACCTTGAAAAACGATTCTAGTGCTTATTGGAAGTCGGTAGTTGAACCACTCATCACTCAGGGAGACACGGCAAAATTGCTCTTTGAAACTGAAAACAATCTTACGTGGAAATCTATTATGTATGGTCTTCCTGAAGGCGTTCTTAAGTTTGCAATTAATGCTGCAATTGACAGTCTCCCCACATTTGCCAACCTTTGCAAATGGGGGAAACGTCTAAGTAGTAACTGCCCCCTCTGTTCCAAAAAAGGTACTCTTCTCCACATCCTCAATAATTGTAATCAGATGCTTGATCGTTATACCTCTGGCGGCACAACAATATCATCCGCATTCTGATCTCCGCTTTCGAAGATAGCGAGACTTTTAAAGACAAAGGCGTCTTGATCAACGCTGATATAGAAGGGTACCTCACCGGAGGGGTGACAGTTCCTCCTGACATCATCCCAACAGCTCAAAAACCTGATATTGTGCTTACATTCCCTGCTCAAAAAAGGATAATTTTATTTGAGCTCACAGTGCCGTTTGAAACAAATGTTGATAAAGCTAATAAACTCAAGACTGATATGCTGCCCTGGTTGGATATATCTCGGACGCAGGTTACAAGTAGTGCTCCTTGATCCCTTTTGAAATAGGATCAAGGGGCCTCATAACAAAATATAATATAAGACACGTCTGAGAGGTCTCCTACGAACCCTAAAGTGCAACGTTAAATACACAGCTCCCATAAATAACATCTCGAAAAAGAGTCTGATGTCTTCTTTTTTCATTTTCCAATCAAGACACGAACGGGATTGGAACGTTACCAATTTTCTATAGGTCCTCATGGCAGCAGGTCTGTCACGACCGGCTCACCTCCCTTTTTAAATGTGTTTTACATATTGATTGTTGTGCAATAGTGCTTTTTGTAACACCTTGCCTGGTGGTCAGATAGGCCCCAGTTGTCTTGGTTTTTAATGTTCTCTTCTTTATTTTTTATGTATTTGACTGAATAAAGATGATTTAATAAATAATAGTACGCCAATGTGTTATTGCACCATGAACATGCATTGGGCCTATAGTTGGTCACTGCCTCCGATGGACACTGGATTGGGGTGGTCAAAGATTGGGGTAAACAGTGGATATATCGAGGGTTCAGCGCCAGAAGGCCGTAACTCAATTTTGGGGGAAATTGACATTTTGGTACAAAAATAATCCATATAACCTAGATTTTCAGAACCATAAAGAGATAAGTCATAAACCACTCTTAATTTGACTAAAATTAGAGTTATAAGTTGGGTGCTACAGTGTATTGTAATGAGTCCCAAATATTTGAAAGTCGATAATCTCAAAATAGCATTTCTTCTGGCGCTAAACCCTCGATATTCTAGATCTAAATACAAAACAAGATTTTTCAGAAACCTTTCATGCATTTTCCAACTTCCAAAAACTGCACCAATACTACATGTAGGCGTGTTCGAATTTATTTGAATGTATTTCTCATGGTGATTCCAAATATGGTGATGAGATTCAATAATTTTGACATTTTAAAAACATTTTGTGAAATGTTTGAACTAACGTCTGCAGACGACTAGTCGACTGCCGCGTGGAAAGTGTTATTCACAAATGAAACAATTTTTAACAAAATCCAACAATGGACAATTAAATGTTATATTGAACGTTAAGCATTTTTATAGTCTGTAAACAGAATCCACTCTCTGCCCTATCGGTAAATGCATCACGAGTAGTTGTTCCCATCACCTGGGGAAAAGGTTTCTGATATATAGGGTGAATCAAAAAGAATTGTGAACGATTTGAAACGGCCATTTGACCTTGGTGCGTACATTAAACCATGGAATTTGCTGTGATTCTTGCTTATTTTTCAGTTGATTACTTTCATTTTGGGAGGATAAACTAGATTAACAACGCTTTACACAGACAACAACAATTCCATGGTTCAATGCATGCATCAAGGTCAAATGGCCGTTTCAAATCGTGCACAATCTTTTTTAATTCACCCTGTATGTATGCCGCACACTATAGGCAGGGTCGGATTTACCTTCTTTTTTTGGGGGGGGGGGGGGCGGCTGGGCCAGGCCGAATGAGGCCCCCAACTCACCGCGAGGAAACCATTTAATTGTCCTCTCAAAAAGTGACTTAAGATCGAGACTGTATAGGGGATAAGGGGACACCAGTGGTGTACCCAAATGTGAAAGAGTGGATTTCCACTCTTTTTTAAAACTTTTAACTCCTTAAAAGGAGTTACACGCATGATAACACGTTTTTGAGCGGAAAAACATTCAATGGCGGGAAATTTGAAAGACAAGTTTATGGCATGCATTAAGTGCAACATTGGAAACTGCATCATTTGTTGTTCAAATGGCCACTGCTTCATCGATATTGGTGCTATTGTGACAAATCAGGTGTCAAAATACGCAGGAGAAAATTCCGGTTCTTTCTCATATTTCGAATTTATTTAGGGTCTTAGAAAATAGACACAGGGCGTCTCGAAAAAAGTAGTTACTATATTTGTGTGCAGTGTTTATATGCGTAAACAGTGTTGATATTGGAGTTTGATTTATAATGCTGATTCTTGGCAATTTTCAGTGCCCAGAGACCATGATGTTAACACTTTCCATGCGGCCATTAGTTTTACCATACGCAACACATATTTTTCAGAAACCTTTCACAATTTTCAAAGTCTATCTCAAGGATTACTGACCCAATACTAGGCATGTTTGTACTTATTTCAATGCATTTCTCATGGTGATTCCAAATCTGATAATGATATTAAATATTTTTGACATTTTTGAAACATTTTGTGAAATTGTGGAATGTCGTCTGCAGCCGCCTGCCGCATGGAAAGTGTTAACAGTACTGAAATTACATGATAAAAATGACCCACATGTTTGAATTTTTCCGTGAGAAAGGGGTAAGACTTATTTGACACATGTCACGGTTCAGAGATTTTCAATGGTTGCAGGTATTTATTGAATGTCCCTCGTATTCATTAGGCTATACAAGGCCCGCTTAGCAGCGTTATAAATTCATGTAAATTGGTGCCCTAAAAACCGTCACCAAATTCAAATATTCGACTTCCATCAAAGCTGGTTGCTATATGACATAATTCTCGTGTGCAACCAACCGGCTGTATTATAATGGAAACTCACCCATGCATGCAGTTAGCAAGTAGTACCGCTCGTACATGCCCCGAATTTAAATATGATTGTCTGGTTGTACACGCGCATTTGGGCAATCCTCTCGTAGTAATTGGTAGCAATGGGTTTACCCATGGAATTATTAGAAAGAGAATAATTCCATAGTTTACCAAACCGAATTAATAGCGCTCCTAAGCGGGAAATTTATGCCATGGAGAGTGAAAAATTAACTTTCACACTCATTTTAGAGTGGGGAAATTTTCCACTCAAAACGGGTTGTCCTGCGTTTCACTCCCTTCAGTCCTTTTCGAGTGAATTTCCACTCTTTCCACTCAGTTTACGTTTAGAGAGAGGATTTGGAATTAAGGGTGCCCCGAAAATTGGTAATTTGCTGACAATATCTTAATAGCGTAATATCCTAGCTAATCAGATATTCTTGAGGTTAATATCAATCAAAATCGCTTAGCGTTATATTCAAACATCATTATTCAAATATCTAAAATATCTAAATAGCTTAATATCTAAACATAATATTTAAATATCTTAATCTAAATATATTATCTAAATATCTTAATAGCGTAATATCCTAGCTAATCAGATATTCCCGAGGTTAATATCTAAATAGCTAAATAGCGTAAAACATCATTATCCAAATATCTCAAATATCTAAATAGCTTAATATCTAAACCTAATATATAAATATTTGAATATCTCAATAGCGTAAGGCCAAATAAAATTAAAAAAACAGTTTCTCGTCCGGGCTTTTTGAAAAAAGGAAGGAGGAGGCCCCTTTTTTGTTTTCTTTTTCTTTTCAAAATGGCGGATCCAAAATGGCGGACTGATTTTCCACAACAACAAAAACTTCCGCTTTCGACCTTTTTCCCAGTTGCTGTTGTTTCTTAAATGACAGCCACCTTTTCTAACACCGTTTTCAGACTTGTATTGGCTACAACTTTGTTGAAAACAAAAAGAAAGACAAAATACAGATGTTTATAAATTTATTTGACTTAACATTGTCTCTTCTTTCAGACCTACAGACATACAAGGGTTTTTAAAAAATAAAAAAAATAAAAAGTTTTTTAAAGATTTGTTTTTCTTCTTTTTTTAAAGAGAAAAAAGAAAAAAGGAGGCGGCCAGCAAAAAGGAAGCGGGCGGGGACGAGAAACTAGTATTTTTTTATTTGGCCTAATATACTAGCTAATTAGATATTCTCGAGGATAATACCAAAAAGTTACAATCCAGCACCTTAATGGGTTTTAGGCATTTCCTGTTTCATTTGGTTGTACCAAGGAGGTGTCAAATAGATTGAAAACACTCAGACACCTCCCTGGTTGTACCAGGGAGGTGTAATAATCTCTCTGGTTGTACTGAGTGTTTTCTTCTCTAGTTCCCTCATCTATACCACCTTCCTCTTCTCCGAATCACCATATATGGCGGTCTTTTCTGATTTGCAATATATTTTACCTTGGTACGATCAGTAGATCAGAGAAGATGAGCTTCTCTAGTCCAATTCATTGCGCTATGGTTTGTTGGGAATAGCGCTATTTCAGTTTTTTAGTTAAAATAGCAACAAATCGCTCGATTTATAACTGTATCAGACCCTCAACGATGCAGCGCCCGAATAACAAATCCAATGGGCTTTTAGTATTTGACGAAGGCCCTTAGGATGATTTTATGAGAAATGTTTGCCAAACATGTACTCCAATACACTTCGTTGCCTCAAACAAACAGAGAGTCTTTTAAATATCAAACAAAGGCATAATCGACTCGTATTGATACATTTTGTATACAATGATGAATTGGCTCTTCAAGAAGCAACCTGATCGATACTATAATTGATCCTCCATGCAATGCCTGATGAACTTTGATAGCCTCTTCATTATATTTAAATGCAAATAAAGCGTATAAATAGAGTATCGTGTATTTTTTAGAAACCAATCGATGGTCATTGGAAACGGTCGGTCGCTCGTCAACATATAATATCAACAAAAATAGGTACAATTATCATATCACCCGCGACGAGGAAGGACATCTCCCGGGGACATTCTATTCTACATATCACTTTCGTGTATGTTGTCCACAAGTTACAGATGACGTTACATTTGTGAAGCGTATGCCGTGTGAATATTGAAGTTGATGGAGCTGAGTCATGAGACTGAAATATACTTTTATTAGTTACAGAACATTGCAGAAACTCATACATATATATACCAGCCGAAGAAGACACAGCGCCCTGGGGCAACGCATCATTAAGTACGGTCGCAGAATATAGAATTGAGTGGAGTGTTTATCAGATGAAATACAACCTAATTGCGTATCAAGCGAAAACAAACCGACCTGTTGTTCTAGAATAGTCTGCATCTCTTACAGTTCGAAGGAATACTCAGTGAACCTAGAAAATTAGTTTATTGCACTCAGAAGGCTGCGGGGAAGGCTGAAGAAGATAAGTCTTAACCTAAACCCAAAAGACGAATCACCTTTATGTATACAGATCAGTTTTGATTCTATATGACATTTCTAATCGGGCTTCTCCCGAACTCCTGGACCATAATCTGCCATCAGCGAGGACACTCAATCTGCCAGTATCTGTCAGGACCAAAGGCATGATTTACAGACGTCGAAGGCAAGAAATCTAGACTAAATGGTGAATTGCACAGAGAACCACATTTATAAATTGAACAGATTATCACGAAAGCAGAACCCATTTGGAAACTTACACACTGAAGCACGAGATTCATTGCGATTTATTTGTCAGTATCCGTTGCTACCGTACTGTACTTCTTGAGATTGTACAAACATCTTGAAGGACAAGTCATGTCATGCGTTTTAATCATCTTGAAGAACAGTTTTGAAAGAGATCAATACTTTCAGTATCTAGAAATAACTTGGATCACATGTTTACGTAAGTTGGATTATTACCAGCAATAGATCGATTGTAGACGTACATTTGAACCATTTGACCAGGCTAAAACCATTGATCTTCGTAAATATTGGAATATCAAAATAAAACTCTAAACGATTTATCTCGTTGAAAGCTATACATATTGTACTCTCGTCGGTTTCAAAACTGATCCTTCCTGAAGACTACAGGAGATACTCGGAGAAATTACTTCGGTTCGGGAAACCATAACCTGCCCAGTGTCTGTACCACAGTTATCGGCGAACCTCAGGATAAGAAGATTTTATGAGATCCGGGGAAACACTCCTTGGTCGTATTTCGTCATCTGTGATCTTAGAGAAAACCTTTCTTAGCTCTTCTACAAGAGGAGATTTTCGTGTGTGAGTGAGTCCGGGGCAAGGGGTGAACTCTACCCTATACGAAAGAACCATGCTTGCAGCACGACTAGCCAAAGCGGGGCAGAACCGCGAAGCATCTGCCGCGCCTTCCGAAACAAAATCCCGTTCCAAGAGCGTAGTGTCAATGGACGACACAGCCTCGGAAGCCCCGAGTGAAGCACCTACCACCAGATCTGGTCTGAGTCTTCTGCGAGGCGGTGGCAAGGCCGCGGCCTGGGGAGCTCTTGCCACGCGAATGAAGGCTCAAAAACCCGCGCCTCCCATGAAGCGATACGAAAACACGTACCAACTTGAACCATCGAAAGACAACTCTTTGGATTGGAAGCAGATAGAAATATTTGTCGGTGAGATACTCGACTCCAGGTTGGCAACGCAACAATACAATGGCAGAACTAGTCGCACGTTGGCCGCGACTCTTTCAGACGTTATCAAAGGTCGAATTAAAAAGATGGTCGCTGGTCGCACGGCGCGACACAAGATCATCGTTCATACTGTGATTGGTGAAAAGTTACAGCAGTGTATGCAGATTTGTAGTCGCTGCGTGTGGAACGATAATACTGATAACCACGTGACTATAAGATACGAGAATGGAACACTGTTTGCTGTGGTGACGGTTTACGCGGTTTATTTCGAATGATGGACTTTCATCGTGTTGATAATAACTGTGCATTTGTTTTATGCGATATTTCCCAACATTCTTTAGATTGTATATAGGTTTTCCCAGTTAGTTTAACACTTTTTTCATCATATTTCATATCTCGTTAAGTTTGAATTCGTCCCAAAATTTTGAAGGTTGCATTTGTTAAAGTAAATTTCGTCTTTGGTCAAGTATATTCATATTTTGCGCAACGAATTTCATTTAATGTTCATTTGATTTCGTCCTAACACACTTCCATTTCGTCTGATACAGCGGTAACCTACTATTGTATACATTTATTTCGTCTTTGATCAAATAGTTTCATATTCAGTTCACTTTATTTCGTCCCATGTAGAACGTCCTGCCTAGAAGCATGTAAAATCCAGCTATAGGCCTATACGTTTTCTATATATATATATATATTTTCTTTCTTTCTTGTTCGTTCTTTTTTTCTTTTATTTCATATGATTCATGAATATTTCGCGATTTGAATCAACAAGGCAAAAGAACACATGTCGGTGGTTCAAATCTAACCTGCAATAATATGTAGGACGAATATATGTGATTAAAGTATAGGTTTTCCCAGTTAGTTTAACACTTTTTTCATTATATTTCATATCTCGTTAAGTTAGAATTCGTCCCCAAAATCTGACTTACGCATTTTGTTAGATAAATTTCGTCAATGAGCATTATATTTCAAAGTATGACCATTTCATTTAATTCATTGGTCATTTCCTTTCGTCAAGGAAAGATTGAATTCGTATCACCTGATGGGTAGCGGGTCTATGCACAAATATAATTCGTCTTTGTTCATTATTTTTAATACTTTTATCACATATATTCGTCAGGTGTTAGAAAAATAGGCCTACATTGCAGGTTAGATATAGGTCTATATTGAAACAAAACTGAAAACGTGGATATTGTTTTTGCATGGTTTTACCATCTAAAGATACGACACCAAAGTGCAAACAACTTGCACAAAGTCCCATTAAGTCATTCAAGAAAGTTGGTGATATAAATCATATGAAATAAAAGGAAAAAAAGAACGAACAAGAAAGAAAGAAAGAAAGAAAGAAAAAATAAATATATATATATAATAAAACGTATAGGCCTATAACTGGATTTTACATGCTTCTAGGCAGGACGTTCCACATGGGACGAAATAAAGTGAACTGAATATGAAACTATTTGATCAAAGACGAAATAAATGTATACATTAGTAGGTTACCGCTGTATCAGACGAAATGGAAGTGTGTTAGGACGAAATAAAATGAACATTAAATGAAATTCATTGCGCAAAATATGAATATACTTGACCAAAGACGAAATTTACTTTAACAAATGCAACCTTCAAAATTTTGGGACGAATTCAAACTTAACGAGATATGAAATATAATGAATAAAGTATTAAACTAACTGGGAAAACCTATATTAAAAATAATGAACAAAGACGAATTATATTTGTGCATAGACCCGCTACCCATCAGGTGATACGAATTCAATCCTTCCTTGACGAAAAGAAATGACCAATGAATTAAATGAAATGGTCATACTTTGAAATATAATGCTCATTGACGAAATTTATCTAACAAAATGCGTAAGTCAGATTTTGGGGACGAATTCTAACTTAACGAGATATGAAATATAATGAAAAAAGTGTTAAACTAACTGGGAAAACCTATATTAAATGTGAAAACCATTTGTTTATTTGATTATTTGGTTTTACTGACGGAGATGGTCATTTGTTGTTTAGTAATGACATTAGGGCTTAGGCCAAGAAAATCAACCATGAACATGAAATTGACCATTTTGGAAAAAATTATAAAAACATGTTTTTGACCCATTTTAGGTTCGTGCACGATAACTCAAAATATATTTTGTCAACATTTGTCATACTAGTTTTATTATAATCCTAATAAAATTCCCTAGGAGGTGTTTTTTTTATTATTTTTTAATTTATTTTTTGAATTATAGACCAATAAGTACCAAAAAATGTGATTTTCACGATTTTGGAGGTTAAAAAAAAAAATCACGTTTTATGAAAACAACATTGCGGTCAATTTTCCTATACATACTCTGTTAATTTCATCAAAATATCTGTATCCGTTCCGAAATGTCATGATAGTATAAAAAATCGGAGAAAACCCGTTTTTTACTTTACTTTAAAAAAAAAAAAATTTAAGCTCATACCAAACTTCAAAACGGCTGCTTAAAATATGATATAAATCACTTAAGCTGAACAATTCCTTCGTTCCATTCAACTATTGCTTCATAAAACACACCACCAACAGTGATATCTATTAATTTTGTGGTAGAAATCAAAAGAGGACAAACAAAATTACCTGTATATCATTTACATTGAGCTTTGTGCCGAATGGTCAATTATGTTACGAGTTTCAAAAAAGATGATTTTGGTCAAACTTGGAATTTACCATTTTTTTTGTAAAAGAGTCCATATTTTCTGTCAGAAACGTCCGACTTTTAAAATTCCAAATTCCTCAGAAAGCGAAATGTATGTAGATGTTAAGATCATTAAACACTTTGAACGATGACAATGGTATTTATGGCTAAATAAATGCAACTTTCCCGGTATAAATCATTCTGGGACACCCTAATATAATAACATGAACATTGTTTGCCTAACTGTTCTGCCTAACTTAATGTTAGGCAGAAGAAACATGGACAAAACAACCCTGTGAATTCTAGTTCGTCGTGAGGGTGCGAGAGCGTCGTATACCGTATAGTGACAAGTATTTTTGTGTTCAAATTTGTTTACTTATAGTTGATGTTTTAACAAGCTTAATTCGTATTATAAAAATAATGAATTCCAATTTAAAGACATATAGGCCTGCCAGGTATAAAGATTGTCCAAAAGTCATCTTAATTATGGAGTAATAGTTGATTTTAAACTTAGTAGGTATTGAACCGTGCTTTGAATTTGGCATCGTTGCACCATAAAAATCTAATTTGCATAGTAATCTTCTAAAAACCAGGTTTGCTTTTGAATACTACAGTACTTTAAGGATGATTTTGTCATAGCTGTATAGAGATTATCTTTAGTAAATTATAGTCCATACCATAAGTTACCATAGCATTTTCAATATAATGAACAAACCACTTCCATCCTAGTTTGTTACAATTGATCTAATACTTAGCAATATTATACAGTATAGCACTGAAAACAAGATTAGGCCATCTGTTGGTTTGCATTTGCCGAAGTATATTACAAATATTTAATACGGAGTTTATTTTGGATAAATAACAAAATTTGGAATGACGTTCTTACATTCCTACGATGAGTAAAAAAAGGCAATAAACCAAGGCTTTTTTTCAGTTTCAGTTTATCTATTTTTGTGGCGGAAATTGTAATTGATAAATTCCTCGATTTTCCAGATTTTTAAAGGCAAAATAAGTTATCAAATCACACTTGTTTCAGCAGGGTACTTAAACAGCCCCAGTCTTTAAAAGTTTACAACATTGATTTTCAATAATCAAATGGCATCTCTAGTATATTATATTAATTTTGTATTGTATACAAATAATTGTTTCAACCAGGCAGGGGGTCAAAACTTCGTTTTGGCGATTTGGACCTTTACATGTAAATCGATATTATTGTATAATAAATAAAATATTGACCTACATAAACATGTACATATAGCAGATTTTGCACGCCCTGGTCTATGGTAGGCCTATATGACTTATTTGATACGTTTTCATACAGTTAAAGCAATATTATGTGATCTTTTTCAATATTTTACACTTATTTTTTTCATTCGTATGACATGCTTGACTTATAACTTTATCAGGAAGTGTTTTTCTTGACTCATAAATCTATCTTGACCGTAATTATTTTTTTTCTCGTACAAACAGTCCCATCGCAGAAATTGTCTAAATCATAAAGGAATTCTGCTTCAAATGTTGGGAAGTGTCAGCACATCTTTATTGATTCATCATAAAACATTCCGTTTCACTTGTGTACAGTTGCGACCGAAAAATGTTTCCTTTAAAATATAGCCAACTCATTTGTCTTTATTTTGTCGTTTGAACTGTTCTATTCCGACACTTATTTAGGAAATTAAGAACATTGACGGGAGCGTTATAATTTATAGAAATATTTTTTTCAATATTGTATTAATTAGTCCTATCGTTCTGTTTTCACCAGTAAAAACATTTTCTTTGGACTACAGAATAAACTGCATTGAAATCGGTGGTACATGTATATTGACGGAAATGTGCCCATTTAGAGTGTCTGTGTTGCTTACTTGCTTAATTCGAGTTGTATTCTCGATCTACAATGGCTCTCCACACCTTCCTGTCCTGCATTGCTGTCTTTAAGTCTCCGACATCCAAACCAGTGTCCTGTTTTAGCACATCGATGTAAGTTAGGGCAGGTCTTCCAGGTTTTCTTCTCCCATGCTTTGGTATCCAATGAACCAGCTTTGACACACATTCTTGACTTCTAAAGCAGTGGCCTGAGAATCTTGTCCTTCTCTCCCTGATCTTTTGGGTGATTTTGGGGAGGTCTCCATACAGCTCTGTGTTAGTTGTATGTTGCTTCCAGTGAATGTTGAGGACAGCCCTCAGCATACGAGTATAACAGCCGTCAAGTTGCTTTGCTAGCTTAGGGGTGGTGGTCCATGCCTCGCAGCCATATAGTAACACAGATTCAACAGTTGCGGCGAACAGGCGAAGTTTGAATTTTCTTGGTAGGGTGGATTTCCAGATCTTGTTCAGCTTCCCACAGGCTCTCCAAGCTGCTGCCTTGCGTTGCTTGATATCTGTTTCAGTGCTTGACATCCAGGCACCTAGGTATTTGAAATCGTTAACTTCATCTAGTTTGGTTCCATCATTTGTTCTGATTTCCACCGCATTTGTTTGGTTGTATGCCATGAGCTTTGTCTTCTTTGCATTCATAGACAAGCCAACTTTAGCCACTGATGTCTCGACCCTCTGAAGCAGATCTTGTGCCTGGTGTAGTTCTTCAGACAGCAGGGCAATATCGTCTGCAAAGTCAAAGTCTGTCACTGCTACAGGTCCAATCCTTCTGCTTTTTCGCTTTTCAAGGTGGAATCCAAGCTCTTCTTCCTTTCCTGTTATAGCCATTCTCAGGGCGAAGTCTAGTACAATAACAAACAGATATGGGCAAGGGTGTCACCCTGAAGTACACCAGCTAAGATTTCGAACAGATCTGTTTCTCCATCTGGAGAAATCACTTTAGCCATAGTTCCCTTGTACATGTCTCCAACAGCATCGACGATCTGTCCTGGTATGCCATAAGCGTGCAGAATTCTTAGCATTTTGCCACGATGGATGGTATCAAAGGCCTTCCTGAAGTCTATGTATGTTATTATTGCTTGTAGGTTATTAGCTTTCACCCCTTCAATCAGCCTTCTCAGTGCCAGTATATGCCCTATAGTAGTTCTTCCTACCCTGAAGCCATTTTGGTTTGTTCTTAGATGTTTATCCAGCTCAGGACGAATTCTATTTAGGATCATCCGGTTATAGGTTTTCGCTACGATAGAGCTAAGACTTGTGCCACGATAGTTGCCGCCCAGGCTGAGGTCTCCTGACTTTGGAATGGGCACAATGTTGAGGATGGACCATTGGCTCGGCTTCTCTCTATTTGTAATTGCATCATTGCAGAAACCCAGCACAATATCATCTAGATCACATATTTTTAATACTTCTGGCGGTATATTGTCCTCTCCACAGGTCTTCCCTTCTACCAGTGACTTCTTAGCCTTGTCATATTCATCTTGGTCAAAAGGCCCTATTCTGATATCAAGATCTACAAAGATTGGTGTTATTTCTTCATCCTCTTCACATACATTATATCAGGTGGCTTTCCCAGTAGGTTCTGAAAGTGGTTGAACCAATTGGCGACCCTTTCCTTTTGAGTGTCTCCTTTCAGCTGACCTTTAGTTGATGCCTTTCTGCCTGTGGTTTCATTGATTAGTGTCTGTGTAGCGAAACATAACTATTTTTAAAATTCACACCGAATGCCTCCACCCCTCTCGAATGTTTCAAGACGGATTGATACCCATTGGAAGAACAAGTTATATAGTATCGGTTTGATACATATAAGCATTCTTTCTGTAAAAGTGGCACAACATCGATTTAAGGTAGCTTTAGTTAATTGATCATATCTCAGGATTGATAAAACCAAATTAGATGAAATAAACGGCATCAGAGGTGAGCGTTTAGTCTTTCAATATGTATAAAAATGTTACACCCCCTTCTATTATTATGGTCAATAAGTTGGGTAAGCACGTTCACGGTTTTTTGGGGACACCCTGTACAGGAAAGGTGAGCTCACCTTTCCTGTTACATATAATATATGATTATTTCTAAAAGAAAAAAAAGGGAAAAATAACAACACTTTGTTTTTTGTTGTTTCTGTCTCATATCACTGCATGACGATACAAAACCTATCGGCATTTCAAAGTACTTCAAACACACTTTTTATGCTAAAAATAAGTGAAACTGGCCCATGTTATGACCTCGTTATTTGAATGGGCATAACTTTTAAATAAAACCAATTATCCAACTTAATTACTTTTCGTAACCAATAGTATTACTTATTTTGCGCCTATAGGAAACATAATGTCACCGGAGCGTGAAACATAAATGTAATTGTATTTGTTACACCAGTCTGGTTTTACACAGTCTATACTTTCATGATATGACATCTACCATGATAAAGCTATCGATTAATGTGATATGTTTGACATATTATCCAATTATGTATCGATCTTCATTTCAAATATGCTTTGTGAAATTTCGAGCATTAATTTGGACATATCCACATTTTTGTTATACAACTGAACGTCTGTAACGTCACTTTGCGCTACTACGGAATAAAGCTTTTAGCTATTTGCACTTTAATATTTTTGTTAGAAAACCGTCTCCATTCATTATATAAAACATCTACTTTTATTCTATTCATGAACTATTGATTCATTAAAGCTCATTTTTGACATGTTTGACAATTCCGATTATTGTCTGGCCTTCATTTCAACGCGCTTTGTAAATCTTTTTCGCTTTTTAAAAATAAATTGAGGCTTACAATAGAGGCTCGGGGTGGGGGAAGACAAGATAAGTCCATGCTGTAAGGCAAAAGAACGGTGTGTTTATATACGTCGGCACGGTCGGGCGAATGACTGGTGATTGTCAAAATTGATTAAAGCATTCCTTAAGTTATAGGAGCAGCGTGTTCACAGAAGATGTTCTTCAGACTTCAACTAGTGGCGGCACAAACATCATTTATTGGGGAGGGGGGGGGGAAGAACTGCGCGAAAATGTTGGCGTTTATTGTTAACATTGCTTGAAATTTGTTCTCAATAAGACATTTAGACCAATCTAGAGCTTTTAAGTAATTTTGACATCAACACTTAAATTTTGTCGATCGTTTGGGGACAATATAGGGATGGGCTTTAGCTGACGGGGGAGTAGGGAGTGGCAGGAGGGGGTAAATATCGTGACTGGGGGACATGCCCCACCCCCTAGTGCCGCCACTGTCTTCAACAAATTCTCAAGTTCACACAGGGGTCACTATATAGGTCATTGCCCTACATATGAAGAGCTATGTTCCAAAAGGAATCAACTCCATATAAATAAGTGAAATAGGAGAAAAGCAACGTTTTTTAAACTAAGGATGTTGCACTTCTTTGATTATGCTAATTTTCTGCCATATGAAAGATACTATACGTGTAAGCTTAAAAACAGGTTTAATTTCATTTTTTTATTTTCACTGTATTTCCTATGTCATTCTTCATTTTCGGAAACTAGTGGAGTTGATCCCTTTTGGAACATAAATGTTTCGACCAATTTTCAAAAAACACTTTACTAAACAATCGTTATTTTGAATTAAGGTACACCTGAAAAACATTATCAAATCACATTGAAAACAGAAAACCGTATTCAAATACCTCTTCAACTTTTTAAATTATTACATTTTGTTTTTTCTTGAAAAAAACTGAAAATTTGGACAATTTGGCACATTTTTTGAAATAACAACACTTCTGTTTGTGTGCAATTTTAAAAACAATTATCTGATACATTTTAAATTTCTTCATTGCATTTCATTAAGGACATTCCTATCAATGTTTTACCATGATAAAAGAACCATATTTCTACCATTTTGGCTTACAAAATAGTGAATTATATTCAAATTTCCGGAAACTTTCGGAAATTACCGGAAATTTCCGGAAATTACCGAGGGCCATAACTTTTGACCCGAACATGCTAAAGATGTAGAACAAAGTGTAAAGATGTATTTCGTAACTCTCTTTCATGTTCTGCACCTAACTAAATTTCGACAAAAAGTGGAGTTGATTCCTTTTGGAATAGAGCTCTTCATATATGTTAATTTTCAAATTTTATATGCTCTATCTGAACATGGAAGTAACAGATGATCTGAATGATACACGAATATTGTACAGGGCGAGTCAAAAAAGAATCCCATGTAACATTTGATTTTTTCTAAAAGTCACAAATCACTGTGCTAATATCTGAGCCAAGAAGTGGATTTACATGGCTGAATGATCATGTATTGATTACACATAACAGTAATATTCGCTCAACCACGGGTGTTTTCCCATTAAGCATGTTAGTAAGGCCAAGAAAAAAAAGTTGTTTGTTTGTCCACGTCCGACCGACCGTGTACCTTGGTGCCGACCGTATTATTTTTTATTTTCTATTTTTTTAAAACAACTTTTTGAGCAATTTAAATGGCCAAACGGACCGTTTTATTCCTGATTTTGTACGCTATTGTAAATCTGGTCTTTATAACCACCATCCCCAATGGCGCAGTCCTTTGTAACATGATGTTTATTGCATGAACTTGGTACCCGCGGGGACTATTAAAGAAATAAATGAAAATTTAATCGCGCGTGCAATTGATGTCATTTTTATACTAAAAACGCAGTGTGAGAAAATATGAAAACTCTAGTTACGGTTCATATTTGCTCCCAAAATGTTGCTCAACGGCATGAATATCAATTTCAACATAGTATAAAACTATTTGTGGGGTAGTTAGTTCGGGGAAAATAGGTTTAGTAATTCTTTCACGTATATATTTGTAACAGAACTTCAACACTACGATGTTTCACGTTCTGCAATAATAAATGGCGGCGACCGACAACATGTTCACGGTATCTGCGCATTGCAAACTCGCGTACAAAAATACTCTTTGACCGAGTTTGCAGTGTTGCAATCAGTACTACAATATTGCAACTTTATACAGATAATCTGTCCAAGCAGGATATCAATTCTAACAAACTCATGAAAAAGAGTTCAATACTATCAAAATGATGTGTTTTGTGTTTGGACGACTTTAATTCACAGTATTCATGCCAAATTTATATTCCCAAATAATATCTGTATTTAAAAAAAAAAAAATTAAAAAAAAAAAAATCCGACCTACCGACCCTACCTTTTTCGGACCCTCTATGGACAAACAAACAATTTATTTTTTTGGCCTAAGAAGCAATTCATAAACTTTTGTGACTTTAAAGAAGGGCAGTTTTTGTCTTTCATTTGAGCTACAGCCATGAAGTCATGGACATCTTTCGTTTTCAAACAACACTTAAGGAAACAGTCATAGGATTATTTCTAACTAAGTTTTATTGGTAAAATGTTTTACCTTACGATGTAATGACGAAATTCTGAGAGGGGGACTTATCAAGAGTTATGGTCACAGGTCACTATTCACTAATAGGTATATCAAATAAGGTGGGATCGTTTCAAAAAATCCTTAAAATCGTGATACGTGTCTCTATTTTAAATAGAAGTTGTCAAAAAAACATATCATTTTTGGTATCATATTAAAGACAATTTATCCAGCTACCGAATAAAAAAGAATTAAAGCCACATGTTTAGCAAAACAGTGAAGTTATCAATCTAAACGTCGAGTGAGTCAAGGGTGGGATCGGTGGATGTGGCGCCGGTGGATGTGGCGTCCATAGGTTTGTACACAAAATAGCGGAAAACTAGAACTTTTGAAATTGATGCCATTTTAAAAGTATACATAGGAAAGTTTTCAAACTTCTCATATGTGTTAATAACATGTGCCTGCTACTATGAATACTAATATTGAATTGTTATCTAGACATTCTCTACTAGAATATGATGTTCAATTCAGGGAGTGTTTTAACGTAAAAAATACACAGTTGTATTCATTTTATTGATTAAACAATGGCCAAACCGCAGTCTCTCTATTTCATTTGTGTGACTCTTCGGTCCTTTTCTACCCTGGGTAGTAAAACATTTAACTTAAAAAGCCAGAAGTGTTTCTTCACAGAATTGTCATAGATTTATGAAAATTTTGCTATTTAGACCTATTTTGGACCACCCTGTATTCAAAATAAAAGGAACTTTAACGATATTCATGTAGTTCATTTTGATAACCATTTTCTTTTAAATTAAATGGTCCGTGCTAACTAAACTTCATAGAATATGATATAAAAACCTTCATTTTATGCATTATTTCATCATAATTTTAGACACCCTGTACTTTTCCTGTGTACATTTTGGGCAAATGATTCTTAGCAAATTTGCTAGCACCTTCTGCGGTTGTTCTGATTTTGGTGACTATTTTCAGCTAAACCCTAATTGTACAAACTATCAAACTATTTTGTGAGGAGCAAAAACGATCAATTTTTTTATGTTCCACCATGTAAAAATTTAACACACCCTGTATAATTTGATTCTTTTTTGCAAAAATAAAAAACCTTGAATCATAAGCTTTCCAACAATATATAGTTTGTGGGTCAATCATTAAGTATGTAAAACTTAAGTTTTGTCCCGTTTAATCAGAATTGGTGCATTTCTCAACATTATTAGAAGTGAAACTTTTTGGACCAGTTTGTGACTTCTGACCTTATGCCCGTTTTTATAAATGAACCCATTTTAGTAGCTGTCCACGAAATGCTAAATCCATTGAAATCAACCGTCGATGTAAGGAGCAAAGATTACAGATTTATTAAAATTCAAATGGTCATGAACTCATGATGGTGTTTATACATCATCATCATCATCTACCTATACTGTGCATAAACCTCAATATTGAGTATACTCGCACAATGTATCCCTGGAACCTACAATCAAGGAAAATAATAGTTGGCACACTTGACGCAACTTATTACAAATATCCCTGTGCTCGCAATTGAGATCAGACTTGGGACATAGCACTGTTTAATAGAAAGCAAAAGTCTCCCTCTTTCTTATATCCTTCCCCATCCCCCATCAATCAATGTTGGGGGACCTACCATGGCTTCTGATAATATGACTCGGATCAACATTGCCTCCGGGGAGAGGGGCGGGTTTTTTCCGTAATTAAGACAAAGTGTGCCAACCTTTTTTTCCTTGATTGTCTGAGTCATTTGCTAAAAAAATCATCTGTGTTAAGTCTTTTGGCTATAACATGAGATTAAACAGAGATTTCTTCACCAGATTTGGACGACAGATAGGTTATAACACTGGTCACGTGTTCAAACAATATGCGTCAACGTACTTTTAGGGACCGGTCACTTTTAAATACGGAGGTATATTTTTCACTTAAAATGGCAGTGAAACTATAGACATGACCAGTTATTTAAATTCAGATGGATGCTCGACCTCATATATCATCAGCTAAACGTTGAGAAAACATCTTCCTGTCGTTTATATATATCTCAAGACCAGTATCTATATCTATATATCTTAATACCAGTGGCTATATAACTTAAAAATATAGACCCAACATGAAATATGCCTGTTTTGTTTTGACAATAAACCAAAGTTCTCAAGCCATTACGCCCATTTATAAGAATGAGTACATCTGCACTCTTTCGATACCAAAATCTAGGACATTATGATTATTCAAGAAATAGAAGACACAATGATAGTGCTGATTAAAAACAAATAATGCAAATCATGATTGTTAGAAAAAAGAAGCAACAAATAAATCATTATCGAATAGAAGCTTAGACAAGGATTCGAACCCGGGACAGTGGGGTGCAAGTCTCATATGTTAACCACTACACCAACCGGGCGTGTGTGCATATTGTAACTGAATTATACGCTATCAATGCTCGTGTATTGTCATCGCAATGGTGAATTAATATCATCGGTTCACCATAAGAAATCATCAAATGTGTCATTGTTACGAAATACAGAACTGATTTTTCAATGGATAAGGGATTAGAGGACCAATACCGTTCATATAGACCCTTTTTAAGCAAAGATTAAGCACCGCATACCTACCTTTCAACGGTGTACCATTGGTGAAATAATATTAATCTATAGTCATATATGTTTAAATTCAGCAGGGGTGAACCGTTGAAACATACCGAAGATGCGATTCATTTCTTCTAAAAGATAGCCTATGAGTTTCACATTGTCCACTAAACACTAATCCATTGAGAAAAAAACTTTTGCATTTCATAATAATGAGAAATTTGATGAGTTGTAATGGTGTACCGTTGCAATGATTCACCGCTGCAATAACAATGCACGTGTATTGATAGCGTATAATTCAATTACAACATGCACACACGCCCGGTTGGTGTAGTGGTTAACATATGAGACTTCCACGCCGCGGCCCCAGGTTCGAATCCTTGCCCAATCTTCTATTTTTCTTCTTCTTGTGTGTGCCTCTAAGCTTATTTCTAAACGATCATAAAGTCCATTTTTTAAATAATCGGCACGTTATCTTAGAGTTTTGTCTTCATGGCGCATTATTTGATATATGTGACTTTATTTATTTTCCATAATTTCATATTTAAATGATAAGAACATAACGTGTCATCTTCTGAAGATGGTAATGTTTGCATGAACTATAACAATGACAAGGCCTATTATACACCTATAGTCGCACACAATTAACATACAGAGACAGCGTTAGTAAATAATGACCAGTCCCTAATACACAAAGTGACTTTTCGTTCTTCTATCTTTGTTTGTATTAGCCATTCTGTTTATGTGGCTTTATTTATTTTGTAAATAAATGATATTATGATTATTTTCCATGATTATATATTTTAATGCTAGGAACATAACATGGCATCGTGTCATTAATTGCTATCTTCTGAAGATAGTAATGTTTGCATGAACTATAACAATTGCAAGGCCTATTATAGACCTATCGTCGCACACATTTAATATACAGAGACAGCCTTAGTAATTAATGGCCAGTCCCTAATACACTTTTGTCTGACTTAATATGCCGTCTATCAAATATTGATTAGAAATCAATTAATACATATACGAACTCTAATTGTTCTTCAACATTTTGTTTCACATCCATGAAAATAAATTGTAAAAATAACATGTTTTGACGTATATGTTGCCTAAGTATTGACTGACCAATCCCTAAATGACGTAATTGATACTTGTAACTTTTTGGGAATGTTGACAATATACCCTACAATAATCGTGCAAAACCTCGTTAGCATCGGGCATTTGGTTCTAAAGTTATAGCCAAAAAACCAATCCCACATGGTGAATTTAGGATTTCGCTCAGACAATCAAGGAAAATAATAGTTGGCACACTTGACGCAACTTATTACAAATATCCCTGTGCTCGCAATTGAGATCAGACTTGGGACATAGCACTGTTTAATAGAAAGCAAAAGTCTCCCTCTTTCTTATATCCTTCCCCATCCCCCATCAATCAATGTTGGGGGACCTACCATGGCTTCTGATAATATGACTCGGATCAACATTGCCTCCGGGGAGAGGGGCGGGTTTTTTCCGTAATTAAGACAAAGTGTGCCAACCTTTTTTTCCTTGATTGTAGGAATACAAACATGAGCGTACAGACACAGACCGGGACGATCCCCTACTCTTAACGAAGGAGTCTGTGACCTTTTAACGTGCTCGGGGATAGCTCTTCCGATACACGGGACCAACATTTCTACGTACCTTCCGAAGCACGATGCGCCATGAACATGCCAACTTCAGTCTGCACGGTCTGAAGGAGGCATGAGGACGAGGCTGTGTTGGTGTATCGTTTTGAACTCTCACTCATAAACGATCCACCAACAGAACTACGGTGCGCAGCAGTGTACGACGCTCTAACCGACTGCGCCACCTCGCCCCGAGATACGCAGACAATAAAGCACGTATTCAAAGAACATACCATTTCACTCATCTTAACAACAACAAAAATGATGATTTTAAAGGATTTAGCATTTCGGTGAGGTGTCTGTAAAATGTCACACTATTTTGGCCATGACATGCAATAAATACCCTGTTTTAAACTTAGAATAAATAGAAACAACTCCGGTTTGATTGCCTCAAGGGTGCCGAACCCGACCTGATTTACTATTGGGAACTCTAAAGTCATAACTTTAAAAGAACCGACTCGAGTTTTATGCATAAGGTGTCATATTGTGGAGGGGATGTGCTCGTTTAATGTGGCCTATTATATAGATTGGGTGACAGCAATATTGATCAACAAAATCAACGGTCCAAGGGACTCAGTGGACTTTCGATACATACATGGTTGAGGGAACAGCATGACCATAAGGCTGAGTTCACATAGGAGTATACTATTCGGGTATACCATGGAAGTAACAGACACGTTTTGCAGGGCACGCGTATAGTTTAATCGAAACAAGAAAAGTAATCTCATAATACCGGGTCACATACGATGGCACTATTCGAAAAGGCCGTATACCTGCGTATAGTGTAGTATAGTATACCGGGAATCGTGCGTGTTCGATTTTCGTGCAGCGTATACCGTCCGGTTTTGATGTGGCAGCTGCAATTCGTTCAGGCGTTCTGAATTTCCCCTATCACGATTTATAATTAATTTATTGCGTAGAATGGGGTAAGTTAGAAACAATAGGACTCCTTTGCAATTTAATAGCACATGCCTTCATATGTACATGTTATACTATCAACCAAATGATATATGATATGTAGACCATACATTCTCTTGGTGATACAGTGTAATGGGGCCCTCACATGTATCCGTGTGAGCTGGGCGGCCCCTTACCGTCTTATAGAAAAACAACAGAGTCCAACACGGTGAACAATCAGCAAAAAATGTCAACGGCCGCATTTTTATTTTTTTTGTCACCGGGTTCATACTGTTCTATACCGGGTCCTTATCGGCCTGGAACCGGGCTCATACCACCTCCTCACCAGGTCCTCACCGGTCGAAACGCTTGAGTACCGACCGAACCGCCTTGATAACGTCATCAAACTGCCCTGTATAAGCTGAGCGCTCAAGCTCGCCGCTTCTCTCACATTCCGGGAATCTCTGTAAAATACATTTTCCCTCACATGTATCCGTGTGAGCTGGGCGGCTCATTACCGTGTGACAAATTGGTGCATACGGCGGCACACGGTGATGTCACACGGTGGGCCGTTTCCCGTCCGTTGAACACGTTGCCGGGGACATTGACGGCCATTCGCGCCCGGCAGGAATTTTGAACATGCTCAAAACTCTTGCCGGGTCAGCAAAAGCGGCGGCAAACGGTGAGAGCCCGGTTTGAGGACGGTATAAAGACGGCACACCCGTTTCGCGCCCGTTCACAGGGCGGTAATGGTAGGCGGCCACCTTACCGTCTAATAGAAAAACAACAGAGTCCAAACAATCAGTAAAAAATGTCAACGGGCGCATTCATCTTTTGTTGTGGCTACCGGGTCCATAACGTTATATACAGGGTCTATACCGGGTCCTCACCGGTCGAGTACCGGGCTCACCGTCCTCATACATTTCTAGCTTACCGTTCTTACCGGGTGCATAACACCTCCTCACCGGGTCCTCGGTCCATACCGTTCTACACCGGGTCTGTCCCGGGTTCTCACCGGCCTTGTCCCGGGATCACCGGCCTCATACAGTTTTAGCTTACCGTTCTCACCGTGTCCTCACCGTGTGCATACCACCTCCATACCGGTTCCTAACCGGTCGAAACGCCTGGGTACCGGCCGAAACGTCTTGATTACATCATCAAACCGCCCTTTACAAGCTGAGCGCTCAAGTCGCCGCTTCATTTGCATTCCGGAATTCGTACGACCAACATCTATAATACTCTCTAAATGTAAAAGAGCTAAACCTCACTCTTTCGAGAGCTTTAGGAGGGACGGCTCTTTTAAGAAGTGAAGTTCACTCTTTTCAGAGTGATTTGTCACTCTTTTCAGAGTGATTTGTCACTCTTTTCAGTGACACTCTTTTCAGAGTGATTTGTCACTCTTGTAAGAGTGATTTGTCACTCTTTTAAGAGTGATTTGTCACTCTTTTAAGAGTGATTTGTCACTCTTTTAAGAGTGATTTGTCACTCTTTTAAGAGTGATTTCCACTTTTCAGAGTGATTTGAACTCTTTTTAGAGTGAAATTCGCTCTTTTAAGAGTGAAAATCGCTCTTTTAAGAGTGAAAATCTCTCTTTTAAGAGTGAACTTCACTCCAAAAAAAGAGCTGTTCCTCCTAGAGCTCTCGAAAGAGTGAGTTTTAGCTCTTTTACATTTAGAGAGTTGCAACATGCCTGCTGAGAGTCCGTTCCGCGAACGGTTACTAGGCTGCATGCGGCCATTCGCAGTCCGTCGCTAAGATGGTCGACGTCCACCACCGTCCATCACCGCCCTGCGAATGGGCGCGAAACGGGTGCGAAACGGGTGCGAAACGGGTGCGCCGACGGTCCTTATACCGTCTTCATACCGGGCTCTCATCGTTCGCCGCCGCTTTTACTCACCCGCCAGGAGTTTTGAGCATGTTCAAAACTCCGGTGGCCGGCAAAGTCCCCTGAACGTGTTCGACGGACGGGAAACGGCCCACCGTGTGTGCCGCCGTCCGCACCCATTTTTCACACGGTAAGGTGCCGCTCAGCTCACACGGATACATGTGAGGGCCCCATAACAGAGCATAAATTTCCAAAATTGCATGTTATTGAAATTACGCTCTAATTCAAAAAGTAACATATCGTCAGCCTGCTTCGATAATTGCCTAACTCACTTTTCAGCAAAACTGAGTTTTTTGCATAAATCATGACTTCATTACATTATGTACATGCTGTTATAATACCTAAGTCATTGACCAATCAAAAGTGTTGATAAATGAAGAGTTTTGTTGAAAAAGGGCCACCAGACCACTCCAACATGTTACTTATTTTGCATTATTGAATTTGCATTGACAAATCCATGGAATTAATCAAATTATTGTATGGCTGTGTTCATCTGTTTCTAATGACTTGGATTAGTGCATCCATGCACGCCAATTGAGGCATCAACAATCAAAGACACATTCCACATAATGAATATCCATCCATCAATAATACAAAATGAGTAACAGGTACACAGGTAACAGGTTTCATACTTTTGTTGTTTTCTAAGAACTAGAAAAAATGAGTTAGGCAATTATCGAAGCAGGCTGACGATATGTAAGACAAGGAGACAATATCATATTATAGAATACAGCTTGGTGATTTAATGTCATAGAGAAAAAAAGGTTTGACCTTATTTGCATATGATTAGCATATTATAAAGAAATACATTAACATTTTGCTTTTTGGAATTTCCAGCAAAAACTATAAATGCTATTAACACCAAAGTTACAGGAAATGAAGTTCCCATCATTGCCAACAATACTGTCTGAGAAAAGGTTCACATTTATCTTTACTTTTAACAAAAAAACCCAAATCTGTCTTAATTAAGCTTAATTAATGACCAAACTCGTTGAAATTATAAAGTAATACTGTGCATCCAAACCAGACTTGCATGGTACCAAATTAAAGGTAAAGATGTGCTTAAAAGAATGGTCTGAGCAGATAATTCAATATCCCGTTAGTATTTAAAATATCGTCCTCCAAACATTTAGTATATGAAGAGCTTTGTTGCAAAAGGGCTATGGTGCATTTTTTCAAAAAATGAGTTTGATATAGAAATGTATAGGGAAAAATCATATGTTTCAAGGAAACAAAGTCATTTATTTTCAAAAACACCTACATCTCATTGTAAACAGCCATTGAAATTGTTGTTTTGTTGCAAAAGGGCCTGTATCCAGAATTAAATCGGGATACAGGCCCTTTTGCAACAAAACAACAACTTCAATGGCTGTTTACAATGAGATGTAGGTATTTTTGAGAAAAAAATGACTTTATTTCCTTGAAACATATGATTGTGACCTATACATTTCAATATCAAACTTATTTATTTTAAATGATTAAAATAAATGATTTTTTGTGTGTGGTATTTTTTCTTTATGTACAAACAGATGGAGTTTTGTTGCAAAAGGGCCTACATCCAAATTCAAAAAATTTCGCACAGTCCAAAAAAATCGCACAGTAAATGTACTACATTTACAATTTTGCCTTCTATTTGGCTAATAACCTCGTCTTTTTTCTCAATTTTTTCCTATTTCCTTTTTTTCTCACCCCCCCTTTTTTTTTAGAGGGGTGGGGGGGGGGGGGGGGGGGTGGGGGGGGGGGGGTGGGGGGGGGGGGGGGGCACAAATTGAATTTTTCCGTCAGGGGTTGCCGCCCCCCCGAGCTACGCCACTGGTTGGATTAGCGTGTATTGATAATCAAGTATTGGGCCAATCCGAAATCAGGTTTAATAAGAAATGTAACAATGCTGCTAATCATACAAAGACACGAAATATGTACTTTAAAACAAAGCTGTTTTAATTATATATGATACACATACTTAGGATTGAAATGTTCATTGTTGTACAACAATCAGGAGGCACTATATTTATAATTCAATATTTGGAAGTTTATGCTCTGTTGCACTGTAGAACAACTCTCAAATGTGCAGGTTTCCTTAATAAAATATACACAAATATAGGTGTCAAAGTAATGAAAATAACATTGGATTTGGAATTTAAAACTCGTCGTCTTAACTAATAATCCATTTTTGAAGTGTCCATTTGATCGGCGCCAAAAGACCGAGTAGGGCACACGTGCTACCCTATGTGACTCGCCGTGCCCGTATAGCGTATACCGAATACCGAATAGCGTATAGCGAATACCGTATACCGCCATACCGTATATGTGAACTCAGCCTAATGACTGTCATGCGGCGGATGCCGTATTACCCTTTACAATGCTTTGGCGCGAGTTTTAAAACCACGGTCCTAAACAACACAGGATGCGCGCTAGACTTCAGCCTCCAGTCGAACACACGCTCCAGATCCACTGCGCTCGATGATTATGAGTCCACGCTATGCATCTGGGTAATTAAGATCAGACGGCGAGGACGTCTCTTTGGGCATAGATATGTCTTCGGGGACTGTGGAACTTGTCTAGGATGCGCGCAGCGCGAGCACACATTCGGGCAAAGAACACTGGCAACTGCCGACCAAATGCCCGGCATGACGTCACATGTCACCCCATCTATATCTCAGTTATTTATACCGATTACTGATTTGGGGTGGTGAGGAACTTTTCGAGTTATGTGCAGATGTGTAATTCATATCATAATCTACGATCCAATTAAATGGGCTATGCACACCACCTATAGAGGGTAATTTTTAATATCTAACAATTCCCGGATGTCCGAGAAAATTTGTTAAACGAATCTAGACTGTCGGTCCAAATTGAAGGGGGGAAATCTGGATTTCCGAACCCCTCTTTATAGAGAGAGTTCATAGGATCACTGGAACATAAAAAGTCTGG
>CM069455.1:67246900-67363775 GCA_035610835.1 Ophiura sarsii
ATGAGTGGCACAAAAGGAGAGGGCGTACTTCCACTTGGGATATATTTGACAAAATATCAGACGATGGCGGCACCGCGTCTCGGACGACCCAATATGGCAACGGAGTGCACCATTTTGAAATATTTTTAACAGTCATCGCCCGGTTAACGACGAAAAATAGCATTAACATGTTAACTAACTCCAACGGTTTGGATTGGAAAAAATTCTTCTAACCTATGATGAATTTTTCGAAATGATAAGATTAACATTCGCGATTACGTGTTATTCCAATACGAATTCAAAATTTAGGTTTCGCGTGGCCACCGTCGTCTGCAAAATATTTCCAAGTGGAAGGACGCCCTCTACCTTTGTGACTGCAACATTTCAAAAAGGCTTTCAGATCATTTGGAGACTACAGGGCGTATCAAATAGAGTGATGATTCTAATCAAAATGCAGATTTACTCTTGTCAAATAACATTTTAATAACTATTCGAAAATCGATTGGCTTATTATGTGTAAACAAAATCTGATATCATAGACATATCTTGATAAAGTTTCATCGGATCTTAATTGCGATTAATTTAATCAATTTAGTGCTAAGAATTGAATCGAATTGAATTGAGATGACAATTGAATTAGAATTGAATTAAGATGGCGTATTGAGTTCAAAATCTTGACCTTTTGTATATAAATGTTTCAATGACGGCGCACCTTCTTATATTAACCCTAACCCTAGAAACATGTGGTGGGGATGGAACGAAGAACAGGGGGAGGGGGTTAAATAAAAAACTTAAACAATTATGTCGGTCGACCCCGGGAATTGAACCCGGGCCGACCGCGTGACAGACGAGATACACCACCAACCAGCCCCGGGGGAGGGGGGGAGGGGGGGGGGGGGGGGGTTGCCAGACTATAGGGTTAGGGTTAGTGACCTTACTATTACATATGTGCCCATAAGAAGTATAGACTTCGTTCTGAACCTAAACCTCGTTTCACTAAGTCATATATCGGTTGAATTGATTTTAGGTACCTCTCTTTGAACACACTTAATTTTAAAACCAATTTTAACAATATTGAATAAGGCTTCCACAATGTATAGTTAACATGATTGGAATACGTGGTGTAAAACTTAACTAAGCTCCGCCATTGCATGTACAAGTTGCAAATTTGAGCGGTCAACCATGCAAGTTAAACAGAAGGATCGTCATTTTCGGTTTAACTGGCTTTTCGACATACCTATCTTTATATGCGCATAATTAATTAAGCAATCTTAATTATTATTTTACGACTAGAATGTGGACATCCTATAAAGGATTCCAGAATGTGTAAACATGGAATTCGTGATGTAAAAACTAAACTAGACCTCTTGTCAAAATAAGCTGCAGGTTTTCTAGAACACGGTGTACAAAATGTTGAGGGACAATACACTATTTGTCAGCATCAAAGCGAACCTCTCTAAGACATGTAAGAAAGAAATACATAATAGTACAGTCAGCACGCAGGTATCGCTTTCAATGAGTGACCTTGCCGATTTCTAACCCACGCAAAGATCGATTTCAGGATGTCAACCTTGCGCTAAAACCTTATGAGAAGTTTGTTTTTCCTGAATTAATTGAGGTAGGGTTAGCTGGCAGCCATGATGGCGAAGTAGGTGGATTGTTCGTAATTTTCTCCATAATATAATGCCAAATCTGACATATGTGGTCCACAAACAGTGATTTTATCGCTAATTTTAGAATTTAACAACTTTCGTGACTTAGATTCTTTTAACCATTCACTTGACCGGACTAAAATTCGTACGATATTTAAGAGCAATTTCCGTACTAACGGAATTTTAAGCTTTAATTTCATATCAAAACATGCCCGACTTCTTTTTTGATAAGAAAAGCAGAGTCTGATTTTCACCGATTTTCGGTCAGAAAACGAAACTTACTATCCCCCCCCCCCCCCCCCCCCCCCCCCCGTTAGGCCTCGCCAACTTGATTTTAGTTTCCCGTAACCCGCCCGCGCTTCATTTTCATGCACGCGTTTGAATTCATTATTGAAATTTTGGGGGAAAATGCATTTTGTGTGATGAAATTGTGAAAAATGATTTTGACGAGAAAAAAAATATCATATGAAATTGTGCAGAGCAGAAGGATAGATTTCGAACCCCGGACCTCTCGTTCTCCAAGCGAACGCTCTACCATCTGAGCTATCAAGCGAAACTAGTTGAATCCGTGAGATTTAAACACTTCATCAACAACCCATCGACGGTTACGAAATGAATTTAGCTCGAGACAAGATTCGAGGTGCTATATTATAAGCATTCACTTGACCGGACTAAATAATTTTATAATATTTTAAGCATGTTTCTAGTTACAAAGACTATGAACATTATGATACCATGGAAAAATTGGTGCCTGATTCTTCAGAAGTGACTTTTTTACCGTGAATATGGCTTTAGTTTCGTCAAGTTTTTCTTGAATTCGGTCTGTGTGATTGCAATAATTTGCCACCGAAAATACAACATGTCATGAAGTTCACAGATAATATTAGATATATTATATGCATCACATGCCTTTTTATTCTACAATTTCATGGCAAATGTTTTTGAAATGTGTGATTATAATCATGAAAAGAGCTCATTTACATCGTGCTATCATGAGGTCAACTGTAACTACGAAGCGGTATCGCTACGGGTGAGTACTTCCGGTCGCTGTGAGTGGGTTAGAAAAACGACGGCTTTGAGCGCGGCTGCATACTGACTGAGTAGTGCTATATTATGATCTCGGTTATTATGACAGATATATCTATCTATCTAATAATTATATACTATTATCATTTGATATTTTCAAAACGGATTAAATTCACTCTGTATTATTGTAATAATATTATCGCGATATCATTAAGCGATAATAAATTTTACTTTTGGGAAATCAAACGAATATGGGAATATCTCATTAATGGGTATCACACTGTATAGCCAATTCAACACACGGGACATCAATTGATTAATTGTAAATCAACTTTGCCCCATCGCATCTCCCCTTCTCCTAGTGTTGTTCTGTTGGTAGACTTTAAATTAAATGCACTGAATGGAAATGTGTGTAAATGTCCTAGACACTGGTATACCGGTATCGTTCAATACTGGAACATAAAAGTTGCCAGTATCGAGCGTCGATGCTCGATACGATTTTCCTGTACGGTTCCAGTATCGGCCGACACTCTACTGGAACGTTTTTATGTTCAAGTATCGGGTGGTACTACTAGTTTACACACGCTACCAGTAATAAGTTGTCCCAGTATAGAACGATACTGGTACATAATTCTGTTCCAATATCGCCCGAACACTGACTGTTTTGTTCCAGTATCAGACGACGAGCCAGTCTAGAATCTGGGACGAGGACTGGAAGCGCTTCCAACATCCGACAGTCATAGATTCCGTCCCCAAACCGCGTGTGTTAAAGGTCACGAAATTCACTTCTTTGAACTGTTGTTACGGAATAAATTCAATTTGTTTACACATTCAGTATAATATTATAGTGCGTAAGTCGAATCTGTATAGCGTACAGTGAGCCTTTTGTGAACCGCGCAGGCTAGCTTTGATGTTAATTGCAAATGTTAACTACGGAAAACAAATGAGCGCCTGGGTCTAGGACTCTCAGTTATGAGGGGCCGTCAATGTCTTACACCAGTGGCATTCGACACCCAAGTGTCTTTCCAAAACCAAGTGATACCACCTGGTTATAATTACGTATACCATACCAATTATGAAAGTCCTGTTATTCTGGAAGTGATGAGAATCATGTATCGTGCGATCTCTGTTTACTTAGGTGCATGCGATCGCTGTAACCTTATAGGTGTTTGCGATTGTAACCGTAGGTACGTGTATGCGTTCTCTGTAACCTTAGATGCATGCGATCTCTGTAACCTTAGGTGTATGCGATTGATTGTAACCTTGCGATTGTAACTTTAGGTGTTTCCGATCTCTGTAACCTTTAGGTGTATGTGATCTGTGTAACTTTGGGTGTATGCCCTGATACTTTACTTTCGGAGTCCCTGGGTACATCTAAGATTCCAGATGGTGACTATTGGAGGCATTTATCAACACTTTACTCTCATGAGCATTCGATAGCATTTCCTTTTCCTCTCCGATGTCCGTGCAACACCAGATGGGCGAAGTCTTGTTAAACCTACGATTGTGTTCTCTTAACTCTTTCCCTGACAAATTAATTTTTGAAGAAATTGTGAATTTGCACATGCATGTAAATATCAACTTATAATTTGAATATGAGACTCTGTAAGGTAGTAGAACTATATATATTCTGAAAGCTTATGAATGGCCGGACACTTCTGTGAACATTTCAACGATACCGGACGATCGTGGCGGTTGCCATGGTAACCGTTACCCAGCATGCAATTTTTGCAACATCTTTTTTTACAAATATTTAGTAGTCCTGTATGAAAACTATACTACTTGAGCCCTTCAAAATGCTTTCATGAGATGGGCATAATAATTCTGAACATTTTGATACCAAATTTGCTGTAGTGGGTTATTCGGTTATAACGCAACGACCAGAACCAGGTACGATCAGCACGACAAATATACCGTAAGCCCAAAATCCAAAATGGGCGCCATACAGGGGCACAAAAATTCAAATGCCTTCAATTACACTAAAAGGCATACCAAATTGTTCGTCTGAGCACAAGGATTCTAAAAAGGTATAGTTTGCCATACTTCCGATGTTTGGTTAACGAGTTATAGGGTAAAACGTAAAAAGGTCGTTTTGACGCATTAATGCGTCTATGTCAGGTAAAGAGTTAAATGCCACGGGTAAGCATGTTCCCGCCAAGCATCCTTCTAACAGGTGGCGTTCAAACCCAATATTGTGTGCTATTAAGAGCTGGTAGGTAGGTCCCATCCAGCTGTCCTTGCACCACCACGTTCTGACTGTACGATGGATCGTAACCATCCCAGTCATAAGACAAAGACAGCTCCGCCACGGATGGGCTGGCTGTTCCCATAGCAACCGTCATACTGGTATCAGACGACACATTACATTGTGAGACTCCTGCGCTGGCGCCGAAATCCGAGTCCAGGCCGGGACCGTAAACGGAGCCGAGACCAGGACCGTAAACGGAGCCGTGACCGACCGAGCCCGAGCAGTGGCTGTTAGGCGTATTGGTGGGTACGACGAGCCGTGGGGTTGGTGTATTACAGCCCTGTAATGGTCGGAAGAAAATGTATACAGATTGTTAACAAATTTAACAAGGCTATTTCTCCTGAACGTCCACACACCTCCACGTAAAAATCACATCTCTCAGATGAAACTGTTTTCAAACCCTTGTCCCTCCTAAAAAAAACACCTGTCACAAATACCTATGCAAATATTACATTCTTTGTATTGTATAAACAGAATATTTCTAAATTCCTCATGCATGAGGGCAGCATACCGCCTTTTGAAGTAGTCCAGAAGGGAAAGGACTCAATTTGCAAATCTGGCATTTGGTGAATTTATGATGTACATATGGCATTATAAAAATGGCATTTTGTTACAATAGTTTTACCTGAGACTATAGTATTTTGGTAAACTAGTCTCAGAGCTTTACCATATAAAAACAGATTTGTCAGAACTTTCCCCAATTTTCAAAGTCTTATCTCAAGAATTACTGAACCAAGGTATTGTCATGGTGATTCCAAATAGGTTGATAACATTAAATAGTTTTGACATTTCTGAAAAGCGGACGGACATCTTGAATTTTGGTACGAATATAAGCTAAAACTTAAAAAGATTTGGAGGACATCAACAATATGATAGAGCTACAAGTTAAACAATGGGATTTGTTTATTATACCATTTGAAACCAATATCTAGTATTATTGGTTTTTACCTTCTCCAAATCCAAGATGGCAGAACAAATGTTCGCCATAATTATTAAACTGCAAATACACGGCTTATAATATTGCATTAAATGTTCCAAACCTTTCATCGACTACCAGTCAGTAAGATCGAATTTTTAAATTCGTGTCCGACTATGGGGGCCGCCATTTTGATTTAAAAGTATATTAGTGTCCCGGATGTACACAGTTAAGTATAGCAATTAAAGTTTTTTGGTTGCGGGGAAATTCTATTAATTCTCCATATAAGAAAACTTGTGAATCCGACAGTTAAATGTATTTACTAACTTTTCACCGAGGGCAAGAAAAATCTATTGACGGGAAAAGGAGTAACAAGTGATTTTTAACCAAAAAAATAGTGGAACAAATTTGTTCGTGTAAGAGGTGGTTTTGTCATTAAAAATGACGTCATTTGTTTTCGGGGTCAATTGAATGCACAAAATATCATCTGGAATCGAGTTTAAGTCAAATTTAGTTTATTTATTAATAAACCGGGCACTCCATATAAGAAAATGTAAAAAAACAGTCGTTATTAGCAGCAAATATAATGACGTTATTTTAAAAATGGCGGCCTCAATGAATTCGCCGCACGAATTTAAAAATTCGTATTTTTTTATTCGATCTTACTAACTGACTACTCTTATTATCAACAAGAGAACAAGAGACCCTCAAAGACATTTTGATGATTTTCAACTTTAAAATGGTCACTATAATATATCAAATGGCTAACATGAATATCGAATGCTTAGAATAGTGACTTGATGTTAATTTGTATCCAGTGTTGGTCACACTCATTAACTATCGAGTCACAAGTTACATAAAAGTATGAAACCTCAAGTCCAAAGTTAAGTCACTCAAGTAATTTAAAATGTATTTTCAATGGGACCAAGTCATTAAATTTAGAGCAAGTCATTTGGCAAAATATCAAGTCAAGTCCAAGTCAAAACCTCGTGTTTTTAGTCTCAGTAAGCCTCTTGTATTAACATCGAGGGACAGTGATTTTATTGTCGTTAATGATTATTGATAATATTTTGGGTTATTATGTTCTCATGGCACAGACATTATATAATTATATTTTTACCAACCATAAAAGGACGAGCGAACAGAAGCGACACTTACTAATGGAGTTAACCACAGAATATTTGAATATTATTACATGTAGATATATTTTAAACAATACATTTACATAAATAATTATTGGAATCTCAAGAGCATTTTTGCATTCAAAATCCAATTCCTGTTCAAAAGTGTCCGACGTGGGACTCCACCCTTGTTACTGAATTAATCATATCGCTGGAGTTAATGGGTGACATTTAATTGGATGAAGTCATTAAATTGTAGGCCTATTTGATAGAGTGACTAAAAGGACTTTTTGGACTATTTGTTTTTAAACAAAAATCTATGTCATGGATGTATTTTATATTATTTTTGTCCCTTATGGATTCACACCACTAAATGAATAATGGAAGAGTCCACGAAAGGCTTGTTGAATTGGTTGGGATGACACTCGTCTAAGGTCATGTTTTTTATACTGGGTACAATTTGTGTTACATGTCCCTTTTTCCATAAATTAGGTTCCTTTTTCAGTTAATGCATTATATCTGAAAAAGTTTACATTTTAAGTTGGTAAAAGTATACATATTCTGAAAGCATATACTGTAACGGATTCAAATAGCATACAACCAAGTTGATTATACAGGGTGGCCCGAAATTGTACAGGGTGTAACAAGCAAAATCTTCTAAAAAAGAAGGGTTTCAATAATTACTTCCACTATGCATATGAAGTGATGAGAGAAAAGTTCAGTACAGATTTAAAGTAGTTTAATAAAATACCCATCCAGACATATGCAAATTAAATTTCATTATGAATCTGAAATTCTACATACAGGGTGTCTAAAAATGTGTTTATTTAGTTCTGGAAAAATGCTTCTATTACTACATACATACAAAGACTAGTATTTTAACAAAATTCAAGTAGATTTCAAATACAAATGCATCAATTACATGTACACAAAGATTGATTGATTTTAATTTTAAACATATAGGGTGTTTAAAACATTAATTTAGGTATACGTGATTATCCACAAATCATTAAATTGAATGAATTTAAATTTGCATCAGAAACATGATTTTACATTCCAATTTGAAGTGGCAAATGCTTAAAGTGGTATGAGTTTCAAATAATGTTCAATAAAAAGGGGTCCTTTAACTACAGGGTGACTCAAATTTTCCCAATGGCACATGTTTAGTGGCATACAATCAATTGCATTCATCCTTCTTGCACCTTCATGATGTGCAAAGCACATTCAAATGAACAAATTAGGTTAGTTTCCATAATGTTTGAACCCAGTATTCAAATTTCAAGAGTCTGATTTAAGATTGAATTATAAAATGTTATCGTTTTAAGTTGTATTCAACATATAGGGTGATCCAATGTTGATTGGCAAACTAGTCACTAGTATCGTATCAACTTACTTTTCAGTTGCATTCCTAAGAATTTAATAATTCTCCTGAGTTTACAAGCTTGATGAAAACCAGCAGTTTTTTACTTATTTAGCAACACAGTTAAAAACAAGTAATAACACCACACAAACGCATTTAACAAAATGTGCTAATTAACATCCAGACAATACAGAATACATGAGGTTAATTACATATCTTCTTTTAATTTTTAATTCAATAGTTAAATTTATTTATTCAAAAGGTTACCTCAACCTTTCTATACTTTTAAAATGGACAGTTTGGTGCAGGCAAATGTTTGCATACATTTGCAGACTGCGACCAACTTACGTTTCTTAACAATTTTTTGAGCTTCTTAATGCTAATTAATGATTCGTTAAGAGAGCACCACACCAAATCAATGCGCAATTCGTGTAATCCTGCAGTAGTTCCGGAAAAGCATGAAGACTAGATTTGTTAATGTGTGGTTTTCGGGCAATTTGTTTCTCCGGGGATGGTATGTTTGTATTTAAATGAACAAGTGGGACCTATCCGTTGGACCTACAATGATAAAATACGATATTTTTTAATTTATCGACCTAAATAGTGCCCAGGGAGTAAGCACCTGCCTAAATAGTGAACAGGCATGCCAGAAAACGTGAAAAAGTGAGGGCGCTGTGTGCAGGTCCGTAGCGGAAAATTTAGCTTAATAACCGCTCATGAAACAAGGCTTAAATTAAAGTTGAAATGTTACTGAAAATGGTCATAGGTGACAAGTATGCAATAAATGTAACCGGAGGGTAGAAAAGGTGTCTTGAAATATGGCACTTTTACACGTATTTCAATGAGAAAGATATTTGGTGTGGTGCGCCCTTAATTAACTAATTATATTTTTAATTCAAATATGCTTCAATAATGTTATGTTTTCAATATAGAATTGTACCAAGATTGAAACAAATGCATTTTATGTTTGCCCAATGTATATTGCACCATACTTGTTCAACTATGCACTCCTACTCCTCCGCATACTCCTCCTCCGCATACTCTTCCACCCCTGACTAATTAGGTTTAACGAACTATTGTAATTAACAGAACCATGGTAGTTTATAATTTTCTTTTTAAAATAAAGGCCAAATACTTTCTCATCAAAATAAGACCAAATTTGAGTATGTGTGATAAAGAATAGCCAAAATATATGCATGCAAAGTAATAATATGTAGTGCAAATGTAACAGATCCACCTTTTTTGGGTACCCAGTATAAAAAACATGACCCTAAGTGAAATATATAAAAATGCTTCAAAAATAGTGTTGTTGGCCAAACTTTTGATCGGATGATTATTAAATGAAGATTATCAAACAATATCAGTGCAAATTTTCTTCTTTGACCAATTTTTTATGATTTTTTAGTCATTTTAGAGACTTCAGATAATTGATTAGAATTGCTTAGACCTAGGCTAGGCCTGGGCAATCTACAAACATGTGTATCTTTGACGGCGCATATCTCGAAAATTTTGCCTTGAACTTATATATATATTTTTTTTACAGGAAAGCCAAGACCATGATCTTCACACAGAATGCAAAGTTGTGCCAACCAGTTGCTTTATAAGCGAGAAAATGGCGAATAATCATGGTCCATTTTACACAGTAAGCAATGGGGAATTTATTAGTGGTGTGTACTCTTATGGGACATTTTTTTTTTGACACGCCCTGTACGGTATATACATTAGGCCAAAAAAAAGAGGTTTGTCTCAGATGACATGAGAGACTGAAAATCTAATGCGGTCTGCGGATTTTTAATTTTTTTTTCTCAATTTAGACCTGATCGTCATTTGTTTGGTCAAAAAGTTGGATTTTGCAAGATTTTGTTTGAAAAATTGAAGGGAAAAAAAATGTGAAAAAAAAAATGAAATGAAAAAATAAAATAAAAAAATAAATAAAAAAGCTAACGCGGGCGGTTTCGAGAATGCGCGTGAGTCATCTGAGACAAACCTTTTTTTCTTCCTTACCTCCAGATAACTGTTAATCGTGCATGTTCGCCCGTACATCACGTTGTTAAGGTCCCACATCCCGTGATTATTGTTCTCCTCCGCAAAGGGGGAATTCTCTGTTGGTCTTGTTCCGCTTATCTGTGAATAAAAACAAATTTAAAACAAAATGATTTTCCACGCGGCTATTACTACAAACAGTTTTGTTTACCATAACCTTTTACAAAACAGATGTTTTCGGAAACCTTTCCCAAAGTCTTCTTTCTCAAGGATTAATGAACCAATACTTAGGCATGCTTGTAGTTTTTTTAATGCATCTCTCATGGTGATCCTAAATACAGGGTGAGTCAAAAAGAAGTTTACCCGGATTGGTGATGTTTTAAAAAACAAACAAATGATTGTTTTTTAAAACATCACCAATCCGGGTAAACTTCTTTTTGACTCACCCTGTATGGTGATGAAATTCAATAATTTTGAAGTTTGGGAAACATTGTGACATTTTGGATCTTTCGTCTGCAGACGACTGCCGCAAGGAAATGGTTTTAAAAGTACATATACTGATTAAAACAAGAGCAACAACAACGAGTTGTTTTTTAAGAATGCCCATTCAAATATCTGTTCTAATAGATAGTTTGATTGGGCAATGGCTTTTAAATCATTTAAAAAAATTATTGAGCTATGATAGTGGGAAAGAACATACATTGTATACTATCATCATGACAGTACATTTACAAAGAAGATTTCTAGAAAAGATTTCAGGCTAGATTGGTTTCTGTCACCATTTCTGTTACTGGTTCCCATTGACATAACATTGTATTGAAAGGCACACTACGTTAGCCTGCCTCGATAATTGTCTAACTCATATTTTCTCTAGTTTTTAGAAAACAACAAAAATATGGTTCAAAAACAGGGACAAACATATTTATTCACCATTTTTTTGCACATGAACAAATGATAATCAGACAATTGTAATGCACTCAGCACCTGCGGTCAGGGTGATCACATGAACGATGTACTATGATCGATTTTCAGGGATTTTCAGTGACATAGGCAAATTCTTCATCTCAGGAGGTGAGCTACTCTCCACATATAACAGGATACGAGACTTAGGCAGTTTGGCTTCGATCGTTCAAAAAACGTTGACCCAAGTTCAAGGTAACTTTTCAACCACATTTATAGTTTCAGAGAATTAGTGTTAGTCTTGATCAGCAGTAAGTTTTGAAATTATCCTGAAAAATGGTACTTTTAGCTTAGGTGGTTCTTCAGATAATGGTTCATTACAGAGAGCATGCACAAAAGTGCCTTGTACCTACCTTCTACATGTCTTTGTTGAATGTGAATGGCACATAAGCATGAAGATTTGGATACTTTGTCAGGGCGGGCTTTTCGATTCTGAATCTAGAGCATGCTGATTTGTTGAATACAAAAACTAAATGACGCTTCCGTGGACAAGTCAGTTTTGTGCATGTTTTCTGTAATGAACCATATCTGACGAACCAAACAAGCTAAACGTGCCATTTTTTCAGGATAATTTCAAAACTTACTGCTGATCAAGACTCAGTAAACACACATTCTCTGAAACTATAAATGTGGTTGAAAGATCACTTTGAACTAGGGTCAACGTTTTTTGAACCACCCGGTATACCTTTACGTGAAATGTGGCTTGTTACCATGGTAATAGGCCTAATACGAGTTAATATGAACCATTTTAAACATTTTACATAATTATTACAATCTGCCTAACTCACAAGGCTGACTTAAGCAGAATTGAAATTGTGCATTAATCAACACTTTTGATTGGTCAATGACTTAGGCATATTTACAGCATGTGCATTATTTAATGAAGTCATGATTTATGAAACGCTCAATTTCGCTGAAAAGTGAATTAGGCGATTATCGAAGCAGGCTGTCGATTAGTGTTTGTAAAACGAGGGTCTTTAAGAAAATCCTTTTGCAAATAGGTACAATTGATGTCACTTTTCGGTCCTTACTTTTATAAGTCATGCCTATCTGTACCATGTATTATCATGATTAAAGGGTGGAATGGAAGTCAGAGGACCTGCAGCTGTAAATACTTTAAAACATGTGTGCACTGTTTGTTTTGAGGAAAGCCCCGTTGGCACAGTAGTGGACTGCACAGGAAATCTTCTGTGGTACATGTATGAACAATTATGAACTATTATAGAGCCCTGGATGTTGTTAGCTCATTAGTGCAAATCTTCTTCAAAAGGTATACAAATACATTAACACTTTCCAAACGGCAGTCGTCTGCAGACGACAGATCAAAAATTGTCGCAAAAGTTTTCCAAAATGTCATACTTAATTGTACTTATTGAATATCATTACCAAATTTGGGATCACCATGAGAAATGCATTTAAGATAAGTACAAACATGCCAAGTATCTGTTCAATAATCCTTGAAATATGGGAAAGAAACAGACTGAAATATGGGAAAGGTTTCTTACGTAAATACATACGTATACAACCACCTGAAAATCTGATATTGCGTTTTTCATGTATATTGAGTAATAAGCGATTAGTATTATACTACATCCGTTTTCTAATGGGGGACTATTTGACCTAATGACCTTCCATGCAAGCATTCTAATTTCTAATTTCCCCCTCCCCCAAGAAAAAAATATGGACGTTGGTCCTTTACCTCTAATATTCAGGTATTCAATTGTATCTTTGTGCTGATATTTGTTTCTTTTACATGTCATTTTATTCCGTTCAAATTTAATATCAAAACATTAATAAAAAAAATCAATATACAATTATTGGATCTAATGCATATATGTTGACCTAGCCTCGAATCACAGCTCTCTAATGTTGACTCAATAGTAAATATCTTGAAGATGAGTGTGACTTGGGCCTAATTAAAAGCCCATTGATTGAGTTGTTTGATCACATAGTTCTAAGAAAAAGACAAACTCACCGTGCTTTGCTCTGAAGACGTCACGATAGGTTCCCCTGCTAAATTAAATTTGGGTAGTTTTGGTCTTCTGAACGCTCCAACTGGTCTTCTGTGTACCTTCTTGGCCTTAGCAGGCACAGTTGACAACTGACAGGCACAAGTATGCCTAGTCACAGGTTCAGATAACAATCTTCTCCTGTTGAGCTCAGTTATTGGAGCCCTTGTGTTTCCAGGATCTGTCCTCCTAGAGTGGTCAGATATTGGGTTTGTAGTGTTCCTGGGATGTGTTCTACTAGCACTTTGGCATCCATAGTTGGATATAGGCATTGGATGCGTTAAGTTGCCATTCATGTTTGGACCCAGATGTCGTGGAAACACACGTACTTTGGGCTGATACTTTAAGGAGTTGGTCGGCGCCTTCTGCTGTATCTGCTCCCCACCGTCTCCGTGCCATTGGTGATCGTTTGGCCGAGAAGGAAGTTCTTGTTGCCATCTTTCAACAACTCCGTCCAGCTCCGTAGCATTATTGTTTTCACGATTAGCATCTTTAGCACCCTCACCAATCTGCATCTCTCGCAGCAAACTCATCGGGATGTCTTCCCCAACAGACACAGGACTCGGACTCCGTTTCCTCATTATATCTTCCACCAGTTCCCGTCGTCTTCGCTCTTGATCCTGAGCGGCAAACCCGCTGAATATCCGCGATCTGGCATGGTTATACGACGGCGGAGGATCCGTCAGAAAATTGGCTCGTCGCCGTCTTCTAAATCGTTTATAGTACAGTAGACACGACATGGTAAAGGAAACCATCAACAGAAGAACTACACCGGCAGCAATCACAGCAACATGGAGTATATCCCATGTCCAAGAGATGCCATTTGGTTTGGAAGGTGACAAGGTTGTGGCAGCACCAGCAGGGCGTATTGACTCAATGAAATCAACCAGTCCAACTTTATCAACATTGTCGTCATTCATAGAATCTATCGTAGTGGTATTCATCTCTGACACATTCCATTACGTACGGATCTTCTGTTGCTGGTTCGACTCTCGGTGTTATTGTATACGGAAGGGGAGGGACGGGGGAAGTCCTCTTCCGCCTGATGAACTTGAGGCATTACTCATCGGAGGTAAATCACGATTCGAGCCTCGAATAATTCATTCCGATTGTAAGTTAACTTGAAAATTAGTGTACAAAAAGACGAGGTGGTTTTTGCGCCCAGTGAGGAGCACTTTGATCATAGTGGTTGTATAACAGGACTGGTATCCTATTACAAAACAACAAAGGAATCAAGATGGTGTTATTCAAAGGATTGCCGAGGTTTTCTACCGGGTTACCAGAAAAACAACCGAATGTCAATTGTTTTATTTATCGTGACTTTTGACCAAGATTAATCCATGGGTTTATTCTTTCTTTTGTAATAACACGCGTTAACAAATGAGGGTTTATACTTCCCGCCACTTTGGGCGATATCAATATTATATATAGCTACGTGTAAGGTGTAGGAATGCTTGAGCGTATTTTCATGATTTCCCAAGACATCCAATTGGGCTCAAGGCTGTAGGTGAATTAAACCGCTAATCTGAAAAGGCGATCATTAATTCCGTTTAGATTGCATTGATTAGTGCGCGATTCTATTATTGGGGGTGGGGACGTGGTTGAACTATTGGAGGTGGGGACGTGGTGCTGAAAAGATTAAAGGAATGACAGGGATACTATTAACTTTGGGATAGGAAAGTAGTATACCAACGTACGTAACGAAAACGGACCTTTTGCATATTTGAATAAATTATAGTAATCGTCCGGAATGCGTCCGTGACCGGCGTTTAACGCGTTTAACAATGTTTAACCAGGTTAACGGCAGGTTAAACGGCATGTTAGTCAGCATAGGTTTGGGGGCGCTGTAGATTTAAACAGACGACGGTGGCCACGCGAAACCTAAATTTTGAATTCGTAGTGAATAACACGTAATCGCGAATTTTAAACCAGAGAGATGTTAATACTATTACACCTCCCTGTTTAAACTATCATTTTGACAAATACATCATAATTAAAAGGATTTTTATCGTTAACCGGGCGATGACTGTTAAAAATAATTCAAAATGGTGCACTCCCGTTGCCAAATTGGGTCGTCTGAGAGACGCGTGGCCAGCGTTGCGTCGTCTGCTACAATCATCACGCCTGATCGGTATAGCGCCCCCAATTCTATGCTGACTAAGTTCAATTTAAAAGTGGACCCGATCGGCAAGCTCAGTGACATACCCCTGGGAATGGGACCATGCAATCGTTTTAGATCATTGTTAAATATCCATGATATCTGGGCAACTGATGCAACACGTAGAATGTGACGACACTGATTACACAAGATTTGTGACAAGACTATTTTGTGCCATGCATTCAACACTTGACCATGTCATTGTAATGATAATTACCAAATAGCTTAAGGTGATCACTAAAATAGAGCGATAATCCCCACCCATTATAGATTCATTAAATAAAGAGCACGCAACCAGGAATTCTACAGCGTGTCCCAAGAAACTGGGTTCAAAAGTTTGCGAGCTTATAACTAAAAAAGTAGGAAACATGGATATATATAAGGATATTAAACAAAATATACCCGACCCTAATTGGTTAAACTCTGTAATTAATCCAATATAAGCTTTTTGAATTACAAAGATTTTAATAGAGCGTGGTCAAAACCCATTTGTCCCACTTTTCAAGGAACACCACCGATGTGTTGCAATTGCGTATTATTATGACTTCATCCAAGTTTTGCCTTTGCATTCATTATTTACAAAGACTTGGGCAGTAAACAAAATTATCTTGGTCATAATTGCAATAATACAAGTTTATTATTTACATAAACATTAAAAAAATGTTCTTTGTTATAAACGAGTTATTGTTAAGTTCTTTCGGAGAATAAACCCCATGCCGGGAATACTGCACATAGCGCACAGTCTCATGGTTTATTCCTTAAATCGGGACAAATGGGTTCTGACCACGCTCTATTCAAATCTTTGTATTTCAAAAAGTTTACATTGGATTGGTCTCCGAATCCACCCAATTAAGGTCAAGTATATTTTGTTTGATATCCTTAAATATTTAAACTATCCATGATTCCTACTTGATATCGTTATAAGCTCGCAAACTTTTGAACCTAAACAGGTCCCGTTTGCATAAATTAAAAAAGGCAACAGCGCCATTTTATGAGATACAGCTTGAATGTATGGTATGATGTAATAAAGTGAGAAAAGGAATTCAAATACATAAAATAAACAATGAAACGGAAGTATCATATTTATCAGGCTTGTAAAACCGTCCAACACGTACGTATTATCAATTTATCATAACTGTCAAAACCGCACAATTTTGGGGGAATTTCTCCAACAACCTAAACCTAAAAGCAGATGACACAAACAGCGTCACCAACAATACGACACTCACCAAAGTTAAACAAAAGGAGCTTCAGATCGGAAAATTGAGTCGCACCCCTGACGCAACCCCTATTGTGTGATTCAAGGGGCGGATTATTCACACGTGTAAGCCTTTCCCATGCGTGCGCCTCATCACAACAGTTTTTTTCATAATTTATGATCCCGGGAATATGATTCGAACCGACTAATCATCATTCACCTTCTAGCTTTTGACGCCAGCATGGGACCAAACTAAGGATTTTGAGTTGTTTACAGGGTGTCTCAATGAAAACCGTGCACGTGTTTACCCAACTTATTGTTGACCATGAACTTCTATAATTGGTGTAACAATTGTAAACGTATTGATAGACTAAACGCTTAGCTTTCATATGCCGTTTAATCCACTTGATTTTGTTTGTCAATCTTGAGATATGACCAATTAACTAAAGCTACCTAAAGTCGACGTTGTGCCACTTTACAGCTAGTTTGCAATGAATAGAAAGGGTTACTCCGTAGAGGTGGGGGGAGGGGGGGGGGGGGAGGTTGTTACCACCAAGAAATCCAATCCGAAATGCAGAGTATGCAGATTTGGGTACCATGGTATAGCTAGAGGTTCCCTCTATCCATACATACCAAAACAAGTACAAACATCTCACGCATGACGTCACCAAACATGGCCGAACTCAAAATCCCGCCGTACATCTGGACAGTGAAATATAGGCCAAAATAGAAATCTTCGCCAAAAATAGTTCCAAATATCGAAATTTCACCCGTTTTTTTGCTTATAAGTGAGGGAAATGGTGTTCTAACATAGGCCTAATGCTGAAATTTATTCAGGACCATATAATTAAAACATTTTTCAAAATGGCAATTAAAGAAATTGTAAGGTGACAACCCCCCCCCCCCCTACTATCGGACTTTGAGGGCTTACTCTACCCCCGGTTAAGGTGGCAACTTCATTTTGTTTTCGTCAAAATGAGCGCAGGGGATAGAAAATAGACGCCTAGGTCACTGTTCTTTGCGTTTTAACGCAATCGGCGACCACCCTCCCTAGGCATGTTAGGAGGACGATGGTTTTAATGCTTATCTTAAGCATTCTTTCTGTGAAAGTGGCACAGTGTCGATTTTAGGTAGCTTTAGTTAATTGATCATATCTCATTATTGACAAAACCAAATAATATGAAATAAACGGCATATGAAAGCTAAGCGTTATGTCTATCAATATGTATACAATAATATTGTTACACCAAATTCTAAAAGTTCATGGTCAATAAGTTGGGTAAACACGTGCACGGTTTTTTTAGACACCCTGTAGTTCATGCCCTGAACATTTGGAATGGAGTTTACTAGGCCGTAAAGATCGGAGACAAGTATACCCATGTTTCGCATGTATAGATGGCCGTTGTAACGTTTGTCCGGTGATATGATTATAACATACTCTAGTAAACGTGCAACCGAAATTAAAACAAAACTTTTCTATGAATTCACCCCTTTTAGTTCGAGTATTTGAATAGAATACGAAACTTGGTTTGTTTTGATGACCGTGATGACCTGAGACAAGTATACTTTTAAAGTATACTTTGTCTCAGGTCATCATAAAGCTTAACAGTTTTATACTTGCCTCAAATTATGGCAAATTTAGCTTAGGGCACACATGAATCGTATTGAATACATTTCGCTTCTTTACTGATTTCGTCCAAATGAGTATGACGTCAAAATGTATGAAAGTTTTACGAGGGGGTATCAAAAAGTTCTTGACATCACCAAGAAGTAAAGGAGCCAGAAACCTATTTTGATATGTGACCCTTCAGACACCTTTAAAAAGTCACTGTGCAAAGTCACACATTTCTCCACACTTTTTATTACCTGTCCACAGACCGCCATTGTAGAGATCCTCAGATTGACCGCCATTGATTGATCCTCAGATTGCCTCAGATTGCATTATTCACCAAAACAGCACTAAATAGTTTAAAGTTTTGACAGAAAGTGGTCATTACAAACCAGCTTGGTGACAATAATCTTATGGGAACAGGGAGTGTACACAGATTGACCTCTAATGACCCTACATGACATTTGTAAGGACAACGTGAGACTATTGAAAAATCTATATTAGATTCCTACAGGGTCCTAAAAGATTGCATCGTGATCTACTAATGACCCACTAATGTCGAAACCATCAATGTACCATGCACCCTTTCTTTCTTCTCTGCAACACAAGCGTGATAAGCAGCGAAGAACCCAGGTACACCGAGGCTGCGAAATGCTAAATGGATAGGCTTTTTAAAATGATTATTGACACATACAGTATATTTGTTGCTGCTGTGAATATCCTGGCAAGATAAGAGAACAAACAAGTGGGTTTTGGAGACTTGGTATGAATCAATACTGCAAAAGAACATCACAGAGAGAAAGCTCCGTTACTAGTTTGGACATATAAGAGGAGAAAACAGTGTTGAAAAACAGATGATCCAAGGTGCAGTGAGAGGTCGTCCTACAACAGCATGGACGGATGACAGCAAGTCATGTGGCAGCATGGTTAGTGGACACAAATCTGGATCGGGACATGGTATGGCGTACTCTCATCAAGACCACAGCAGTGCCGTCCGGCACTATCTGACTACAGAAATGGGAGAGAGAGGTAGAGGGGGAAAAGAGATTTTGTCTTCTTAGAGGTAGAGGGGGGGGGGGGGGGGGGGGGGGGGGGGGGGGGGTGGGGGGGCGGGGGAAAGAGATTTTGTCTTCTACAAATAAGTTCTACCTCCTAACTCATAACATCACTAATATGAATGTCACCCTTATGACATTTGTCATGATTATAGCTCTGAATGGGTGCTCGTCTCCGGCTCGCTTGGATCTATGCAAATAGAGTACCATATATCAACTCGAATGTGTTACTATGCATGCCTTAGCATACTGGAACACTGCTAATAAGTCAAATTTAATGTATCGTACAGTATGTTAAATCTTTACATAATAGTCTCTCTGACTTCTTCAGGACCAAATTATTATAATATTTAGCAAAACATAGAATTCTCTATTGTTATCATCATTTAGGCTGCATCTTGCCCGATGATTTGAGAGTATGTGCCCCTTTCCTACTTGTAAATGATTGATGGGTCTGAAAAGAGCCGGATTGCCGCTTTTTCACTGAACAGAGATGGTGGCTCTGAAAAGAGCTCTAAACGAAGGTTGCCACAGTTTTTAAATTCGTATGAATACCCATCGTAAAAGCCTATCTCACAATTATAAGTTTTCCTTATGAGCAACCTTCACAATAGACAATAAGGTGGTCCATGATAGAAAATGATCTATTCGGAGACTTCCCTCCATTTAGTCCTGTATATTGAAGATCTCTTAGTTATTATGAAAATCAAATATGAATTTTGCAGGTTTTCTAGGGGAGGGTAAACTTGATGGTTGTCCTGAACCGGTTCTGGCTAATCAGAGGGCATATTTTCTTTTCTAAACTAGCCTGTACCAAATAATATTGCATTTTTGGACACATATGCGCGCGTTATATTATTTTTTCCTAAGAAATCGGCCTCATAAATATGTAAGCAAAATAATCGATTGTTAAAACAAATACTTCAATAAACATGAACTTATAGATATCACTCCAATCGCTATTGCATAATGGAGGCATGATTATGTCACGACTAGACAGTGGCGTAACTAGGTTTTTGCTAGGGGGAGGGGGGGGGGGGGAAGTAATTAAAGTGAACCTACAACATTGTTCTGAGTCAAGAAATGCAAAAATGTTCAACTTTCAACTTATTTTTGGCACGATTGAGGTACATTTTGGCTCCAAACTAGCCTGTACCAAATAATATTGCATTTTTTGACACATATGCGCGCGTTCATCTGTGTACATGTGACCATCATAATTCCATGATTCCTGTTGTCAAATGAACCGACAGTGCCAATCTCAACCGACACGACGTTAATATAAGGGCGATCGCCCCCGGGCCCAAGCCACAGTATTCTGCTCTTTAATAACACCGCACCCAAAATAGCTATTTATTTATTTGATAAATTAAATTATTTATAGGACAATGTTTTAACTTCACTTAACCCCGACCACCCCACCACCCCGCCACACCCACCCTCTCCCGAAACGGACATCAAGCCGCCGAAGTCATACAAGAAGTCGGGCCTGGTCCAAAGTCTATCTCGTACACGACGGTCTTACCGTCTTTCCTGCAGTCGCAAACCCTCTGAACCGTGCAACATATTCTCGCGTTAAAATGCATATATCACGCATTTCATTTATTGCTGTATTTTGCATATTTGACGCATTTTAAGAGTGAATTTGTTCTAGATTGACAAACTTTTGGACACACATTTTTTAGATTTTGCCTAAAGTTTGGGAGGTGAAAGACATTTAGTAGTTATGTAAAAATATGGTATTAAAAAATTCAGCAACCCTCTGTTGCCATGGTAACGAGCCTATCTTGTTTAAGGTCATTTTAGGGGAAAATTCTACTAATTATACTGATTTCAGCAACAAAAAAAGTCAAAGTTTGGCAGAACCCTACATCAAGGTGGTACATTTTTTGCCCAAACTGACTTCATGAATGAGTTGCCCTATCTCTGGTCTAACAACCAACCGATTTAAATAAGTCAGTGTTGCCATATTGATACCCTGTTGCCATGTTCAAATATCACATTTTGAGGAAGTTGAAAAAGTCAGATATTACTAACCGACTTCGGGTAGCTACAGTTCCCCTCGAGGTGATTTGTTTTTCTTTGTACTTTGTTTTTATAACAAAGACCTAATACCCTTTGAGTTAATTCCAGAAAAAAATGGGGAAACCAGGCACTTGCGTATCACGTGACCTGAAGTCACATGATCCAATTCACAGGAATTTGCATAGCCGGGTATATATGGGGGGTTACCGTGCACCCCCGGGACTCCCCCATACAACTTTTTAAAATTCCTTTCACTGTTCTAAAAAATATTCAGTATGTTACCAAAATGATTTGGGTATGCTAAAGGGTTATTCAAGATGGCGTCGAAAATGGCCGCCAAAATTGTGAAAGTATAGTTTAATAGTGGGACGTATGTATTAGACCACTAGACACTCATATCGATTACATTTGCTTTTTTAACATACCTAAGTCCAAGATGGCAACCAAAATGGCTGCCAAAAATGCTAAAATTACAAACATTTGGCATTTATCAGCCCAGCATGTATGATCAGAGTATAGTTTTAACAATGGGATGTATGTGTTAGACCCTAGAAGCTCATATGCTGCATTTTTGCTTTGTTTACAAATCTTAAACCCAAAATGGCCGCCAGAATGATGGCAAAAATTGGTAAAATGACATAATATTAATAAAATTAATGATGAAAATATAGTTTTTAACAATGGGACTATTAACTCATATCCAGTTTTTTTGCTTTGTTGACATGCTTAAAATCCAAAATGGCTGCCAATATGAGTCCCAGAATGGCTGCTAAAATTGTTAAATTTCATAAGATAAGAATAATAATGACCAGAATGTATGACGACAATACAATTTTAACAATGGAATGTATATGTAACTAATATCCAGTATCTATGCTTTGATAACATACTTAAAATCCAAAATGGTTTCCAAAATGAGTGTGTATTTTGCTTTACATTCGCCAAATAGTATGTTCTAAACTGCTAAGCTATTGCATTTAGATATAAGACCCACCTCTGTGACAATTTTTATTCTGTTTCAGTTTCCAAAATGGCTGCCAGATGGTTAAGTTGATGTTAAATGACCTAAACAAATTGTGTTGTATTGCAAATGACCATACTATGTAATACCAATACCCCAAATCTAATGGGACAACATTCACTATAATATATGATAAAGCCTAGGGGCTGTATCTAGTTTGAGTATTTTAAAACATCTAAGATGTTGGCCAAAGGTTAAAATACCTGAGAAGCAGTATTAATTTATTGTTAGTGTCATAATAGAATATATCATTTGGTGAATGTGATACAAAAATACACACTTATAGACTATTTTTACATTTACAACAACCATTTTGGTGGCAATTTTGGATTTGAAGTACTACAAAGCAAAAATACTTGTGGTCTAATACATACATCCCATTGTTAAAACTTTATATTTTCATCGTACATTCTGGTTGATATCATCCTATTTTATGGAATTTGAAAAATTTTGCAGTCATTTTGGGACCCTTTATGGCAGTTATTTTGGGACCCATTTTGGCAGCCATTTTGTATTTTAAGTATGTTAACAAAGCATAAATACTGGATATGAGTGTGAAATAATACATGCATGAATGATGAATGATGAATGATGACAAAACTGAGCTTCTCATTATTACTTCAAAATACCATCAATCAAAACCTAGCACTGATTTTCTTCAAATCGCTTCCTCCAACATTAAGGCTTCTACTGGTGCTCGAAATCTAGGAATTATATTTGATAACACGCTGTCAATGGACAACCACATCAAAAATGTGTGCAAATCAACATGTTTCCAAATAAGGAACATAAATGAAATTCGCCAAGTGCTTGATGATGATACTGCTGTTACACTTGTTCACGCCTTAGTCACATCACGTCTTGACAATGGCAATGCTTTATTATATGGGATCACTGAACGAAATCTCAATAAACTTCAACGAGCTCAGAATGCTGCTGCACGAATGCTCACAAGGACTAGAAAATTTGATCACATTTCGCCTGTTTTACAGCGTCTCCAGTGGTTACCTATTCGGTATCGCATCCATTTCAAACTTCTTCTCCTAACCTGGAAAGCCCTACATGATATGGCACCTTCTTATATCAGCGATCTTTTCAATCCACATATTCCATCACGTCGCCTCAGATCGTCAGATAAACAGTTTCTCTCAGTTCCTCGGACACATTCTTCATATGGCGACCGGGCTTTCTATGCTTGTGCACCTAAACTGTGGAACTCACTTCCTTCAGATCTTCGTTTCTGTGATTCACTTGATGGTTTCAAAAATACTTTAAAAACTCATCTGTTTAAAATTGCTTATGATTTGACTGATTGACTGATGTAATTGTTTTTATATTTTAACTGTTTGTTTTTATTTGTTTTAATGTTTGCGCCTCGGAATAGGTTGTCTAGATAGATGGCGCATTATAAATGCATTATTATTATTATTATTATTATACATCTCATTGTTAAAAACCATATTTTAATCATACATCTTGGTTAATATTACGTCAATTTAGGGAATTTTGACCAATTTTGGCCATCATTCTGGCGGCCATTTTGGATTTAAAGTATGTTATTAGAAAGCAAAAATACTGGATAGTAGTTACTAGTGGTCTAATACATACATCCCGTTGTTAAAACTATATTTTCATCGTACATTCTGGTTGATAGTAATCCTATCTTATGGAATTTGACAATTTTTGCAGCCATTTTGGGACCCATTTTGGCAATCATTTTGGGACCCATTTTGGCAGCCATTATGTATTTTAAGTATGTTAACAAAGCATAAATACTGGATTTGAGTTACTAGTGAAATAATACATACATCTCATTGTTAAAAACCATATTTTCATCATACATCTTGGTTAATATTATGTCAATTTAGGGAATTTTGACCAATTTTGGCCAGCATTCTGGCGACCATTTTGGATTTAAAGTATGTTATTACAAAGCAAAAATACTGGATAGTACTTACTAGTGGTCTAATACATACATCCCGTTGTTAAAACTATATTTTCATCGTACATTCTGGTTAATAGTATCCATCATGGAATTTGACAATTTTTTCAGCCATTTTGGGACCCATTTTGGCGGCCATTTTGGATTTAAGTATGTTAACAAAGCAAAAACACTGGATATGAGGTACTTGTGGTCTAATACAATACATACATCCCATTGTTAAAACTTTATTTTCATCATACATCCTGGTCGTTATTATCCTTATAATATATGGAATTTGACAATTTTAGCAGCCATTTTGGGACTCATTTTGGCAGCCATTTTGAATTTCAAGTATGTTAACAAAGCAAAAATACTAAAAATGAGTTACTAGTGATATAATAAATACATCCCATTATTAAAAACTATATTTTCATCATTCAATTTGATAGTATTCACTGACAGCCAAAAAGGAGTCCAAGTAACTCCTTAGTCGGAGTCAAAGTGACTCCATGACTCCATGTCAAATGTGATCAATTTAAAATATCTCGATGTATCTAACAACAAGTTTGATAGATTTGATACTGGTTTCTATTTTGCAAATAACTCAATGCCTTTTCTTGACATTGTAGATTTGAGACGGAATACATTGAACGCAGTAAACTATGAGTCTTTTAGATATATTTCTAATATAACAAACATATTGGTTGACAATGCTGCTACTTGTTGTTTCATCATATCACCAATATGCAATGCCACAATACCACGATCACAATTTCTGACATGTGGGCGATTGCTTTCAAATCAAATTCAAAGAATAACTATGTGGATATTAGGAATTTTTGCGATAATCACTAACGCGGGCGTATTGTTCTACCGTTACATGCGACGTAATGACAATAACAAAGTTCAATTATTATTAATCTCAAATCTATCAATCTCAGATCTTTTCATGGGCTTTTATATGCTCATAATAGCGTCAGCAGATATATATTATTCGAACCTTGGTTATTTTCCATCAGAAGCATGGCGATCGAACATGACATGTAAGGTAGCCGGAACGCTATCTATTCTATCAAGCGAAGCATCGGTATTCTTCGTTACCCTTTTAAGCATAGGCAGATTTATGGGCATCAGATATACATTTAGCACTAAGAGAATGGGCACAACATCAGTGAAGATAGTTATTTTTATAATATGGGTGTTCACAGTCACATTGAGTATCTTTTCAACCATTTTATCAGGAATTGACCCTGATTTATACGATGTATCCGAAGTGTGTACTGGCCTCCCACTCTCCAGAAGCAATGTTTTTGAGACAGAGTATTGGCAGTATGATCTTGGAATAGTGGATAGTGACCACGTGACAATAATATTAAACAATACTCTTGATATTATTATTGGCACTAAACCAGGCATGTATTTTGGTATAGCGTTATTCTCAATTTTGAATTTAGTATGTATGTTAGTAATAACGCTTTGCTATATCGGGATATTCCTAACAGTACGTCAAACAGCAAAACAAGCTGGGCGAAATCAAAGTCAAGAGGAAGAAATCCGAATGGCTATCAAAATGGGCGTGATTGTGCTCACAGATATGATGTGCTGGTCGCCTATCATTATACTCTCTATCATTGTACAGAGTGGGAGTCTCACAGTCACACCTCATATCTATACTTGGATTGTTACGTTTGTACTGCCCATTAATTCCGCAATCAACCCATTTCTATACTCCTTAGCCACTGCAATATATGGGTTCGTGCAAAAGTCACCGACCAATAACAAACGTGCTACCGATGTAATAGCTATGTCAAAACGTTAAAACAATTATGACAATTATCACAGTTATCACAATTATGACAATTATCACATTTATCGCATTTATCGCATTTATCACAATTATCACAATTATCAGAGTTATCAGAGTTATCACAATTATGACAATTATCACAATTATAACACATATCGCAATTATAACAATTATCACATTTATCACAATTATCACACATATCACAATTATCATATTCATCACATTTATCACATTTATCACAATTATTACAATTATCACAATTATCACAATTATCACATTTATCACATTTATCACAATTATTACAATTATCACAATTATCACATTTATCACAATTATCATAATTATCACAATTATCTCATATATCACAATTATCACAATTATCTCATATATCACAATTATCACAATTTGGTATGAAAGCTCCACCGGTAACCATGCTGGGCTGTTGGGGTGATAATTCTATAAAAGCGGGTTAATTAAGTGTATCATTTTAATCACAAGAATTTGTGATTTTAACGAAATGAAATTGAGGTTGCGATTAAAAAAGAAGTGTGCCCATATGCAGGCTATACTCGGTGAGATAGCGCTAACGAAATAACATTGACTTTTCAATTTCAGTGGAATTAGGCGTGCGCATTACTCGGTAAGCACGGCGAAGTGTGTAATAATATCCAATTCCCTCACAATGTGGTATTTAATCATGATGTAATGACCGGATATGTAAGAACTAGAGAATCAAATAATATAGTTCGTAGCTGTCGCTATACATTGGTCTCAGCCTAAACATTATGAGACCAACGTATATATAGCAAAACAGCTACGAACTTTACTTTATTCTAATTCTTATTTAGTTTATTGATTATTTTGAGCTTTTCTCATAAAAATAACGCTTTTATTAAATTTATCTTAATGTATATTAAACAACAAATGTCCCCTTTTATAAAATCGCCGAATCCAGCGGGTGGTTTAGCAACTTCCTGCTTCGAATAATCACGTTCGTTAACACACGCATATACGGCAACACTGCGTCATACGCACAACGCATATAGGTCCGTTCATACTCCTGTCGGTGCGCATCGCCCGACGTCGACGGATATCGACGCACGAGTTGAAGCAATCAACTTTTATCCGGCGTCGGCCGATGCGAAATACCTCGAGTATGAACGGACCATACGCCGTCAAATTTAGGGCGTGCTTGAAGATCTTAACGCGATATAAAGCATGCGCAGAGCGCACTTTAAGGTATGAATTAAGCCCCACCCACAACTATATTGTCGGTCTCATAATATATAGTGCGTATCGGACGAAAATCAGCCAAAACCAATCAAATTGCCTATTGACATCCAAAACCACACCCACTATATAAGAATATAAGATATAACAGAGGACTTTCCGTTATGGTTTGATTATTGGATCATAGATTATGATTGGATATGACTTGCACATAACACAAAAAGTTCCTGACCAGGCGCTTTAATGTTAGCTAATTAACAATCAATAATCATTATCAATAAAGTGAGATATAGGCCTACATTAATCGAGCACATTTCCCCTCCACAATATGACGCCTCATTCTTTTTATACATTTATACAAATTGAGTTATGATGCCTTAAGCATGTTTAAGTGTACGTCCATACCAAGACGAGCACAAAGGTGCAGTAAAATGAATTTCTATGGGATATCATTACCTATAGTGTGCTCAGCAGTGACAATTTATGTGACCATCATCATTCATCCTTACATGCCGGGCCGGTTTCTACGGCGTACAGTCTGACAGTCTTCAATACAAATCAATGACACCCCATAAACAAAACAACTTTCCCTGCTAGGTGTCGTTACTAAAAGCGTCACAACTTCAAGAGTATCCACTCATATTTTATGAATGAGGTTCCATATTGTGCAGAGGAAATGTGCTCGTTTAGGGATCACGTCAAAACTCGACCGCCCGGCAACCGCCGGTTACGGCCGGTTCCGTTCGGTTCTCACAAAACGTGTCGTCTGTTATAATATACACACATAATGAGGTCAAATAGTAACACTCTGGTGAACACGACCGGTTGAAAGTGCCTCGTCACACACGTGAGCAATAACATCTTGAAGTAATGGGCTCTTTTAAGACTTAAAAGTCTCAGTTGACAACCAGTACAATACAGCTATTGATTTTCGCTGGGGTTGGCTTTTTCAATCTGTTTATAGCTCAATTAACTTTTTAAAATCAATACCGAAAGTCTATGAGGTCAGAAGTCACAAACTGGTCCAAAAAAAAGTTTCACTTCTAATAATGTTGAGAAATGCACAAATTCTGATTAAACGGGACAAAACTTAAGTTTTACACACTTAATGACCCACAAACTATATATTGTTGGAAAGCTTAAGATTCAAGGTTTTTATTTTTGCAAAAAAGAATCAACTTATACAGGGTGTGTACAATTGTTACAGGGTGGAACATAAACAATTTGATCGTTTTTGCTCCTCACAAAATAGTTTGATAGTTTGTACAATTAGGGTTTAGCTGAAAATAGGCACCAAAATCAGAACAACCGCAGAAGGTGCTACCAAATTTGCTAAGAATCATTTACCTAAAATGTACACAGGAAAAGTACAGGGTGTCTAAAATTATGATGAAATAATGTATAAAATGAATGTTTGTATATAATATTCTATGAAATTTAGTTAGCATGGACCATTTAATTTAAAAGAAAATGGTTATCAAAATGAACTACATGAATATCGTTAAAGTTCCTTTTATTTTGAATACAGGGTGGTCCAAAATAGGTATAAATAGCAATTTTGTTCATGAATCTATGAACAATTCTGTGAAGAAACACTTCTGGCTTTTTTAGTTAAATGTTTTACTACCCAGGGTAGAAAAGGACCGAAGAGTCACACAAATGAAATAGAGAGACTGCGATTTGGCCATTGTTTAATCAATAAAATGAATAAAACTGTGTATTTTTTTACATTAAAACAATTTCACTGAATTGAACATCATATATACTTTTAAAATGGCATCAATTTCAAAAGTTCTAGTTTTCCGCTATTTTGTGTACAAACCTATGGGCGCCTCATCCACCGGCTCCTCATCCACCGCTCCCACCCTTGACTCACTCGACGTTTGGATTAATAACTTCACTGTTGCTAAACATGTGGCTTTAATTCTTTTTTTATTCGGTAGCTGGATAAATTGTCTTTAATATGATACCAAAAATGTTATGTTTTTTTGACAACTTCTATTTAAAATAGAGACACGTATCACGATTTTAAGGATTTTTTGAAACGATCCCACCTTATTTGATATACCTATTAGTGACCTGTGACCATGAATGTTTTTTTTTATAGAACGATTATAGAGAGAGCTATTAGGCTGAGTTCACATAGGAGTATACTATTCGGGTATACGGTGCTCGTTTTGCAGGGCACGCGTATAGCTTAAATCGAACAATGTAATTTCAATATACCGGGTCACATAAGAGGGCACTATTCGAAAAGGCCGTATACTTGCGTATAGTGTAGTATAGTATAGTATACCGGGAATCGTGCGTGTTCGATTTTCGTGCACCGTATACCGGCCCGTTTGGAGGAAGCAGCTGCAATTCGTGTGTACAGGCGTTCTGAATTTCCCCAATCACGATTTATAAACAATGTATTGCGTAGAATAGGGTAAGTTAGACAAATAGGACTCCTTTGTACTCATTTTATTGCAATTTAATAGACCGAGTAGGGCTCGCGTGCTATCCTATGTGACTCGCCGTGCCCGTATAGCGTATACCGAATACCGTATACCGTATACCGTATACCGTATACCGTATACCGTATACCGTATACCGTATACTTCTATGTGAACCCAGCCTTATGACCGCAAAGTAACAGATTGATAGTGTAAATTGGTCAGATTACAGCATTAAGTCAACCGGCGGTTGTTCAGTGTTGCATGCGCGAATATTCATATACCAGTAAAACATTTGACCTGAAAGAACCGGGCGGAACCGCCAGTAACCGGCGGTCAACGGGCGGTCGAGTTTTGACGTCTCCTTTAGTGTATATCTTGGGATTTTGATAACGTTGCTTTTGATAGGCTCATCCTATATGGTGATAACATTGGTGTAGACCGTTGTACAATTTTGTTAGCTATAAGAATATATTTCATTTGCCACCAGTGGCGGTAAATCGTCGAAGATAACAACGGTTTGTGGAGCATCTTGCAATTTAAAATGCCACAAATAATAAGTTTACACAGGCGCTACATGTCGAGCATGCACATCATATCAGGCCCGAAATTTGAAAAATAGCCGCTTACGCATTCCGTGCATACAGTGACAGTCCCCGATCGATACTCCAAGTGTCACGCTGTGATTGCATTGCAAAGGACGTTATGACATTTAAAACTGCAAAACTATTCATAAGTTGGTATCAACCTTTTGATGTAGCCTTTCGAAGCGGATGGGTGTCAAATATGGAAACATTGTACTTCAGGTTCCAGATACCGGTATACCAGTATCGTTCAATACTGGAACATAGAAGTTGCCAGTATCGCTCGATTCTGATACGATTTTACTGTTCCAGTATCGGTCGATATTGGAACACCAAATTGTGTTCCAGTATCAAACGTGTTCCAGTATCGAGCGATACTGAAACGTTTTTATGTTCCAGTATCGGGCGATACTGGTACACATGCAACCAATAGTGATTTGTCCCAGAATTGAACGATACTGGTACGTAATTGTAAGTTCCAGGAACATTTCATGTGTGCTAGTATCGTCCGATACTGGAACACTGTCCCCGTATCGAACGATACTTGGGTGTTCCAGTATCCGACGATATTAGCACAGTCCAGAATCGGGTACACTTTTCCCCCTAAATTCCTAACAAAATGTCCAAAAGTCTGTATCAGTTTATTGCTATACCATGATCTTGTTATGATTTGCTTTTAATAGTGGTGTTAATTGTAAAATAAGCCGTATTGTGCAACACACTTTTGCAGTAGAAATAAAATGACGAAAATAGATGATATTGCATTGAATTTTGATTGTTTGTATTATGAATGAAAGGGTATGTTAATACTGGTGTAACCTATGAGTAAGATATTCATAAACAGATTAAAGCTCTTTACCCTTCAAACTGATTATAATACATTTTCAATAGGTCAACCAAAATGGTGATTTGTTTTATTCGATGGAGAATACTGCAAGAAACAAAATACAAAAAGATTTACCCTTTAATATTGCACCGGAAACAAAATATATATAGTTTCTAAGCATGCATAATTTGTATCATATACAGGGTGTCCCAGAAAAATATGAAAAATATGAAAAGCACATTGCAGTCCAAGTAATAATGGGGAACATGTTTCATACTTACTCTGTTAATGTCATCAAATATCTTTATCCGTTCCGATATGGCATGACATTATAGAATATCGATGGAACCCTGTTTTTCACTTTCAACGTATTTCAAAACAGCTGCTTAGGAAAGTATGATATAAATCACTCAAGCAGAACAATTCCTTCGCCCCATTCAAGTATCCTTTCATAAATCACCAACAGTTGATATCTATTAATTCTGTGTGGAAATCAAAAGAGGACAAAGAAAATTACCTGTTTATCATTTGAATTGGGCTTTGTGCCGAACATGGACAAATATGTTATGAGTTTCAATAAGGCCATGTGTTTTGAACTGACCACCCAAAAAGGGTGGCGGCGTTGCATTTTTGGTGATGAATCATCCATCTCTCTCTATTAACTCAACAACTAAATGTGGTAGAGCAATGGTTGAGGTGTCATTTGAAAGCCTATTTAACTAGCTACATTGTGTGAATAAATCAGGTATTTCTATAACTGTTTGGCTGAGATATGATTGATTATATTTCGAAAGTCAGGGGTGACGGCGGTGGCGGTGGCGGCGGTGGCGGTGGCGGCGGTGGCGGTGGCAGTGGCGGCGGTGGCGGTGGCGGCGGTGGCGGTGGCGTTGTGTACAATCTCTATGGGGAATATAGAAAATGTTCCCAATTCTCCGTTCAAATTACAATAACTCCTCATCTCTGTATGGTAAAAACATGATTTTACTCTCATTTTATAGATTGTTTTATATTCTATAAGTTTCTGTTTCAACAAACGTGTCAACTATTACGTAACAATTGTAATCACGAATCGATTGCATTGTCCTTTTCCCCTATTCACTACACAGTAAACTTGCCCTAATTCATCGGTTTTACATACATGACTATAACAACAAACTTATTCAACCGAGTATAGCAAAATTATACATTTTTGGAAAGCTCTGAAGTAGGGGAATTCAAAAATCTCGCTTAAAATGGGATAGGGTGAATAGCCAAAAAAATATATGTGTAAACTCTAATAAATTTGAAATGTAAACGTTTGTGTTCATTTACTTCCCGATATAGTATATTTCAACAAGTTACCCTTGACAACCATTATGTTCTGATGGGTAAATTGCATGAGGAACTAATATGCACAGTAAAATGATGATTGGATTAGGAATTAAAAAAATATTGAGCTTTAATCAAAATATGAAGAAAAAAAAAATCGATATTCTTTGAATATTCTTAATCACAACATGTTACCATTAGGTCCTATGCAAATTCCAATCGCATATTTAGATTCCTTGTGAGATTACCGTTTAGAAAATATATACTTGTTATGGGGTAGAACAATACAAGTAGTTATTGCGATATGCTAATTCGAATCTCAGATGGTGTAAAATGTAAAAATATGGACATGCAACGGGAAGGGTGGCGAGTTCAAAACACATGGCCATAAAGGTAATTTTGGTCAAACATGGAATTTACCATTTTTACTAAAGAGTCTATATATTCTGTTAGAAGCGTCCGATATTAAAATTCGAAATTACTCAGAAAGCTGAATGTATGCAAAACTTAAATTCATTAAAAATTGACCGTTAACAATGGTAAATAAAGACCCTCACGGGCATGAAATTGAAGAAAAAAATCCCTCAAAACCCCACCGAAAACAAACAATGATTGTCACTTTTGAAACTGGACCTACTACCATTTAAATGATAATAACAACGATGACAACATCGTATCTCAACAATTGAGGTGTCAAATTACGCAGAACAAAATTATGCACCGGGTTATTTGCTTCGAATAATCCATACCCATTCAGGCCGTTAATTATTGGAACATTTGTAAGGTGTTTTGATACTTTTTGTGAGGAGTTTAGTACTGTCTCCTTTAATATTGGTGATTCGGTGGGTATCCTATTTTAGGTAGAACCTTATACCAGATATTGCATCACTTGCTCGACGGGAAAGAATTTTGTCGATATTCATATGTAATGAGTTCATGCGCAGATACGGAGTGTATGCGCAACCAGGATGCGCAGATATAAGACCTTCGATTATTCAAGTTTCAGCGTAAATTGTATGTGCAGATAAGATTGGTCTCAGCTGGAAACATATATGGTCACGCGTTATGAACTCGCCTCCCAATAGGGTGGTGCCGTTACATTTTTTAGCTTCATGCTGTCATTTTCCTCAAATATTTTTAAAACCACAAAAGCTATCTCAACAAATTTGGTATCATTTTAAAGCCCTAATAACAAGCTATCTGCCTGCAAAATGGCATTGGTATAGCTAATACAGAAAGGGAGATACAGCTGTTTGATGTTTGGGGACCAGGGGTGGTGCTGGAAGGGGTGTTTCTGGAAGGGGTGCCGCCTGTACAAACTCAATGGGGATAATCCCATGCTTTGTTCTTTTTACAATAACTAGTCATCCCCTAATGTTAAAAACACAATTTTGGTCCCATTTCAAAGGATACTTAGTAGTCATTAAGTATGTGGTTCAACAAACTTGTCAACTATTATTAACAACTAATTAATTATGGATAAGACAATGATCATCAGCTTTCTTCCTATTCGCTACACAGTCAACATGAATAATCAGCCTCAATTTACCGGATTTATAAAAATGACTATAACAGAAAAAGTTTTCAACCTATGATAGCAAAAGTATACATTTTTGGAAAGCTTGTAACTAGAGGAATTCAGAAATGCAGTTTATATCAGGGAAGGGTTCATCCTTAAACAAATATTTCTGAAAATTCTAAAAATATATAAAATAAAAATTTGAGATATTCACTAGCCGGTATAATTACCATACCGACGTAGTAACTTTGACAAATATATATCATCTAATGGGTAATTTCATGAGGAATTCAAATATGTAAACAAAATAATGATAGGGATAGGTATACAAAATATATGGATCTCAAATTAAAAATTAAAAAACTCTGATATTTTCCGAACATTTCCGATCATACCATTTTAGTTCTTGGTCGTACTATAATTTTAATGACATATTTGGTTTCCTCATGCAATTTCCCTTCAGAAAATGTATACTTTTACTACCTCAGGGGGGTATACAAGCAAATATAAATGTGTAAAGTTAAATTCATGTCGCGAAAGCCAAAATCCGTGTGTAACGCGAAAGGAGGCGAGCTTAAAACACATGACCATATTTATTATATTATTCCGATAAATTGTGGCTTTTGAAACGTGCCAGATTCCTTTGTGTAAACACGACTACTTTCTCAAAATATCCTCCTCGTAGATCTGTGAAACTGTATACCACCCGATCATTGAACCTAGCAGCTATTTTTTGTTTTAAACTCCGGGAAAAGTCATCAGTAACCAGACTACGTTGATTTAGCGTATCTTATTTTAGTAGTACGCCTCAACATATCGTTTCGGCCGCGCCCGATTTGGTCAATGTACGTAATTTCTCAAACAAATTGTTCATATTATATTCTGTTAAAAATCTATATTAATTTATTGAAATAAAATACATCCAATTATTTATTTGACATATTTTAATCACTTAAAACTGTTAACTATTTAGTAGCTAATAATTTTATTAATAATTGAATTAATTGATTAATTAATCAAAAATTGATTAATTGATTGATTGATTGATTGATTGGTTGATTGATTGATTGATTGATTGATTGATTGACTGATTGATTGATTGATTGATTGATTGATTGATTGATTGATTGATTGATTGATTGATTGATTGATTGATTGATTGATTGATTGATTGATTGATTGATTGATTGATTGATTGATTGATTGATTGATTGATTGATTGATTGATTGATTGATTGATTGATTGATTGATTGATTGATTAATTGATTGATTGATTGATTAATTAAATTGATTGATTTTAATTAGTTTTTGATTTTATTAATTGTAATTAATGGTAATTAATTGTAATTAATGGTAATTAATTGTAATTAATGGTAATTAATTGTAATTAATGGTAATTAATTGTAATTAATGGTAATTAATTGTAATTAATGGTAATTAATTGTAATTAATGGTAATTAATTGTAATTAATGGTAATTAATTGTAATTAATGGTAATTAATTGTAATTAATGGTAATTAATTGTAATTAATGGTAATTAATTGTAATTAATGGTAATTAATTGTAATTAATGGTAATTATTAATTTAAATTAATTTAAATTAATTTTGATTAATTTTAATTAACTTCGATAGCTTCAATTAACTTCAATTAATTATAATTAACCAATTTTAATTGATATTTAAATTAAAACGTTGATATAGACCAAATGCAAGGGATCATGGGCAAAATCGGGACGAACTGGTTCGAACCACATTTAAAGCTTTATTTTCCAAAATTAGAAATCAGATTGGTCTCTAACAATCTCAGCATTCAACTGGTATGTTAACTTTTATATCCTTAATAATATAGAGCAGCTATCTTTCCTACTTGTTTAGTTATAACCTTTCAAGGACATACTGTAATTTAATTAATTAATGGAAGTTGTGACAAATTTCGATTGTGAGCAGAATCGCAAATAGGTATTGCAATATAATATTGATTTCATTATTTACGTAAAACTTACAACAGAACGTTCGTTGGTATGAATTAAATATTTTGTTAAATATTCAGACACTCCTAGCAGTGTCGACCCAATCAGGAAGCAAGAAAATAAAAATATGCGGATTTATAGGTCTGCCCCCTCATGCCCCCCCCCCCCCCCGACAGAAGGTGTTTGTGCCCCCGCCCCCACTCTCCGGACGTAGTGCATATGCGTTATAACCATTTAAAAGGACCATTTTGCACCCGGGTTTTGGAGAAAACATGCCCTTACCCAACCACGGTCTCAAGTTTCCTGAGCTGACAGCAAAAGAAAATTCTAAAAAAATCCTAATTACGCCACTGGTACCCCCCCCCCCCCACCCCCCAGTGAAACCCTTATGTCACTGACATTTGTGTAAACCAATCTATGAAGAGAAGCAATTGATGATCATGAATATCGGTAGTTTAGGCCAGGCTTTCTCAACTAGATTAACTGATGCGCCACATTTTAGTAACCAACTTGTTGAAGCTCCACTTGGTCATATTTTTTTAGAATTTACAATGGCAAAATTACCTTTATAACATTAATTTTAAACTATTTTAACATATGTAGGCAGCATAATAACTAATATTACTCTTTTAAGGGCACATGCGCGCGTAGCGAGAAAAAATTGCTGTATTTATACATCTAATCATCATAGGCCTATGAAATCTGGCTATATCATGATATGATTTTTTTTAAACAAATTTTAACCACTCTCGCGCCACTTAGGATGCCTTGATGAGTCACCAGTTGAGAATGCCTGGTTTAGGCCAAAAAAAGCAAACGACGCTGGACACGGGCGTATTCACGAATATTCAGGTTAAAATATGCGAACGAGGTTACGTGATCAAGTGAATGGGACGAACGCTTAACAACGGTTTAAATTCAAAAAATGATACTGACACTGCGGATGGTTAGCCATCCACAGTGGTTTTAGGATGAAATAATTTAGTTCCAACGTGTGATGAATTTTATGGGGTCATACGAGGGGGTATCAAAAAGTTCTTGAAATCACCCAGAAGTGAAGGTACCAGAAACTCTTTTTGATATGTGACCCTTCAGACATCTTTAAAAATTCACTGTTTAAGTCACACATTTCTCCCACTATTTATTACCTGTCCACGGACCACCAGTGTAGAGCTCCTGAGATTGACCGCCATTGATTGATCCTCAGATTGCGTTATTCCCAAAACAGCAATAAATAGTTTAAAATGTAGGGGTCATTAGAGGTCAATCTGTGTATACCCAATGCTACCCACAAGAATATTGTTATCAAGCTTGTTTGTAATGACCTTTGACCCCTTTCTGTCAACACTTTAAACTATTTATTGCTGTTTTAGGAATAACGCAATCTGCGTTATCTGCGTTGAGGCAATCTGAGAATCAATCAATGGCGGTCAGTCTGAGGATCTCTAATGGTGGTCTGTGGACAGTTAATAAATAGTGGGAGATATGTGTGACTTTGCCCATGGACTTTTTAAAGATGTCTTTTTAAAGATGTTTTTAAAGATGTCTTAAAAGGGTCACATATCAAAAACAAGTTTCTGGCTCTTTTACTTCTGGGTGATTTCAAGACCCTCGTATAATAAAAATCCATTGTTACATTGAAACCAACGGAAATTCAAATTAACGGCCGTTCGTGTCCACCGTCGTCTGAAAAAAGAAGAAGTTTGTGTTGTCCTCACAAGCGTCGGCCGGCCGGATTTTTTTTGTATACCAATATCGGGGGGGAGGTGAAAAAAGAAAGTGAACCGACAAAGACTTTACCAGAAAGTTAACCTTTAAGAAGGAGACGTTACCAGAAAGTCAACCTTTGAGAAGGAGACTTTACCAGAAAGTCAACTTTTGAGACAATTGCACCAGAGTCAGAGAAATTTGAGGGGCGAGCGGGCGGGCGGGTGACGTGGTTCCCCATCCCAACCGTCGCGCAAAAATCGAACTCTCGTTATAACCGACAGTACGAATGGCCCCGCCTCATTATCCGGATGTAGTATGTATAGGCATAATGACAACTTACCTGGACCATTTTTCGAGCGCGTTTTGTGTAAACATGCCCCCCTCTCAAATTTTCTGAGCTGACTGCAAAAAAATTGGGGCACCCTTTTACGAACGAAAATTTTGGAAATCTTGACCACCCCCACCCAAAAAAATCCTAGCTACGCCATTGTGCGGACAACCTCATTCATTGCTACCCCCCCCCCCCCCCACCCCACTTATCAAGATTTCAGCTGCTGTCAGGAAACAAATTGTGCAAGTTTTACGATTTTTTTGGGAGTCTGTAAAAATAATTGTCGGTAGGCCTACATCATGCCTTTCGTCGGTACATCTATGGTCGTACCCCCACCCCAGTTTCCAAAAGCTGGGTACGCCACTGATTGATTCCTGTTCTGTAAGATTCTGAAATATTTTGTCAAATATTACCCAGTGGAAGTAGCCTACGCCCTCTCCTCCGCCTTAGAGGATTTGATTAGCCGCAGTCGAGCCAACCTCGATGCCGAGATTAGCGCGGACGCCCAATTGCTATTACAGTAGACCAGCCAAAGGCAATAAATGTGCTTTAAAATAATTTATCACGGCATTTTTTATTACAGCTTGACACCCAGGCTAATTCAAGTCCTTAAATGGTTAGCTTTCGAATGAAGGGGATGACAAAAATAGAAATCGATTTTTGGGCCGTTTTCAGCATAAAAAGACCATTTTTGGGCAAAAAATATGTTTTTGCGTTTTCTGTGTAAATTTTATCTTTGAACAATTTACTATCCACCAATAATCAGTTCGACGTCGTTTGATGTATATTTAAGGAATAATTTGTACCTAAAGCTGCTAAAATATAGAGAAAATAAAGGCACAAGCGAGTACAAAAGGGCGCTTTTCTCAGTTGTATAGTTTTATTTGCCACTTATATTCGCTAGTTGATTAATCTATCACATGATGCTTGATTAAATCAACAAACTAGTTTGACATGACCTGACATGGTCTATGACATTTATAGATATTTTTATGATGACAAATAGGGTAAAATTTAACATTAAAGGGGCGGGGCATTCAAGGGTTATTTAACATGAGTGTATAGAATAACTAATAGTGAATTAGAGGAGTATCTAGGCGGAGTCTTCCATGCAACCCCAGTACTCCTAAACCAACTTTTTGAACTTACTTTCATGGTCCTAAAACATATTAAGGGTGTTACCAACATTAATTTTGGTGTTCTAAAGGGTTATTCAAGATGGCATCCAAAATGGCCGCTAAAATGATCAAATCTCATAAAAGGATCAGCCAACATATATGATGATGGTATATAGGATGTATATAATGTATATTAGACTACTAGAAACTAATATCCAGCACGTATTTTACCGTCGCGTATTACTTGCGGTCATTAAACGATCACCTGGGGTGATGAAATGATCGCACAGGGTCATTACACGATCACTTTGAGTCAATAAATGGTCACTTGAGGATCATGGCACTTGGGTAATTGAATGATCCCTAGGGTTATCAAGTGACCGTTCGTGTCATGAATGATTGGGGTTACCACGCTATCAGCTAGGGTCATTAAATGATCACTTGGGGGTAATGAAACGGTCCTTCAAGATTGCTTAGGGTCATTACACAATCACTTTGTGTCAATGGTCATTTTGGAATATTACATTATCACTTTGATCTAGTCAATAAATATTCACTTGGGGTCACTAAATAATCCCCTCCGATTTCAAATTATAATGTCAAGCGCCTGCAAATACTTCAAAATCGTGCTGCGCGTCTTATTTTCTGTGTTAACAGACGAACCAGCGTCGCGCCACTATTGCGTGAACTTCATTGGCTCCCCGTCCAGCAGAGAATCGACTTCAAGATCTTACTGCATGTGTACAACTGTGTAAATTTATTAGGCCCCTCATATTTGTCTGATGTTGTGTCTTTTTATCAATGTGCTCGCGCTGGTCTTAGGTCTTCTAAGGACACAACTCGTCTCGTTGTTAATGCTAACAAACGTGCAATAGGCAAAACAGCATTTTCGCACTTAGGCCCTAAGCTATGGAATGACCTCCCCATTTTTATTTGCAATGCCTGTAGCGTTCATACTTTTTAAAAAATGCTAAAAACTCACCTGTTTCCATCAGAGTAATTTGTTTTTCATCACTTTACATGGCCTATTGGCTCTATTATTGCTCGTTTTTATATTAATGAATCTATATTCTTGGTATTTGTATTCTATATACTTGTTGTATTTTTATAATACTTTAACTGTGTATATACTTTGATTGTATCTTTTTAATATTTTATAATGTTGTTATTTGTATTGTGTACGGCGCTTTGATCTTTTTTGGAAAAGCGCCTTATAAATGCTCTGTAATAATGTAATAATAATACTAGATGATGGCTTGGGTCATTAAATGATGAGCTAGGGGTCATTAAGATATCACTTGAGGTCATGTTATGATCACTCAGGGTCATTAAACAATCACTTTGATTCATTAAATTATCATTTCGGGTCATCGAATAATCACTGGTGGCTATTAAGTGACCAATCGGGTCATTAAATGATTGCTCGTGATCATTACGCTATCACTTGGGGTCGTTAAATGATCACCTGGGGTAATAGATGGTCACACAGGGTCAATAAATGATCACTGAGGGTCAATAAATGATTTCTCGTGGTCATTAAAACAATCACTTTGAGTCCTTAAATGGTCATTTAATGACCCCAAGTGATCGCGTAATGACCCAAATCAATCATTTAATGGCCGGATCGGTCGATTAAATAATCCCAAGGGATCTTTCAAGGACCCGAAATAACCATTTAATGACTCAAAGTGATTGTTTAATGACCCCCGAGCAATCATTTATTGAACCTGATTGATCATTTATTGACCCTGTGTGATCATTTATTGACCCTGATTGATCATATTATTACTCCGGGTGATCATTTAAGGACCCCAGGTGATCATCTAAGGACCCCAAGTGACAGCGTAATGATTTCGAGCAATCATTAATGACCCGATCGGTCACGTAATAACCCCAGGTGATTCTTCGATGACCCGAACTGACCGTTTAATGACTCAAAGTGATCGTTTAATGACTCTGAGGGATCATAACATGACTTCAAGTGATATCTTAATGACCCCCAGCTCATCATTTTAATGACCCAAGACGTCATCTAGTAATCGGAGGGGATTATTTAGTGACCCCAAGTGACTATTCATTGACTAGATCCAAGTGACAATGTAATAATCCAAAATGACCATTGACACAAAGTGACCCTAAGCAATCTTGAAGGACCGTTTCATTACCCCCAAGTGATCATTTAATGACCCTAAGTGATAGTGTGGTGACCACAATTAATCATGACACGAACGGTCACTTGATAACCCTAGGGATCATTCAATTACTCTAAGTGCAATGATCCCCAAGTGACCATTTAATGACTCAAAGTTATCGTGTAATGACCCTGTGTGATCATTTCATCACCCCAGGTGATCGTTTAATGACCACAAGTGATACGGTAATGACCCAGGCAATTAAGTAAGTAAAGGATATATGATAATATAATCGATTAATAAGGTCATTGATACATTCATACAGCTACTTATGTATAATTGGTGTCGATTGTAACTGTTTGGTGATCCTTTTGGATATTTCTACTACTAAGATAGGTTTTCAACTTCCCTAACCATAAAATCAGTAATCTATCTGTTTAGACAGTTAGATACTGGTAGTTAGCTAAACATATTACTAGATGAGGTCCATTTACGAGAGTGACAAGCAATTAAACTGTTAGAGAGGTGGGTTGTATATCTAAATGCATTATTATATCAGTAGAACATATTAGTTGGTGTATGTAATGCAATACACGCTGTTATAGGATATTTAACATTAAGTCGGCCATTTTGGGCGCCATCTTTGATTTGAAATAATTATGTTGAAAAAGCAAACGTGCTGGATATTAGTTTCTAGTAGTCTAATATACATCATATACATCCTATACCATCATCATATATGTTGGCTGATCCTTTTATGAGATTTGATCATTTTGGCGGCCATTTTGGATGCCATCTTGAATAACCCTTTAGAACACCAAAATTAATGTTGGTAACACCCTTAATATGTTTTAGGACCATGAAAGTAAGTTCAAAAAGTTGGTTTAGGGAGGCCTGGGGTGCATGGAAGACTCCGCCTAGATACTCCTCTAATTCACTATTAGTTATTCTATACACTCATGTTAAATAACCCTTGAATGCCCCTTTAATGTTAAATTTTACCCTATTTGTCATCATAAAAATATCTATAAATGTCATAGACCATGTCAGGTCATGTCAAACTAGTTTGTTGATATAGTCAAGCATCATGTGATAGATTAATCAACTAGCGAATATAAGTGGCAAATAAAACTATACAACTGAGAAAAGCGCCCTTTTGTACTCGCTTGTGCCTTTATTTTCTCTATATTTTAGCAGCTTTAGGTACGAATTATTCCTTAAATATACATCAAACGACGTCGAACTGATTATTGGTGGATAGCAAATTGTTTAAAGATAAAATTTACACAGAAAACGCAAAAACATATTTTTTGCCCAAAATGGTCTTTTTATGCTGAAAACGGCCCAAAAATCGATTTCTATTTTTGTCACCCCCCTTCATTCGAAAGCTAACTATTTAAGGACTTGAATTAGCCTGGGTGTCAAGCTGTAACAAAAAATGCCGTGATAAATTATTTTAAAGCACATTTGGCTTTGGCTGGTCTACTGTTAGTACTCCCGAACGTAAACGCCAGTGGCGGATACAGGGGGGGGGGGGGGGGGGCGGGGGGCGGGCGTCCCCGTAAAATTTGACAATAGTACCACTTTACCTTTTTCAGAGGCATAGGTAGGTTCCGTTTGTACATTTGCGAAATACCATGCGATATTTTTTGCCGGTTTTGGGAAGACCACATAGCTACACCCCCCCCCCCCCCCCCCTCCCCCCTCCTAGTACAGGAAACCCATACGTTGGTGGTTTTTTTGTTGGTTTTTTCCCCCTACCAACGTATGGGGAAATTGTATTGCTAGAAACTGTCAATTTGATTTGCTGTACAAGTGAATGGTGACTGGCTCTCGAATGATTGCCGGGGGGATTACAGCAAAACAGCATTCCCATTGATTTTCATACTAGCTACACACCTTCACAAAGTCCTCATCTTTCTTTTCAGCCACTTTTTAAAACATGAAAATGCTAAATTATTCCATATTTAATCATAAATTCTCCGCCGTGTAAAGGCAATGGCAGAATTTTTTTCTTCGGATTTCACGAGTATCCCGGTAGGCAACGCGGTCCCGAATTTAGTCTCATTCCCATCGCCAACGTCTTATACGCACATCACTTTTTTACGAACTTACGAATCATACTTAATGCAAACACACATCACAACACTGTTCCAATGCATATTATTCTCATCACACACATGCACATAGCAGCTACGTCTAGTGTACCATTCAAAGAGAGACAAATATCGAACCATTTGCGCATTATCTGAAATCAAAAGGCTTTGAAATCGTCACCTGTGATTTCGGCCTATGAATATAATCACAAAGCTGGAAAAGATCGAAAGTGATGGACTTTGAACATTTACCATAATCGACACCTGTGATTTCGGCATATGAATAGAATCATAAAGCTGAAAAAGATCGAAAGTGATGGACTTTTTAACATTTAGCATATTGTAGGAGGCCACATTTAATTTTTATTTGCTATCTTGTAATGTTTCCAACAGTAAATAATGTATATATATTTTCACTCGGATTGGCCGGGCCTGTAGTAAGATAAAATGGTTGTAAAATGATATGAATCTCCGTATCCGTATGTTCTATCTGCATGTCCGAATCAATCACATTTCCTTGTTAGTAGAGAAAGAAACAAATACGCTTACAATGATTATGGTATCAATATTGAAAGGTATGATTTTCATATTCAAACAAATATTATACAATTTGAACGTTGACAAACTAAATAAAGTTTATTTTCTGACTTATAAAATGAAAGGTTGTCTTCATCGGGGTCTATCACTCTACTAGGCCTGTAGTACAGTAGAGCTTAAAATGGCACCAAATAAGACCATTAGGCTGGGTTCACATAGGAGTATACTATTCGGGTATACGGTGCACGTTTTGCAGGGCACGCGTATAGCTTGAATCGAAACAATGTAATTTCATACTACCAGGTCACATAAGAGGGCACTATTCGAAAAGGCCGTATACCTGCGTATAGTGTAGTATAGTATAGTATACCGGGAATCGTGCGTGTTCGATTTTCGTGCACCGTATACCGGCCCGTTTGGAGGAAGCAGCTGCAATTCGTGTGTACAGGCGTTCTGAATTTCCCCAATCACGATTTATAAACGATGTATTGCGTAGAATAGGGTAAGTTAGAAAAATAGGACTCCTTTGTACTCATTTTATTGCAATTTAATAGACCGAGTAGGGCTCGCGTGCTATCCTATGTGACTCGCCGTGCCCGTATAGCGTATACCGAATACCGTATACCGTATACCGTATACCGTATACCGTATACCGTATACTTCTATGTGAACCCAGCCTTAAAGATGAGATGCAGCCAGTGCTTGCCAAATTGAAAGCATTTTTTGAATGGAGAAATTGGGAAGGGAAAGCTACCTGTCTTTGCAACGTCAATTAAATCGGACTCTCATGGCACAACTTGGGTTATGATAAAAGTAGGTGGATAACATAATTATTTTTTATTGTGTCCGTTTTTCACTCTACTGATTCCATCGATATTTTTGTCAGAAAATAGCCTCCTCTCCCAGTCAATGGAACGGCTGAGTCACGTGGTTGGAAGATCAGTCTCAGATGGATAGACTATAGTGTAAATTGTAATCCTGGATCCGCCCCTGTAAACGATCTACAAACGGTAAAAAACACGTAAAAACAAACCTTCCATAATAATGGCTGTATTACAGGCGCACGCCACTACGCCCAGCCGTTAGAATGCTTAAAATAATTGTTGTACTATTTGTAGTTAAGTTCAAAACCTGCGCAATTGATCCACTGTGCTCTCAGTAGGATTATATTGAAATCATTAAACCATCGTCTGTTTTATGGATCATTTCAAAGATAATTAGTATGATGAGAAACGTAGCTACGTAACACAAAATTGTAAAGGATAATTGACACACCATAACACTCATCCTCATATTATGATGATGAAACGAAATGTAGTTTAGTATTATCCATTGGTATATTTAGACATGAAGGGGGTATAGCTCAGTGGTAGAGCATTCGACTGCAGATCGAGAGGTCCCTGGTTCAAATCCGGGTGCCCCCTAATTCTCTTTTTTTCTCAGTGATGACGGTCATAATATGACTTGGAAATATTATTCCCAAGAGAGTATTAATTAAGGCAAACTGGCAAGCGGGCCTGTAGAAATTGGTCTTCTGATTATATAATATACACATATTTTTCTCTTTAACTTGATTCTATTTCTTTATTTCTTCTTACTAAAATGAACATGCATTAAGCAGTATCCTACAAGTCATATCCATGGCCTACATGTTCATCAGGGGCGTAACAGAGGTTGGTTGCCCCCTGCCCCCCCCCCCCCCCCGGCTTACGCCACTGATGTTCATACCACTTTCCACGTATACAGTTCCAACATATCACAAAATGTTTCAAAAATGTCAAAAGTATTGAATTTTATCACCATATTTGTAATCATCATGAAAAATGCATTAAAACAAGTAAATCATGCCTAGTATTGATCCAGTAATCCTTAAGATAGACTTTGAAAGTTAGGAAAAGTTTCTGAAACATCTGTTTGCATATGGCAAAAGTAATAGCCGCGTGGAACTTTCCTAATCACTCGCAACATCAACGACATGATCTACTTTTGTTGCCTGCCCATAAATCAATTCATTCTACATTACGGAACAAAGGCTTTAGTCCAGAGGTCCATTGTTTAGCAAGTACATCTGACAATGTTGACGATATGTTATAGGCATATTATATAATAGCCGCTTATTATATAATTCCAAATGAACATGCAGCATGTGCAGGGTATACGTACATTTTATTATCACGATATTTTGCTATCGTTTGCTACGAAACCAATCTTTGAATCTTTGAAATATATTCCATAAATAATTATGGTTTTTATTGATACCACCCTATATTAGTATTAAAGGAATGGTCCCGCAAGCACAACATTGAGCATTATTTGTTAGAAACATAATTATCAATTCGAAGTTACGTAATTATATAGAACAAAACACCGTACTAGTCACAAAAATGAATAAAAACTGCCATCACTCAACATGCACTTTTTAAAATTCGCGGCGATTGAAAGTCCCGGTGTCGATGACGTCATGGGTATCGGTGCTCAAATTTGCGCATGTGTATTGTACAACTATGACATCATCGACACTGGGACTTTTGATCGCCGCGAATTTTAAAAAGGGCATGTTGAGAGATTGCGGTTTTTATTTATTTTTGTCATAAGTGTGGTGTTTTCTTCTATATCATTACAAAAGTTGGGCTCGATAGTTATATTTCTAACATATAATGCACACTTTTATGCTTGCGGGACACCTCCTTTAACCATCATATCTAGCAAGTGTATGACTAGCTAACTAAAAGAAGAGGGCTATCGTCAATGTTGTCAATAGTTATTGTGGTGTAACACACAACTTTAACATTTTCCACGCTGCTTAGCATGTTCAGAGAATAATAACAACTGTTTTCGTGAATATGTTTTGAAATCAGTGGTTTTTGTTCTGGTCTGAGGAATTGTCCCGAAGGGGCTCAGCCCCTGAGGGACAAATCCGAATGACCAGAACAACAACCTAGGATTTCAAAACAAGTTCACGAAAACAGTTGTTAAGCGGTCATTATTCTTATTCATTACTGAAAAAGATGCATATTTCTCCAAATCGTTGATTTGTACCGATATAATCGCGCTAATAATTGTTTTCTGTTTATTTTGTCGCTTCTTAGTTATTGAAACAGTCCAAGTCACCCCCTCGTTAACATTTTTATCATTCAACCAATCAGAAATAAGCTTTAATCGTGTTTTCTCATAACTCATTGAATATTCAGTTTAGGGGCGCGAGGCTTTAATTTGATTGGTCGGTCAATGAGCAAAACAATCGAACACTTTGGCGCAGTACTTTCGGGCAATTAATAGTAACCTGCGCTCGGCGTGCGCGTTTTCATCTAACGAATAATTTCATTGGAACGCACTTAGTACGCAGCTATCGCGAATATTCATGAAGTAATGAATGTATTACCAATACCATATTGAAATCAGATTTTTCATAAACCTTTCCTAACGTCTATCTAAAAAAATGACTGTACCAATACTAAGTATGTTTGTACTTATTTTAATGCATTTCTCATGGCGATTCCAAATATAGTTATGACATTCAATAATGGTGACATTTTTGAAACATTTTGTTCAATTTTGGAACTGTCGTCTGCAGACGCCTGCCGCGTGGAAAGTGTTGAACATGTTAAACCAAGCCTCCCAATGTGTAGCTGGTAAAAAAGAAACCACAATTAAAATATTTTCCAAATGCGCTGCTTTACTAAGAGCACTTTCTGGTGAATACGACTGGAACTAAAACTGTCATGACACTGACACTTTTTTTCTCCATCTCAAATACTACGCGAGAAATTGGGTACTCAATCCTTACCAGTTTTTAGAATAGTTAAAGTTGCTCAATACCTGAATACCTACTAGAGAACACAGTGCAACGCTTCATTGACATTATCAGGATATAAGAACTTTATTACACGTTTTAACGTGATCGTGACACTGAGCTTCTCATTATGCTATCCACATCTCCACAGACGACGATGGACATGCGAAAACCTAAATTTTGAATTCGTATTGGAATAACATGTAATCGCGAATGTTGATCTAATCATTTTGAAAAATTCATCATAGGTTAGAAGAATTTTTTTCCAATCCAAAACCGTTGTGGGTGGCTAACCACCCGCAGTGTCAGTATCATTTTTTGAATATAAACCGTTGTTAAGCGTTCGTCCCATTCACTTGATCACGTAACCTCGTTCGCATATTTTAACCTAAATACTCGTGGGGGCACTACACTAAATCCTTCCGCGTTTGGTGTATGGTTCGGAGAAATAGTACCTACATCAATTTGATCATCGTCCCAGGGGAAGCAAATAGAAGTAAATCTTGCTTATTTTTTATGAAAAAGATAGAATGGAACCTCAGCATTGCTAATGTGGTCAAAAATCGTCGGAATCGAATACGCACGGGAGCCTAGGCTGCGGAAGGATATCGTTGCCGGAACCGGTGAGGAAGCGAAAATATCGGTTTAAAATGGTGAGGGCGCTGTTTAGGTGCCCGTAGCGAAAAATTTCATCTAGATGGGTCAAGAAAAATCAAGTTTAAAATAAAATTCAACACATATCTAATACATTCATGCGAAATAAAAACTTCCATCATTGTTACGTGGGGTAAAAATACGGTCTTGAAAAAGGGCCGAAACGCGTGTATTTCAATGGGAGACGTATTTAGTGGTGTGCCCCCTTCGAAGACGTGTTGTTTTTGGCCTATTATGGTACCTTTTACTTGAAAAACTCTCATTTTCACTCTATTTTCGCAGTTTTATTTGTCAATAAAGTTTCTTAAGATTACTACAATTAGGATAAAGTACAATACAATATTTTAAATCAAATCTAAACACAATCATGCTAGCCTTGGCCACTAAACTTTTGACGAATCATCAAAAGGGGCATTGTACTCTATGGTTTAGCGGTGATAGCTTGACGGATGAGCAGTAGATACTGTCAAAACTACAGCATACCTAACCAGAAATGTTTTAGAAATTGAAGTTGGTTCGTATTGGGTGTATTGTAGGAACAAGGATATGGTTACCACCGGTGTCACCTGCGGTATCTTGGACACAGGGAGGTAATCACCACGCTTCCAAGAGCCGTGTACATCTTACAGAACCGCAGACCTGACCTGACATGCATGGGAGAAACGCCATGCCGGGGGGTGGGGGGGGGGGGGGGGGGTGGTCCCATAGAGTGTGTCAAGCGGACGTGCGCAGAACTAGGCGACCACTTGGTGTTAGAATCTTCGACAGATAACAAGAGGAGAATCACATGCCACGGTTTGAAGAATTACAACGGGTGTTCACCTCCATGTATCACCACATGAATTGAAAGATCACATGAAATATCTCTCAAACAGACCCTTTTAAACCCAAACAGCTCTTCTAGAGCTACCATTACTGAAAACTAGAGAAAAGTGAATTTGTGTCGGACTTTGTCTGTATGTAATATTATAATCAAATGTTTATTAAATGTTAAGTTAGTTCGTATTACATTATTCACGAAACAATTGATAATGCATACACTATAGTTCGCCAAAATCGATGTCAGCCCAGATGGTGCCGGACCAGATGGTGCCGGACTGGGTGATTTCTTGCATTTATACACGATTTATGAACATTTGGGACATCATCATTTTTCAGAAAAATGCTCTTATTTGAGAACCACAGATCGCCCAGAGGTATGCTTTGGCAATTTATCTTAGAAATACTTGTTCTTTCGAAATATGTAGAAAAAAGAATGAAAACTCAAAAAAAGTTTTGCTTCTAAGGGGGCACTACACTAAATCCTTCCGCGTTTGGTGTATGGTTCGGAGAAATAGTACCTACATCAATTTGATCATCGTCCCAGGGGAAGCAAATAGAAGTAAATCTTGCTTATTTTTTATGAAAAAGATAGAATAGAACCTCAGCATTGCTAATGTGGTCAAAAATCGTCGGAATCGAATACGCACGGGAGCCTAGGCTGCGGAAGGATATCGTTGCCGGAACCGGTGAGGAAGCGAAAATATCGGTTTAAAATGGTGAGGGCGCTGTTTAGGTGCCCGTAGCGAAAAATTTCATCTAGATGGGTCAAGAAAAATCAAGTTTAAAATAAAATTCAACACATATCTAATACATTCATGCGAAATAAAAACTTCCATCATTGTTACGTGGGGTAAAAATACGGTCTTGAAAAAGGGCCGAAACGCGTGTATTTCAATGGGAGACGTATTTAGTGGTGTGCCCCCTCGTGAATGCGCCCATGTCCAGCGTCGTCTGCATCTCCACGACGGCAACAAGAACAGCGCCCTCTACAGCGTTTCTGCATCATTATCTCGTATGGTCTATTTGAATGTGTTGCTATAAGGCCAAAAAAAAAAAGAAGGTTTGTCTCAGATGACATGAGAGACTGAAAATCTGATGCGGTCTGCGGATTTTTTTTAAAATTTTTTGTTCAATTTAGACCTGATCGTCATTTGTTTGGTCAAAAAGTTGGATTTTGCAAGATTTTTTTGAGAAAATTGAAAAAGAAAAAAAAATTGGAAAAAAAATTGAACAAAAAATTGGAAAAAAAAAAAAATGAAAAAAAAAAAAAAAATCCACTAAAAAAAAAGCTTCTTTTTTTTGTGGCCTAATACGTAAAAAATAAATGACCACATTATTAAACCATGGCAGGTAATACCTGCCATGATTTATAAACCAACAATGTCCCATTATAAAGATACGCACGCTAAAGTTAACATGTGACGCAATCGCGTTACCGGTCAATGAGGTATACAGCTCTAGTACGGTGTACGGTAACCAGGCCATGACTGATGTGAAAGTTATCAAGAAGAAAGTCGTGGCTGCCTTCATTTCATTACGGTTACAAACGGATCTCATGAATACCCGAAGTCTATCTCAATGATTACTGGACCAGTACTAGACATGTTTGTACTATTTCGATGCATTTTTTATGGTGATTCCAAATAATTATTGTGATGAAATTCAATAATTTTGACATTTTTGACACATTTTGTGGAATTTTGGAATCGTCAGCTAGTGGATGGAGAGGAAAACATGCGATAAAAGGATACCATCTGCATTAGGTGACGTGAATACAAGTGCAGGGTCATTTTTCGGTAAATGTTACATTTCAAGTGTCTAGATAGTCGGTTTTAAATTTCAAATTTTTCTAGCTTTGAATATTTTTTTCACAAAGATAAACATCTGTAACATATTAAAAACATGTTTGGCACAATCTTTACGGATATTGTATTGATTTGTCCCATTTTTGTTTATAGGTTGGTCACACGCCCTTGTCATCTTCGTCACAAATGTATATGATTCCAAACTAGAAATTGACATGCATAGGCCTATCCCAAACTATAACATAAAGAGTATTCTCTTCAACTAAATCCAACAATTTTATTGTTTCAGTATAACATACCGATTTTAAAACTTCGCAAAAGTTTACAACCTCAAAAAGTATTGATTTTTTGACTGTCACTTTATTTTTCATCGACACCCTCTCACTACTTAGAGAACATACATTTCAGCTAAGTATATATGAGAACACTATTTATTCATAAATTACAACTGATAATTGTGTCCAAAATGCTGTATTATTTTACACATTACGAGCATCAAATACTCATGTGACGGAGATGACTGCATTTCAAAGTCATACCCATAGAGGTGCCCGGTCATATCTGTCACACAGAAAATCAACGATAATGTGACGGAGATGACGGAAATGTGACGGAAATGACCATCTTTAAATGAATACCTATAGACTAGAGAACACAGTGACACGCTTCGTTGACATGTTAATTACCAGGATGGAGCAATTTAAGGTAATAAGACCTAACGTAACCGTGACACACTGAGCTACTCATAATCATGATAATGCTATCCATACCTCCACCATTGTCCACGACGGCAACAGGTTAAGCCCTCCACAGGGTTTCTGCACCATATCTTGTATCGTCTGTTTGAATGAGTTGCCACGTAAAACGTGATCGTGACACTGAGCTCCCGTTGATAATCTCAAGGATTACTGAACCAATCAATAATAGGCATTTTTGTACTTATTTAAAGTATTTTTCATGGTGATTCCAAATATGATGAAATTCAATAATTTTGACATTTTTGAAACATTTTGTGAAATTTTACGACTGCCGAGTGTTAATTGTTAATTGTGAAACATGACGGACCTTTCCTAGAGCCTTTGTCCGTGGCATCTACTGTGCAGATGGAGAGGAATACTTGCGTTAGGATTACATGTATACCGTCAATGGCGCTACTTATTACGAACATCTGTGTGAAGTGGTGACGTTAGTACATGTACAATATACTACTGAAACGGTTTCTTCCAATCAGAGCGCGATCTTAAATACTAAACAACGGGAGAAATTGGGTGCACATCGGTACCAGTTTGTAGAATAGTATAGATTTATGAATATGAATAGTTATAGAGTAGAGAACACAGTAAAAATGTTTCATTAACGTAACAATTACTAGGATATAGGATACTAGTAGATGACCACTATAAGACACGTTTTAACGTGATCGTGACACTGAGCTGCTCATTATGCTATCCACATCTCCACGACGGCAACAAGAACAGCGCCCTCCACAGCGTTTCTGCACCATATCTTGTATCGTCTGTTTGAATGTGTTTGAACGTAAATAATAAATGACCACATTAAGCCAACAATGTCCCATCATAAAGATACGCACGCTAAAGTTAACATGTGACGCAATCGCGTTACCGGTCAATGAGGAATACAGTTCTAGTACGGTGTAAGGTAACCAGGCCATGACTGATGTGAAAGTTATCAAGAAGAAAGTCGTGGCTGCCTTCATTTCATTACGGTTACAAACGGATCTCACGAATGCCCAAGCGTTGGATTCCTTGGCATGATCTCCAGCAGCTCCAGATCCGGACGTTGAAGCGGCGCTTGCCATTATCCTGTCATGGGTTGCTATCTTCTTAGCGTGATGTCTAGCGATGATGAAGAGATGGGTATAGAGACCGATGGTTATTATCAGTGGGATAACCGCAATCATAATTACCTTGAGACACAACAAGAAAATATCCACCTTGTTCTCGTAATTAATCTGGCAACCCATCTGCTGATCAGTTTCAATCGTCGAACTGGATGAGTAAAAATACACGGAATAAGCCATGACGATCACAACAGACGATGTCCAAGCGATAGCGACGATGCCAACCGCTCTTTTTGTGGTCAGCAACACGTGGTAGCGAAGCGGATAGATTACAGCTATGTACCGCTCGAAATTCAAAATTAACATCGACACCACGCTGGCGAAGAGAAATAAGTGCCCGGCGCAGATGTGGATGTAGCATACTTGCGAGCCGAGTGGCCAATACCCGATGGAATAGGCCACCGTGAACAGGGTCCCGTAGAATAGTCCGGTACATAAATCGGCAACGTTAACCGAATAGATGAATATCTTGGTGATATCGTTAAATCCAGACACATGACGTAGTATGACCATACAGAGAATGTTGAGGGAGATTACGAGGAGCGTGTTGGTGCCAAACAATGCCCCTCGAGTTATGCGTATGACGAGCGAGGTGTTACCGCTGATCACATTTGAAGAAACGGCGTTGATTCCGAACCCGAAATCACGATCAAAATTATTCATATCGGCTAGGTCGTCCTCACTCGCTCCCGACTCTGTGATTATCATTATTCAAGAGCTGGATGCTTGTGATAAATTTTAAAAATCTTCATTTGCAAATCTGTTGCTCTAATCATCAAAGATACATATAAAGAATGGGAACAGTTTTGAAAAGACGCTCAGAGAGTTGTATGCAAAAAGCAGGTGTGATTTTGATACTCTGTGTTAGCTGCAGCACAGTGCACTGCGCATGTCAACGTCATTAGTTGAACACACAGTGTCACGTGTTTACACGTGTTTACACTAACTTGTAGCAAACATCATGTGGGAAGTCATTTAGTTGGATGATACACTGTGCGCTATCGAAAGCTCATAGGCTTGTAATGATGAATTGGTTTTTAAATTAAAAATCTTTGGAAATGTCCTATTTTGTAGCCTGAGACGTCACAGGAAGACTACTAAATCAACGCGATGCTACATCGTAGCTGTCAGTTATTATCATTCAGTAGACATGAATACTGTTATTTCATTGGTTAATTGATTACATCAATCAAACCACTCACAGGGCGTAAATTTAGAGGGAATGTAACCACTCTCACCCAATGAGCCCATTTAAAAAAAAATGTAAACACTCTTACCCAAAGACCCCTATTTTCTGACAAATATGGATTCAAAGACCTGTTTTAACATGTTTAAAGGACATTTGGAAAAGTGTACTTTAGGTCCCAGATTCTGGACTGTACTAGTATCGTCCGATACTGGAACACCCCGTATCGTTCGATACTGGAACACCCAATATCGTTCAATACTGGAACACCCAGTATCGTTCGATACTGGTACAAAGCCAAAGTGTTCCAGTATCGGTCGATACAGGGACACATCATATGTTCCAGTACAGGGCGATACTGCAACAATATTATGTATCAGTATCGTTCAATACTGGGACAAATCACTACTGGTAGCATGTGTACCAGAATCGACTGATACTGGAACATAAAAACGTCCCATGCAGTATCGCTCGATACTGGAAAACAATTTGGGGTTCCAGTGTCGGCCGATACTGGAACAATGAAATTGTACCCGTCAAGCGATAATGATACTGGCAAATTTCATGTGCCAGTATCGTGTGATACTGGTATACCAGTATATGGGATCTCAAGTACACTTTTTCTGAAAATTTTGCAAATTTGTTTGCCAACTATTAGTCTGACCCAATTCCTCCTTATTTGTGGTCATTCTCTTTCTCTTAATTCCCCGTGTTCGAAAATGACTGCCTTACACCCATCCATTTGATACTCGGGTGCTCTCACGCCCTTACCTAAATGAAACTTAAGCTACCCCGTGAAATCAAATATAAACAAAATTGTAAAAAATCCGTCGTCATGAACCATGCACGCATTTGCCTATTTAATGGGAAACCTAGTCTGCCGATTGTGTAATTTGTAAAATTTGACTACAAATTACACACAAAACCCCCGATAATAATCAATGTAATTACGATTTTGATGATATAGAAAGCACGTTCTGTCACTCGCCGAGTAATGAGTGTGTATTAGTGATATATATGTAACTCGCTCATGAGCACGAAAGACAAACTTAGAGTTGGTCTTGCTGGATTGTGTTTGGTGATGTTATGACAGATATACTTATCAACATAACGCTTTCCACGCGGCAGTCGTCTGCAAAAGAAAGTTCCAAATAAATTCACAAAATGTTTCACAAATGTCGAAATTATTTTTCATGTTTTTGGAATCACAATGAGAAATGCATCAAGATAATGATTAGCATTGGTTCAGTAACTCTTGAGATAAGACTTTGAAAGTTGGGAACTTGTTTCTGAAAATTCTGTTTTGTATATGGTAACAGCCGCGTGGAAAGTGTTAAATTTAAATGAAATCATTTTGTGATATGAAAATCGCACATGAGCACGAAAGACAAACTTTAGGCTCGTCTTGGTGGTGCTAAGACAGGTATACACTTGTTAATGGTAACTAGTTTTTTAAAGGTCAACAGATATGGACACTTTAATTGCGACTGATTTTCTATTTTTTCCTGATATGTTCTTGTGTAATACAACACCAGTAAATAATTTGAGTCCTTTGTCAGCCAGAATCGAATTGTCGTCTTATTTTAGAATCCGGATACCTAATCACGATAGTCGGAAATAAAAAGGCACTTATTGACTGTTATCTAATTACCAGAGAAAGTGAGAAAAAAAATCATTTCATTTAGTAGGTTTTGAGGGGATTTTAATTGTATATGTTCTGTCAACAAAATGGTCAACATTGCCTAATGTGTTATAATGAAGAAGAGCGCAACACAAGTTGTCAGATTTTAGGGTTGATTTTATTTCTAGGAACTTTCAGGGTTACCCAATATAAATTAGTTATATCAAAGATCACACACATCATGAACTTTAAGAAACATGTAAAATTGAACAAATGAGCCGCTTTATATGCGAAAAAAATTGACGTTTTGTAACCCCTCCCCCATTATTACACGTCGGTGTGAAATCATGTGATCGTAACTCAATTAGAACGATTACGATTTAAGACAGCTGAGCTGAAAACCCCCGAGCAGACGGTACGTGAAATAAAAGTTTGCTTTCAAAGGTTTCTAATGTCTGCTTCCTGATGAATTTTGAACCCATTGAATTAAAGTTCACGATTTGATATAAAAATTCATAATAATTATAACCTGTTTTACCTCGTACACAAAGAAAACGGTTAATAATTGATTTAATTTGACGTAAAAATTGACATGAAGCGGCCATTGGATTCCATCTGGAAACAAACTCTATGCACGATGGACGATTACGGCCGGAGTATATCAATTTGGCAACTGACATGAAAATACAGGCTGGCAATATACGCATGGACCAAATTATCGCAATTGAAATTCACATGTAATCATCGATAAACAACAACAATGAAAAACTTTCACTTGGATTTTGTTTATCAAACGGTTTCAGGTTGAAATGGTAAAAAGGTGCAAGTTGTAATTTATGATGGATATCTGCCGTTACTCGTTTAACAAATCCAAAATGCAAATGTATGCAAATTGTATACAGCCTGTCGTCTGCACCGATAATTGTAACAATGTCTGAAGTGATTAGGCGGGAAGAACACGTAGAAGAGATTGCTGTGATGAATTCCATCCCTAGTAGGCCTACTCTTTACGAATTCATAGAGGCTTAATAATGTAGTCTCAGCGAGTCATATTTTCCTGGATATTTTCGATGATATTTCCCGCTACCATATGTTAGTTGACTTGATTTAACATCCATCCAGTACATCTCTTTGGGGCCCTTGACAATTGTAGCACTGAAATGAGAACACATTTGTTCAAAATATAAGTTTAAAGTATATGCCTGTATAATAATGCAGTTTACTAATCCACGGTGTTTACAATTAGACGATAACAACAAATATTACAAACACTGGTTAATGTCCCAGCGAAAAATAAGCAAGGACATACACCGGCGAGGACTTGAACCCGAACTCTCTATGCAGGCGCTTTAACCACTAGGCCACCGGTCTTGCTGATAATACTGCAATTGAACCACGGGTAAGTTAGTGCTTTGGCGATGGCGTTTAACAATACATAACACAATAACATGAGACATTTGGCCAAACATGGTAGGCCTTAGGGATCGCATAAAGTGATACAAGAGGAAACTGAATGAGTATAAACATGTTAAAGTGTTATTTTTATAATCAATGTGCCACAATATATTGTCTAATTATTTTGATAACAGGTTATTGCAACATTGTCTCCTATTGTAACTATTTAATGGAGGGTTGAAACACTTTCCACGTGGCCATCAGTTTTAACATTATACCATGTATACAAAACAGATTTCTCAGAAACCTTTCCTAACGTTCAAAGCCGTATCTCAATAATTACTGAATCAATACTAGGAATGTTTGTAAATTTTAATGCATTTCTCATTATGATCCCAAATATGGTGATGAAATGCAATCCTTTTTACAATATTAAACATTTTGTGTGATTTTAGAACTGCCATCTCCAGATGAATGCCGCGTGGAAAGGGTTAATGTTAAAATAAAAATGTGAGCATTTCATTATGATGATGATATCATTTATATCCATACATTTGTAAGTGAGTGTATACAAATTACAATAATGTACATGTTGGGTCCATGAGAGCTGAAAATCAAAATTTGAAAAGATTTATATGAACAAAAATAAGAATACCGCTCCTAGAGAAGTGTCTTTTGATGATTTTGGTGCAATTTTGGCATTCTTATTATAACCAAAAACTGATTTTGGTTACGTTGTCAGAAAAAATATGGTATTAAAAAAAAAATCAACATTTTTGGTGAAATTTGATTCCACATATGGATTATCTGATTCATTCGTTTTCAAAAATGTACATTTTTATAAACATCACATTTAATAGTTCAAAAGTTATAGCGCTTGATAAATGTCGTATTCCCCCCCCCCCCCCCAGTTATGACTCCTATTTTTGGACTCCGGTAGGCACGTGAAATGCATGAGGCCCCATTTCCTTAATCAGGCGTATTTCGTGGGGTGTTTTATTTTTTTATTTTTCTGATCCAAAATTGAATCATTATTTATACTTAAGTACCCGCGAGGGATACGGAAGGCAAAACATACGACAAATTACTTACACAAACGCCAGAGGTCCTTGATCACCTGTTTCCGGTGGTGTCCACGTTATTGTTTTTACTGTTTTAGTCTTCTTGTCTTTGTGACCCCAGGCATTCTACGATGAAATATATAAATAATGAATTGACATAAATCAATCATGATGTGTTAGATGGACCTACGGCAGTTACACATACGACTCACTATGATGGTGGACACGAAATGGCTGTACATTTGGAATTTCCGTTGTAGAAAATAGATTTTAATTATATGACCCCAAAAAAATCATCACACTTTGGAACTAAAATATTTCATCCTTAAACCGCTGGAGTTGGATAACCAACTCCAGTGTCAGTATCATTTTTTGAATTTAATCCGTCGTTAAACGTTCGTCCCATTCGCTTGATTTAACCGTGAATATTTGTGAACGAGCACATGTCTGGCATCGTCTGATTTTGATGGATTATTCCTAATCACCCTAGCTCTAGATCACCACACGGCAACAGATTTCTTTTCCGACACCCAAAATTCACCAGAAAGGTCACCCCGACCCCCCGGGATTTGAACCATGGAGTAAACGAGTGTAAACGAGTGGTCATGTGCTGCCTATAGATCCTAGCCACTAGGGCCCAGATCCTAGCTACTACACTACGGCTCCCAGTCGACACTCGGCGAGTATATTCGCCTCGTTATATAGCCTGGGTCCCTGAGAAGATTTCGACTGTTCGATCTTCAAGTTACCGTCAAAACAAAAATGTTTTTTCAAAAGTTTTCTTTAATGACTCTTCGAGACACAGACAGCTGAGATAAACAGCTGAGATAACCTGAAGGTCGAATGCCCAGAACTAAGGATGATACCGGTGTGAAAAAAGCCATAGTCTCCCTGACGGTATAGTCCAGCGTCCATAGACATACACGGAATGAAGCTACTGTGATGTTAAGTATAAAGATGAGCTCTATATTTTTCTATTCAGACCGGACTATTATAGCTCCAGGGGTCTATATCTACACGGGATCACATATCTATTGGGTATATATTATACGACCTCGGAACCAAAGATAACTAGTTATTATGACGATATCTATGTCGAAATCAAGTTGCTTTAAAACTGTAACCCTGATGAGTTTACATTTACACAGTCAGTTATCTTACCTTTTTCATCCCACCGCAGTTAAGAAGTTGTGTATCGCTGGGTTGTTCTGAGAATATCCCGAGTGACTCTGTTACGCTTCCTTTAGATGAATCCAATCTTCGGGCTTGCACGAATAGGCCTTCAAAATGTTCTCCTTCATTTGCTTTTATTGTCACTAAAAAGAAAGATGATTTTGGCAATAATATATAGAAAGGCGCGACAGTCCAGAGATAATGGGCCTCTAGATATCGTAGGTTTTGTTCTCTGGCTATTTTTATTTTCGATCTTCTTTTTTTCTCGGGGTGAGGGGAGAGGTCTGAATACCTAAAGTACACTTATTTGGCCACGGGTAAGTGGCTTTTCGCAAAGGGAGTGAGATTTGTTTTTTCATGATAGACTATGCTAAAACTAAAAGCCATAGAAGGTTATTCAATTAACTCAATATTTTGCTGCCTGTTTTATTTATGGGAAAATATAGAGTCTACTTAACTTTAACGTGTTTAACCTGTGATTACAGCCAAATCTATGGTTGTGAATAATGCGAGTGTTAGAAGCAACGGATAAGACTTAAGAAGGTGATATAAGTTAATGTTGCCCCTTGAATGGCTTTGGTATCCATGCTCAGAACCGTATCGTCAATAGTAATTTACCATCGATGGATTGTCCAATTTTAATCCATTGTGAATTTTGCGCGTCCTCGGGGTTAAAGGTATATTATGTGATCTTTCCAGGGAACGCCCTCAACATCGAAAAAAAATTGAAAGCAGATTTTCTTACAGATTTACATTTCTGATCATAAATCGTACATACATTCCAAGTTACAGGGCGATACGATTCTTAATAACTTCAAAATCATGATTTTAGAGTGAAAATAAACTGTCGGGATAACACGACAGTTTATATTTTCACTCTATGATTCACTCAATTCAGAAATGTAAATCTGCAAGAAAATTTACTTTCTAAAAAAAAAAAAATGAATAGAGGGCGCTCTCTGGAAAAGATCACATAATATGCCTTTAACATTTCATTTACCTGCAAGTGAGCTTTCGCTGATTTACTGGAGTGTACAACTACTTGTTTTCCATTGCCATCTGCTTTTAAATTTCCATTTCTTAGTTTTGACTATTCCACATATAAAGCTACACTACCAAAACGTAACAAAGACAACCACTCAGTGCACTACTAATTGTCGGTAGGGATTATGTAGTGCACTACTTAGACGATGTAATGTCGGTAAGGATTATGTAGTGCACTACTTAGACGATTTATTGTCGGTAGGGATTATGTAGTGCACTACGTAGACGATGTAATGTCGGTGAGGATTATGTAGTGCACTACTTGGATGATTTATTGTCGGTAGGGATTATTTAGTTCACAACTTAGAAGATTTATTGTCGGTAGGGATTATGTAGTGCTTTACTTAGACGATTTATTGTCGGTAGGGATTATGTAGTGCACTACGTAGACGATTTAGTGTCGGAAGGGATTATGTAGTGCACTACTTAGACGATTTATTGTCGGTAGGGATTATGTAGTGCACTACTTGGATGATTTATTGTCGGTAGGGCTTATTTAGTTCACAACTTAGACGATTTATTGTCGGTAGGGATTATGTAGTACACTACGTAGACGATTTAGTGTCGGTAGGGATTATGTAGTGCACTACTTAGACGATTTATTGTCGGTAGGGATTATGTAGTGCACTACTATGAGAATGTGTGGTGTAGTGGATAGCACGAAGGACTCACAATACAAAGGTTTGTGAGTTCTAACCCCGCTATGACCAACATGTTTGTATCCTTGGAGAAGGTACTTGGTCTCAATTGCATCGTGGTTTGCAAGTCACGTAGAAATGGTGGTTCCGTGCATCAGAAGAGCAATGCCCGAGTACGTTTAAAAGGTCACAGACTCCTTCGTAAAGAGTAGGGGATTTTCCTGGTCTGTGTCTACACACACATATCGTCGCTGTTCTGACATACCGGCACATCACTTTACTTAATTCTGTTGTGATGTGCCGTTATGTCAGAACAGCGACGAATGTCGTAACTTGGCGCTAAATTAGCTGAATGTTGCAAAATGTCCGAGGGCCCCTGTGGAAAGCAGTGCATGCACTTATCAGGTGTTACCCTCGTTAAATATGTAATTAAATAAAATAAAATAAATAAAATACTTAGACGATTTATTGTCGGTAGGATTATGTGGTACTCTATACGTAGACGATTTATTGTCGGTAAGGATTATGTATATAGTGCACTACTTAGACGATTTATTGTCGTAGGGGTTATGTTGTTCATTACTTGGACGATTTATTGTCGGTAGGGATTATTTTAAGCAACGTCTAGCTTTACTCGAAGTGGTTCTATATAAGGACATTACTTGTAATTTCAAAAGACCTTACCAACAAATTATCTGCAATAGTCTAAATGAAGGAAGACATGCGATTCCTAATTACTTCAAAATCATGGTATAGAGTGAATTTAGAATGAAAATAAACTGTCCTGCTAGCAGGACATTTGTACGTATTACTGTTCGTTTTATAAATAAACCGACGAGCTGTCATTATAGTATGATCAGAAATGTAAAACTGCAAGAAAATCTGCATTAAAAGAACCGTACAGGCAAGGATACAGGCCGTCACATTGAAAAGTCTTTAATATTTTTACATTTACTTTATCTCACCTTGAATAGGAGTAGACGTGTTGTCACCGTAGGTAGACGATGTGACTGAGATTGTGTATGGAGGTTCACCTGTCGCCTTACTTGGGCCGTGTCCGGTTGGGTCCATAGACTCACATAGACCCTTGACATTGCCAACGGGTGGCCCTGATGGATATCCGTACACAAACTGGAAAGTGAGACCCACTACTGCCAGTGCAAACACTAATTTTGAATCCATAGTGTGTGGTAGGGATTATTGTCTCTCTCTGAAATAAAACATATTTTTAAATAATTTTAACAATTAGAATGTGAACAATCCTCTAAAATGGGTTAACTTTTTAAAACCATCCCTTATAACCATAACTTCATTGATAAAACATAATTTGGAAGTAATATTTTAAAAAATAAATCCAGGTAGGCAAGCATATGGATAAGTAAATCGATGACCAACTTGTTTGATAACCCAACGCACTATGACATATGCTTAATAATGTGAATTAGTACAACGTTCACCTCATGTTATGACGTCAAAGCTTGCCAAAAGAGAATTACCAAAAAGTTATTTTCTGTATTTTACAACAAAAGTAGATGCCCAGGTAATTGATTGCCAAATTACTTTTCAACTAACACTACAAATTAAGCTTACCTACCATGCTTACTTAGCAAGTGGATGTCTGCCTATCCATAAATGCTATAGATGTATAATATAGTATTATTCTCAATGTCCACAACAACATTAAAAAGTATATAGTATTATACCATCCGAGTCAAATATATCGCCCGATATATCGTCAACCGAATCAACCAACTTTACAGGCTAAAAGTGACTCACAATCATACTTGTAAATAGTCCGTAATCATTTGAACTGTAGCGTGATTGTCGAAGTGTGTAGTAAACTGAATTAAGTGAACCGTAAAACATTGCTACTAAAGATTGATTTAAACACAAAACAAAATTATTCAACTAGTTAAAAATAAGTCGAGTTCACATTGTTTCCTTTTTTTGTTTAATATAAACTGCTCACAAAAGTTTGGAAATTTGTTTTCAATCGCCATTTCTTTTTATATTTCGTGATATATTCATATTGTGTTTCATATCAGTGAAAAGCTGATGTGTTCGTCTTTCCAACGATACCTCATTAGTAGCAATCACCAGTTTTATTGCTTAGCTACCTGCTTGTGAATGTGGGGAGGTCTCATTCAAAATGAGCAAAATTCACCACTATTTCATGCTGAAAAGAACAGCTCATTCATCTGTTCATTCAAGTGTTACATTGAGCATGTTGAGAGCTACAGTGCAAAAACGCTGTTTAAAACAAAACTTGTTTAAGCAGGGTGAAGAACCCCCGTTGTTTAAAACTGTTAGCAACATTTGTGCTGTGCTGTAGAGAGATACCCTTTTGACATTTGTGGACAAAATAGTGACGATTTTGGAACTTTCAGATTAAGATCTCCCCATGTTCTCAAGCACGTGGCTGAGCTCTGGGGTGAGGTCAAAAAAAAAATTCGCACGGTCAAAATTTTTTGCACGGTCACAAGAAAATAGCACAGTCCAAAAAATAGCCCCGTCAGCAACTATGCCCAATTCTCCGGGTTTTCATCAGTTTTCACTATAACATTTTCCTTTTTTAGCCCACTGCTGCATAAATTTGGAGAGTATTACCATGATTACTAGTATGTACAAATGTTACGATTATTTAACTATTTTTTCTCTCAGGTGGGGCAACTGCCCAACAATACCAATCTCGACCGACAGTGTTGAGTCTCAACCGACACGACTCTAATATTTGGGGGTGGGGGGCTGCCCCTGGCTACGCCACTGTGATTTCCTATCGATTAATGATTGTGTCCGACAAAATTGTAATGAGTCATGGCTTATGGGTCATGGCTTGTGACTCTAGCATTGACTTGAGTCATTTTGATGAGATTCGGTTCCATTGAATTTGTACAGTGACTATAGGCTGGTTTAATTTTGCTTGGTCTGCATCAACTAATGAAAAAATTTCGAAGATTTATTTTAAATGAATCGCAAAAAGGCCAAGGAAAAACAAAAACATATTTAAAAAATTCAAAATTAAACAAAAATGTTTTGATTTTCTTTAAATGTTTCAAACATACTGCTCCCTTTGATTACTGCATTACTTTCTTTACGAATTCTATTTTTTCCTCTATTTGTAAACACAACCATATAATATGTTGGTTAAAGCTCGTTCCCTAACACTTTCCATGCGGCTATTAGTTTTACCATACTAAAAAGATTTTTCAGAAATATTTCACAATTTCTATCTCAAAGTCTATCTCAAGGATCAGCCAATACATGTAGAATCACATAGTAACATAGGATGCTTGACCCCAATCCTTAATTATCAATTGATAATTGATAATTACCATGCTCAGAATATACGAGGCCAGAAACTTTTTTTTTGATATGTGACCCTTTAGACATCTTTAAAAAGTCACTGTGCAAAGTCACACATTTCTCCTACTACTTTCCACGCGGAAGCCGACTGCAGACGATATTCCACAATTTCACAAAATGAATTTCAATACCATTTTTGGAATCACCGTGAGAAATGCATTGGAATAAGACCTTGCCCCCAATACAACTAGAGTGACATGGTAGTAACATGGGATTATAAACATTCTGTATTCTTGAATACAGAATCTTACAGAATCCCATGATAAAACTTGCTGTATTCTGTCAGAATACGAACGTACGAGGGGGTATCAAAATGTTTTCGTAATCACCCAGAAGTGAAGGAGCCAGAAACTTTTTTTGATATGTGACCCTTCGGACATTGTGCAAAGTCACACATTTCTCCCACTATTTATGACCTGTCCACAGACCGCCATTGTAGAGATCCTCAGATTGACCGTCATTGATTGATCCTCAGATTGCCTCAGATTGCGTTATTCCCAAAACAGCAATAAACAGTTTAAAGTGTTGACAGAAAGGGGTCAAAAGTCATGTAGGGGTCATTAGAGGTCAATCTGTGTACACCCCATGCTACCATAAAATGATTGTTACCAAGCTTGTTTGTAACGCAATCTGAGGCTATCTGAGGAACAATCAATGGCGGTCAATCTGAGGGTCTCTACAATGGCGGTCTGTGGACAGGTAATAAATAGTGGGAGAAATGTGTGACTTTGCACAATGTCCGAAGGGTCACATATCAAAAAAAGTTTCTGGCTCCTTCACTTCTGGGTGATTACGAAAACATTTTGATACCCCCTCGTACGTTCGTATTCTGACAGAATACAGCAAGTTTTATCATGGGATTCTGTAAGATTCTGTATTCAAGAATACAGAATGTTTATAATCCCATGTTACTACCATGTCACTCTAGTTGTATTGGGGGCAAGGTCTTATTCCAATGCATTTCTCACGGTGATTCTAAAAATGGTATTGAAATTCATTTTGTGAAATTGTGGAATATCGTCTGCAGTCGGCTTCCGCGTGGAAAGTGTTAACACTCTTATTTTAAGACCCAAAACATTACACGTTGGATGTATTATAGGTCATGGGTAGTCTAAGCACCTCCCTGGTCTAAGGGAACTCCAAGAAGAAGAAATAAACACATAAATAAACGATAAAACCAAAACAAATCCTACTTACAATGTGTAGTTGATATGAGTCTGTGAGGACGATCCACTTACAGCGACTGTTGACCTGACACTGAACACAAGATGTGATATTACTAGGTATTGACTTTATACAGATAACATAAGGATCATTCGACTTTGTCCTCGATCGATCGGGTCATTATACTAATACTTATATACACCTAGCACAAAAAGTCCCTGACCAGGCGCTTTGGTGTTGGCTAATCCAAAATCAATAATCGATACAAAAAATCTGAGACATACATTTCATGAGCAAATCTTTTCTCCGTAGTTTGATACCTCATTCATAAATATCGAGCGGATATTGTTGATGTTATGATTGTTTACTCGACCACAACTACCAAAACAATTCTTGCACTAAAAGTAGGTTTCAATGGGATATCCTTGCTTAGTGAATAGTTAATTACGCATTGAAAATGTGAGTGTACCGACTCCCTGTCGATGCCTGCCACCCATCCCCATACCTAACTGGTTGAGATAGCACACAATCGACGAATGAATCAATGATGCAAATCAATGATATCCCATAGGAAACCAATTCTAGTTTGTTGTCGTTACTTGTGGTTATTGAAATTATCATAACCTCAAAAGTATCAATTCGATCTTTATGAATGAGGTATTAAACTACGGAGAAGAAATTTGCCCATTTAATGTACATCTTAGATTTTTGTTACCGATTATTGATTTTGGATTAGCCAACATCAAAGCACTTGGTCAGGGACTTTTTGTGCTAGGTGTACAATCATTACATTGTGATGTAACTGTCCGTGATTTACTAAATTTATATTTATTCACGTTTAGGGGACTTCTGATAATCTGATAAAATGATAAAATCGAGCGGGGCTTTTTAAAAAATGACACATTATTATGTTTTCCTTAAGAGGCGTACACCCGCCTTGATGTTTTCGATAATGATTACAAAATAATACTTAAAACTTTACCAAAAGAGGTCATTCGAAAGTGACAGGAATGAATAGAATGTGATTTAAAATCGGTTTTACACGCTAATAAAATGGGGGCGGCATTCAGTGTGATCATTAGTTAACAAGACAGAGGGTTTATTGAATGATACTGGATAAAAAGGTGTTTACATATATTACACTATCCACATAGTATTTTAGGCAGAGCCTTCCTCCGGGTGCGATCAGACGAAACATTCAACAACAAAAATCAATCAAAATAATGAGCTTTCGTATTGAGTTCTATTCGTTCTCGTGTTTAAAGGTTGAAGAGTGCTGGTGATAGTAAGCACCCTTGACGGTCTCCCTGGTCTAGAGCAAACCAGGTGGGAATAAAAAACTACTACAAAGTAGGTGTTGGTTTGAAGATGCACAACATTTTATTACAAAATCCGGTCGGTCAACAGACCTTGGTCACGGAGTGGAGAGCAAACCAGGATTGATTTCAAGGATTGATTTCAAGATTTTAGTCCTCACATATAAATCTCTCCATCAACAAACACCGGACTATCTTGCAAACTTGCTCCATGCTCAGACTGGTCGCAGGCGTCTACGCTCCACCTCTTCTGCACCACATTTGGTTGAAACCAGAACTCACCTTATCACATTTGCTGATCGTGCCTTCTCATCCTATGCTCCTCGTCAATGGAACCGGCTTCCAGATCATATCAGAAATGCAGATTCCATCAACATATTTCAACGACTTTTAAAATGTCATCTTTTTGAACATGCTTTTGTAAAGTAGTTTTCTCTGTATTACATTGTGCCAAAGCGCCTTAGTACAAGTTTCTTGGTTCTGGCGCTATATAAATTTCAGTGATTGTTGATTGATTGATTGATTGAAACCAGTCACTATTTCCTTTCTCAGTGCGAACACAGGCAGCTTGACCATCCTACAGATTGCGAATTAGGTGGACGAGGTGGTAAGGGATTCCCATTTTTTGCAGTGCTGTCCATAATGCCGAATATCTCACACAATCAAAGGCTTTAGCGTAGTCTATAAAGCACATAAAGAGTTCTCTCTGGTATTCAAAATATTTTTCCATTATGTGACGTACATTGGCTATATGATCTCTTGTGCCGCGGCCTTTCCGGAAACCGGCTTGCTCAGCAGGAAGTTTACGTTTAAGATGAGGTCTGAAACGTTCGTTGATGATGTGCAGGATTTTGCTTGCATGTGGTATCAGAGCGATAGTACGATGATTTTGACATTCGCTAGCATCCCCTTTCTTTGGAAGTGTTAGGAAAACTGATCTCTTCCAATCCTCTTGCCATACTCTTGACTTCCACACAGTATTGCACAGCTTTTTGCATACTAACTGCTACAGAATCATCAGCTTGCTTCAGAAGCTCACTTAGAATATCATCTAGACCAGGTGCCTTTTGACTTTTTAACTTCTTGATGGCTTCCTGGACCTCAGATAGAAGAATATCAGGCTCATCTTTACCTAGTGGAGGCGGGGGAGACTCCTGTGAGCCATTTTCCCCTTCTTGGGACGCATACAGATTTTCACAGTAGTTTTCCAACGATCCTTGATTTCGTCACTCTCATTTAAGACCTTTCCTTGCTCATCCTTGATGATAGCTAATCTAGTTGTCGTTTTTGAGGTGATGTTTTTTATTGTGCTAAAGAGCTCCCTGCTGTGTTTGTGGAAACTGTGATCCTCAAGTTCTTGACATTGCTGTCGGATATGCTTATTCTTATCTCTCCTAGAATTCAATTGAACCTCACTTGAAAGTCTTCTGTATAGGTAACTGCCCTGCAGACCAGCTTCCTTCAATTGGCGTCTTTCATCTGCTAAGTTGATGGTTTCGTGTGACAGCCACGATGTGGTCTTTCTCTTATGTTTTTTTAGGAACATGTTTGTTGGCTGCGCTGAGAATAGAGTTTTTGATGTCCAGCCAGATTTCGTCAGGAGCTGTTTCCTCGTCTCTAATCATCAGTTCTTGAAACAGATTTTTGGTCTCCACTTTGTATTTGTCATCAAGATCGCTGCAAATCAAATCTGCAGGGTTTGGGAGCACCTTTGGTCATCTGCAACTTGATTCGAAAATCAGCAATTAGAAGTTCATGGTCACTACCTATATATATCTGCCCCTGGCAGGGTTTTAGTTACTGCTGATGAGGATGTAGTCAATCTGGTTTCTTGTGAGGCCGTTTGGAGATATCCAAGTGTACTTCCGTCTCGGTTGTTGTCGGAAGATTGTGTTTGTGATAGTAAGTCTGTTTGCTACACAGAAATCCACGAGTGTACTACCTCTTTCGTTTCTACTTCCCAAGCTTTGCGGGCCCAAGACCATGGTTTCGTCTTCACTTTGAACGCCTTCTCCAACTTTTGCGTTGAAATTACCTGTTATCATGATAATATCTCTCTTCGGAATGCCATCAAGAGTTTCTTGCAGTTGGCTGTAAAAACATTCCAGATCTTCATCAGAGGCAGTGGAGGTTGGTGTATATACTTGAATGACTGAGAGGTTAATAGGCCGAGCTTGGAATCTGATGGAGATGAACCTGTCACTGACTGGGTTGTAGCCCAAGACATACTTTGAGATGATTTTGCTGGTGATGAAAGCTACACCTTTGCTCCCTCCTTTCTCATTTTCTGAGTAGTATATGGTGTGGTTATCTGTGGAGAAGTGGCCTTTACCTGACCAGCGTAACTTCGCAATACTTGGGATGTTCACTTTGCATCTGTCCATCTGTCTGGTCAGAAGCTCGAGAGTGCCAGGCTGTGATAGAGTTCTCACATTCCATGTACCAAATCGTATGTTTTTCTTAACTTAAGATCCTTTTCCATAGTCCTTCCTTCGGCTCCCTTCGGTGCGTCATCACAGGACAAGGGTCTGTGGATTGTTTTTTTTGCTCATTACTATTCCCCTGGGTCCGGAGGTACCACCTTGGTGTGCTAAGCTGGTGGCTGCCCCATTACTAAGTTTCGTCATCATAGGTTATCTTTAAGGTTTCCATGGGCGTGTACTGATGGAAATACATACAACGAGGTGGGCGCCCAGAACCTTCTTCGTAAAGGGTACCCACACCTTAAATGCAACACCTATTCTTACTATATGATTGGGAGAGGAAGAAGAAAAGAGAGAGGGATAGTAACATCACCAGTTGGCACCCACACTAACACCGTTTGGTGTTGCGCCTTCACCATCAAACTGAGGATCTGTATCATGTACCTCATAAAGATATCAGTTAAGTCTTGATCTTTTCATGGGTCAGGCGCCTGTAACCTACACATAGGAATAGAACCTCTATCCTAGACAAACCAAAAAGACAAACTACTAGCCAGTTATAAACTTGGTACACCTAGCCTAGTCAACTGGGGTGCGAAAGGAAGTACGTAAGCTAAAGAAGGTAGTAGAAAGGGTGAAGGTGAAATAAGAGAAAGAGTAGAGTAGGAGCACCAAAATGGGAAAAAGGTACCCACTTGGTAAAAATCCAACACCCATGGATGCTCCAACACCCATGGGTGCTGAAAAAGGTAATTTTTGGCTCCTCGGCATTGGGATGATAAGGTAGGCATTATGCTTTGTTAGCACACCTAAATCCAAGATGGCCGCCAAAATGGCCACCAAAACAGGTAAAATTCCATAAATTGGCATATATAAACCAACATGTATGATCAGAGTATAGTTTTAACAATGGGATGTGTGTGTTAGACCACGAAAAACTCATATCGAGTATTTTTGCATTCTTTAAATACTTTAAAACCCAAATGGCCGCCAAAACAGTGGCCAAAATGGTCAAAAGTGGTCAAAATTCCATAAAATAGCATAATATCAACCGAAATATATCATGAAAATATGATTTTAACAATTGGATGTATGTGTTATACCACTAGTAACTTATATCTAGTTTTTTACTTTGTTAACATAGTTAAAATTTCAAAATTGTTACCAAATGGCCCCAAAACCAAAGTGGCTGCAAAAATTGTCAAATACCATAAAATGGAATAATATCAAACTAAATGTATGATAAAAATATAGTTTTATGGTGGGATGTATGTATTAGACCACTAGTAACTTATATCCAGTATGTTTGCTTTGTTAACATACTTAAAAATCCAAAATGACCCCAAAGTGGGTCCCAAAATGACTGAACAAATTGCTGGAATTCCATAAAATGGAATAATATCAACCAAAATGTTTGTTTTTTGTATATAAAGCGCAAATGTGAACAATAGCCCAACAGACATTCACAAGGTTAATGACCAGATTGATTAAAAATCAAACTGGTAACTCACGAAAGCGAGCTCTGAAAGGCCAATCAATTGGATCACTGCAACTCAGAAAATATGCATAAAACAAGAAACACAAATGGGCAGAGGTTAAAAAAGTCACATAAAATGAAAGCTCAAATATAGAGAACAACATCAAAATATAAATTAAAGAAAAATAATAATATCTGGAGGTCGGATGGGCATCAAGAGAACCTACAAAACAAAACTTGGGAATTAAATCTACCAGGAGCTGCCTGTTGTCACCTGTTGGGGCTCGGCCGTATCAACAGCCAAGCTGGCTACATGCTTAACAGGACCAACCACCATCTCCCCAACCAATATGACATAAATTGCCCGCTTAGGAGCGCTAATAATTCGGTCTGGTAAACCTATTGTTATAAATTACTACGAGAGGATTGCCTGGTTGTATATTTAAATTCGGGGCGTGTACGAGCAATACTTCTTGCTAACTGCATGGGTGATTTTCCATTATGTTGCAAATTGCATCCACGTTCAAGCGTTTAAACTACTCAATTGTCGTTGCAATACAGCCGGTTGGTTGCACACGAGAATTATGTCATATAACAACCAGCTTTGATGGAAGGCGAATATTTGAATTTGGTGCCGGTTTTTAGGGTAGCAATTTATAGCGCTGCTAAGCGGGCCTTGTAGCGTAATGGCATTAACCACTGTGCATTAACCTACACTTAACCCATGACCACCATGCTTTTATATGTATCGGTCAGATGTTGAAAGAACTTGAATGAAGGGTGTCATGGAGGCTATGACAAGTTAAGACTTTGAGGGAAGATGTCTGTGCACTCGGCACTTGAAAGCCTGGATCCCAGCTGCTGAAATGTTGCCAACAATATCGTCTGGAAGGCTTTTCCATAAGGGAACAGCAGTATGAATGAAGCTTCTGTCTAAGCAGCGAGTTCTGGCTGTTGGCAGAGAGAGAGCATGGACTGGCATTGATTCGCTCGAACGGGTAGCACGGCGTTGGACATAATTATGCCATGACATTTTGTGTACATGTATGATTAGAAACTTACTTGATGCAAGGTGCTGTTATAATTCCTGATAGTGTGCATTTGGACTTTTTAAATTGCGGCAATTGTATTGGTATCCACAGAATCTTGTTTTTCAAAATGTGTGCAAATCTATAGAAAATGACCGTAGATCATAAGATTGGCCATTTAGTTATATTTTTATTAACATCCTGAATGATATAATAATTATGTTACTTGATGTTATGGTCTGCAATGTATAATCTAATCCAGCACAACACTCATGTGGTTATCAACTCCAAAATGATATATAGACTTTAGAGGATTCTTCTTGGAATTGTTCCACGCTACATTTTGATCACCCTGTATATTAATTTGTTGTCATACACATTCTGCTATAATTGTCTTTCTTCATCTAGGTCTCTAAACTAAACCAATGGTTCAAAACATAATTACTGCCGCAAAACTCAGAACACAGTACTTAGTTTTGACTCTAAAGCATTGTTTTCTATTATTTAATATAAAAATGATTTTAGCCACCCTGTATATTTTAACGGGGGATGATCGGTCGATTTACTTCTTTTTTTAACTGAAAGCCCTATATCAAAACTTGTAAAAAAATGTGTTTTTCTTATGTTTCACCCTGTATAATTAATACACACCCTGTATAATATCCCTTGGTATTTACATATCTAGTATCCTTGTAGGAATAGCTTTCTAAATATTTTAACTCCGTGTAGATCGGATGTATACAATAAAAGTTATGTGAATTTGAATCAAAATTGGTGAATTTTCTCTCATTTACAAAGTGTAACTTTTTTTACACCAACTTATGACATATGACCTGTCACCGGCTCGTTTAACAAATCCAAAATGCAAATTTATGCAAATTGTAGCCTTTCGTTTTCACTGAGAATTGTAACAATGTCTGAAGTGATTAGGCGGGAAGAACACGTAGAAGAGGTTGCTGTTGTGATGAATTCCATCCCTAATAGTAATAGGCCTACTATTTCCGTGGCTTAATAATGTAGTCTCAGCGTGTCATATTTTCCTGGATATTTTCGGTGATATTTCCCGCTACCATATGTTAGTTGACTTGATTTGACTTTCATCCAGTAGATATTTGCGGGGCCCTTGACAATTGTAGCTCTGAAATGAGAACATAGATGTTCAAAATATAAATGAGATTAAAGTGTTATTTGTATAAACAATGTGCTATTTTGATTGTCTAATTATTTTGATGATAGGTTATTTCAACATTGTCTCCTTCTATAACTACGAGACGAGGGGGTATCAAACAGTTTTTGAAATCACCCAGAAGTGAAGGAGCTATATCGCTGAAATGTTGTCAGTCATGTCAGTGTAATCACTGGTCCTTAGAAACATTATGGTGCAAAAATGGTCTCATAAGTACAGTATGTTTACGTTTTATACAGGTGGCGCTAGATGCCAAGGCCATGTTAATCAATGACGTCTTCCAACGGTGATGTGTACATGGTAAATTATAATGGTCCAATAGCTGATTCTTGTGGGACGCCTTCCAGAAGAATATTAGGCTCAGATTTTTCCTCGTAGGTGTCAATTTATCTCTGTAAATGACAGAAATTCTAAGCCTCGTACTCCTCTGGAAGGCTACTCACAAGGATAAGTTTTTGGACCATTATCGTTTACCATGTACACAGCACCGTTCGCGTTGGGAGACGTCATTAATTTACATGGCATTGGCATCTAGCGCTACCTGTATAAAAAGTAAACATACTTCTGAGACCATTTTTGCACCGTAATGTTTTTTAAGGACCAGTGATTACACTGACAAGATTTCATCGATATAGTTCCTTCACTTTTGGGTGATTTCAAAAACTTTTTGATACCCCCTCGTATTCACTGGAGGGGTTGACACTTTCCACGTGGCTATTAGTTTTAACATTGTACAAAACAGATTTATCAGAAACCTTCACAAACTTTCGATCAAAGCCTTATCTCACGAATAACTGAATCAATACTAGGAGCTACTAGGCATGTTTGTACTTATTTCAATGCATTTCTCATACTGATTCCAAATAATATGGTGATGAAATGCAATCATTCTTTAAACATTTTGTGACATTTTAGAACTGTCGTCTCCAGACTACTGCCGCATTGTCACTTCAGGTAATTATTGAGTATTGTTGGCAAAGGTCATCACAAATATTTTGCTCATATCGGGTAGTTATGGTACAGGCCTTGAACATCGGGCATATACTAAATCCAATTTATCTAAACATATATAATACCTCAAGCTGTTTTCATCAGATATGGTACAATGATGATTTAAGGGATATGAAACAGGAATCGCGAAGACTCGAAAGACGCTGGATTTCTTCAAAGCTTGAGATTGACAAACAAATTTTTAAGGAATACTGCAAAAAGTACAACCTAGCAATCAAACAGGCTAAGCAGAGCTACCATCAAAAACAGTTTGCCGATTGCGACTCAAAACACCTCTTCCAAAAATTTAACAAATTATGTACTCCAAATGCTACTATGTCAAAAACTCTTCCTTCTGATACCTCTGATGATGTGCTTGCCAATCGCTTCTCTGAATTCTTTTGTGACAAGATTCAGGGCATCAAACAAACTCTTGTCAACACAACTAAATCGGATACTTCCTATTTTGATTTTGACCAATGTGATTCCTCTTTTTCGGAGTTCTCCTTGATGTCTGAAGAATCGGTACGCGAGATTATCATGAAATCACCATCTTCAACATGTTCTCTCGACCCTATTCCGACATGGCTACTGAAAAAATGTGTGGATGAACTTCTACCAATAATCACCAAAATCATCAACTGCTCTTTTTTGAATGGCAAATTTCCAGACGTTCTCAAGTCAGCTCTTATTACGCCACTGATAAAGAAACCAAATCTTGACCGTGAAACTCTGAAAAATTACCGCCCTGTTGCCAACTTATCTTTTCTTGGAAAAACAATTGAGCGTGCATGTGCATCCCAAATTCAAGAATATCTTGTTAACAACAACCTTCGCGGAAAGATGCAGTCTGCTTATAGACCTTGCTTCAGCACGGAGACTGCCTTACTACGTGTGTACAACGATCTTTGTCTTGCTGTAGATAAAGGTGATGAAGCAGTCCTGATATTACTTGACTACTCAGCTGCTTTTGACACTATAAATCACACTATTTTTCTTGACCGGCTCACTACAAGAGATGGAATAACTTCCTCAGCTTTAAATTGGTTTGCTTCGTATTTTACAAATCGTTCCCAATCCATTGTTATCAACGACTCTGTTTCAAATCCTCATATCCCACTGGAAGGAGTGCCGCAGGGATCCGTCATCGGTCCGTTATCATTTACGATGTACACATCTCCACTAGAGGACATTATTGCATCGCATGGTTTTCCCAGAATGGTATATGCCGACGACACCCAAGTTTATCTTATTTTGAAACCTAGTGAACGCGCCACTCTCATTCCAAAATTGGAACAATGTATTGTTGACATCAAAGCGTGGTCCACAGCTAATCATTTGAAACTAAACGAAGACAAAACTGAAGTTCTTCACATCACATCTAAGTTTAGAAAAAATTCTCCTCTTCCGTCTGTTGACATTAACAATGTTCCTATTCAACCTGTTAAATCTGCCCGTAATCTTGGTGTTATTGTAGCTAATGATCTCAGCATGAATGTCTACACAAATAATAAATGCCGTTCAGCCTCTTTTGCTCTCTACAAAATTGGCCGCATCCGAAATTGTCTTGATGAAAAATTGACTGAGACTTTAGTTCATGCGTTCATCACTTGTCATCTTGATATGTGCAACAGCCTTTTATACGGACTTCCAGACTCCCATATTTCTAAGCTACAACGTATTCAAAATTCTGCTGCAAGACTTGTCACACGTACTCGCTTCCCAGAACATATCACTCCTGTGCTTCATGATCTTCATTGGTTGCCTGTTAAGTTTCGCATCATGTACAAAATACTTCTCTTGACTTATAAATGTCTTCATGGACTTGCTCCAGAATATCTCACTGACTTGATTCAGGAATACAAGCCTGTTCGCAACCTCCGCTCATCTTCAAAACAAAATCTTGTTCCACCATTGGTTAGTACAACTTCATATGGTCATCGTAGTTTTCGCCATGCATCTTGTGAACTCTGGAACAAATTACCATTTCATATTAAGAACTCTCAGACTCTTAATCAATTCAAATCATCTCTGAAAACATATCTCTTTGACATGGCATTTTGTAACATTTAATTTTATTTTTGTATCTTTAGTTTCCTGGTATATTGTGTCTTTCATATGTTTTGCTCTGTTTTTGTTTTTGTTTTGTTGTTTTGTTTTGTTATTTGTAAGCGATATGGGACTTCGGTGTAAAGCGCTATACAAGAGTCGTTGTATTATTATTATTATTATTAGATATGAGTGGGGCAACATCATCTCTCCCTCCTTCTATGAGGACAGTATCCAGAGTGCCCCGGCAAGTAATTTTTACGACATGCAAAGATGGGCTAAATATCAAATTGTTAAGTATGTCAAACCTGGCAGTGTTGCCATCAACAACAAAAAATACCTAAAAATAATTTTTTGAATTTTGTAAACACTTTTTTTTAAAAGTATAATGATGGGTCTGTATCATGTAATAACTGGTTTTGATCTTTATATCTTGAATATTGCTGTGAGAAGATAACGAATAATCTACGGTAAATGTCCAGTATTTTTACCTGAAATATACCCAAAAATGCTCAAAATCTAAAATGGGCTGTTGCCGATGGCAACGAGTAATAGATTAATAAACTATTCTCGTTATTCTAACATGCTACCAAAGTACTTCAACCTGGCATGAAAGTATGAGAAATTTGTTTTTTGAGGACAATACTTTTGCCAACAATACTCAATAATTACCTGAAGTGACTCTCAATGTTCAAACAATCAAACAAAAATGTGAGCATTTCATTATATGATGATGATATCATTATATCCATAGCCTACATTTGTAAATAAGCGTTATACAGTCAAGTATGTACATGTTGGGTATATGAGCTGGAAATCAAAAATTGTAAAACTAAATATTTTTATTTTAGTTAGAGAAGTGACTTTACATGAATTTGGTGCAATTTCGGCATTGTTTTAAACCCAAAAACTGATTTTGATTACGTATGTTGTCCGAACATTTTTTAAACAATAAATCAGCATATGGATTCTCTGATCATTCGTTTCCACAAATGTATATTTTTATATATGGAGAGCTGATATACAAAATAGCTTACATCCATTTTAGTGATTTTGAGAAAAAAGCATGAAAGTATTCTGGACTAGTGTGATTGATGCGTTGACCATGTTGACATATTATGTGTATAATCAAAGAGGTACATTGTATACCAATTATAATACAGTATGTTTTTCAAATCAATCACTTTTATTTTTGTTGTTATTATGTTCTTTATTTTAAAAAAAAATGGATGTAAGCCCTTTTGCAACACATTTCAAAAAAATGCACACACACAGTTTACAACACTGACAACAATTATTCACCAAATAAAATTGGACTGTACAAATGATTATCGCCAAATTAAACAGTTAGTGGCGGGCGTTGGGAGTTGGCGAGGAGACAAAACAGGAACTCGAAACAGAAACAAGAATTCCCTTTTATATTAGTTGTCTTCGGATAAAGAATCATAGAGGGCAGTATTTTACATTAGAGGATTTCTGTATTGAATTACCATGGGATGTAAGGTTTTTCAACAAATTGCTAGACTCTACTACCAAAATACTATATATTGCCGGTTATAGCTAATTTTTTTAAAAAGTGGACGTAAGCCATTTTGCAAATTAGCTCTTCATATACATCACATTAATATTAATAGTTCAAAAGTTTGTGTTCACCCCCCCCCCCCCCCCCCCCCCCCACAACCTCCTGTTGTTGGACTCCGGTAGGCACGTGAAAGGCATGATGCCCCATTTTCTTAATCAGGCATATCTCCTGGCGTGTGTATTTTTGTTTTTTCTTGTCAAATTTTCTTTTCTTCTTAAGTACCCGCGAGGGATAGGGAAGGCAAAGCATACGACAATTTACTTACACAAACGCCAGAGGTCCTTGATCACCTGTCTCCGGTGGTGTCCACGTTATTGTTTTTACTGTTTTAGTCTTCTTGTTTTTATGACCCCAGGCATTCTATAACGAAATAAATAAGAAATGAATTCACTGAAATGCAATCAATCATAATGTGTTAGATCTTAGATCCTTGGTTAGGTGGACCTATATCGCACATAGCCTGCTGGCTGGTAACAATCACTCCGAATCAGTTCACTTTAATCTGTGGATTGAGTTTCCATAATATGTGATCATAGTCTGTTTACAGATTATAATCTATGGTCTGTTTATCTATCATGAGATAGTGACGTAATTGCGTCATTTATTAACTGCATCACGTTATCACTCGTCTACTCGGAGGGGACACTGTCGAATGCGCATGCGTAAATGCTACGCTTTGAAAATTACGTCATTGTCCAGAGGAAGTGTAATATAGTATAGTTGCCCTCTAGCTAAATGAGAAGATTTCGACTGTTTGATTTTCAAGTTACCGTCAAAAAAACAAAACCAAGTTTCTTTAATGACTCTTCGAGACACAGACAGATAAAACAGCTGAGATGACTTGAAGATCGAATACCAGGAACTGAGGATGATACCTGTGAGAAAGGAGCCATAGTCTCCCTGACGGTATAGTCCGGCCTCCATAGACATACACGGAATGAAGCTACTTAAGTGTTGTGTGTAGAGATGAGTGCCCTATAGATGGTGTGACCAGTGACGTAGTGCCCGGCAGTATGCGTGCGCACCTACAGGGAATGTGCTTTAATTTACACTTGATTGATCATTACTTACCACGCTTACGGTGTAATAGTGCAGAAGTCATGGTATGCATCCCTAAGCACAATGAGAGACCAGGTACTAAATCTGGTTGCCCGGCAGTATGCGTACGCACCATAAGGGCATGTGCTTTTAAAATTGGCGCTCAGTGATGTGTGTTTTGCTTTCAAATAGTATGATGTATGCAGTAGTCATGGACTAGTACCTCTAGCATGTCTTTAGACCAGGCGCTAATCAATTTGTAAACACTACTGATGTAAACAACGGTCACCTCATCTATACTTTTTCTGTTCAGGCCGGACTATAGCTATATATGCATATATGATAGTATTATATTATACGTCCTCGGAACCAAAGATAACTAGTTATTATGACGATATCTTTGTCGAAGTCATGTTGCTTTAACACTGTATAACCCTGATGAGTTTACATTTACACAGTCAGCTATCTTACCTTTTTCATCCCACCACAGTTAAGAAGTTGTGTATCGCTGGGTTGTTCTGAGAATATCCCTAGTGACTCTGTTACGCTTCCTTTAGATGAATTCAATCTTCGGGCTTGCACGAAAAGGCCTTCAAAATGTTCCCCTTCATTTGCTTTTATTGTCACTAAAAAGAAAGATGATTTTGGCAATAATATATAGAAAGGCGCGACAGTCTAGAAATAATGGGCCTCTAAATATCATTGATTTTTTTTCAGGGTGAGGGAAGAGGTTTGAACAACTTTTAAGTCAACTTAAATTGGCTACGGGTAAGTGGCTTTCAGCAAAGGGAGTGAGATTTGGTTTTTTCCAGTGACAGTTGTTTTTCATAATAGCCTATGCTATAAGCCGTAGAAGGTCATTCAAGTTAACTAAATATTGTGCTGCCTGTTTTAATTTATGGGACAATATATATAAAGTCTACTTAACTTTAACGTGTTTAACCCGTGATTACAGCCAAATATATGGTTGTGAATAATGTGAGTGTTGAACGGATAAGATTCAAGGTAATAGTCTACCATTTAGTGGCTAAAAAGAGGCTATTAAGATATTATGCCTATATTAAGACGGACGCAGCTAATGTTTTACTTTTGATTACTTATTATTTCACAACAATCGGAGCAGCGGTTCCAAAGTTACGTCAAATCAAAGTCAACGCATTTCACGTAAATATGTTTTCCAATATCCATTGGTGGAGCCAGGGGGCCTGGGGGGCACGTGCCCCCCGGGTCCCTGGCACCAAAAAAAAAAGGAGAAGAAAAAGAAAGAAAAAGGAGAAAAAGGAAGAAAGAAAAGAGAGATAGTAGAGGGTATAGAGTTATTTTTGTTACATAGTAAGTTTCCATGCCCCCACCCCTTATTTTGTACGTTTCCGGCACAGATTCCGGCATATCGAGGCAATAATGGCGTAGCCAGAGGTTAAGAAGGGACCGACCGCTCCTTCTCCCCTGTTCCCCACTTTTGCTATTGTCGCCTCAATTTTGATAAGAGAAATCATAGTTAAATTATGACGTTCAAATACAAAGATAGCATTTCTCGTTGTATTGTAACAAATCGAGTGTTGACTATTTTTAATAAGTCCAGATACCCTCTGGCTAGCCTAAGCTACCTGATATACGATATACTGCCCTCGCTTGATGAACTGACATTAATTTTTAGGCCATTGTTATTTAAATGTTTAATCTGAGCAAGGAGTATATATAATAGGAGGGGACACTTAGCTCATTTGCATATTTGTCATTAATATGATTAACCCTGCCTTGACCCTATGCCCTGCTGTGAGAGGTCACAGATACCGCCCTCTAACCTGAGAGGGGACTTTTCTATTGTTCTCATGCACAGCGTTGGCGATGAGCGACCGAGAAGTATAACAAAAGCGTACATAAAACAGATCGATTCGAAGCAGAATTTGAATACATGAATTATGCAACACGTCACACAACGTCCAGTCTAACAATGGTTGTGGACCGTATAAATGATGCAATTTTTTGTGTTCGAAAATGTCATCATTTTTTACCGTTCTTTCAAAAATAAGGAGTATAATCACATTATAAACACATTTTGTGCGAGAGGAACATACAAATATGGTATAAAATGGCAAAAATGGCACGATAAAAATCCTTAATTAAACTATCACCAATTACACTTGTCGATCTCTGTGGCGTGCATCGTAGGCCATGTTGTTTGCAAACGGCAACACGGGTTCGATCCCCGGTGTATCCGTGAATGCCATGCTTTTTTATATATATTTTTTAAACTTGACGGTGGATTAATGTAGCATCATTTTTATGTCAATTTTTGTAAATTATAAAAGCCCATGCGTTTATAGTTGTTTTTCTATCATTTATCTCTTTGATTTATTTAACTTTTAAACAATTGTATGCGTAAATAACTATACATGTATATTAGCGCGATCAATAAGTGATTTAATTTGATTTAATTTGATTTAATTTGAGTTCGGTTTGATAATGATAGCAAAACTTGTTGTAAAACCATTTTACCAGTCAGCGCAAGTTTGTGTACATCACGTTTAGTTTGTTATAGCTAGGCTAATATACTATTTGTAGCTATTTGTATACAAGAAGCAATTCCAAAACAGAGAAACATGAGAAACGGGACCGTTACTATAACGTTAAATTTAATACCATTGCCATGATTACCCATTTAAGGCTCTTTTGGAAATCTGTACAACCGATGAATTTCTAAAAAATCGTTGATACAACTTCACTCAGGAAAGTCAGATCTTGTAGCAAAACAATAAGACAGCTTTTTAATAAACGAATTGGGAGACGCAATGATGTCGAAATATATGTGGAAAAGGGAATCAGATAACTATTGATAGACTCGATCAAGTCTTGTACCACTGAAGGGTGATTAGAGGTAATACACGTTTCGGCGATGGGGAGCTAAAGTTTGTTTCAGAATATAAAAAGAGCAACACCACCAGAATATATCTTACTCTGTACAACACACATGTTGATGGATACTCGTTTGAAAATAACCCGCCAGTGTATAGATGGTGTGACCGGTGACGTCATGTATTTACAAATGGGACACCCTCTCTTGATTCCCTCCGGGCAGAATATACAGTAAAGTTAATGAAGACAACATGAAATTTCTTTCTAATGAATTGTAAAACTCATTTATTTTTAATTCTTTTTGTGAAATTCGATAGCTTATAGCATTCCTAAGCAAGTTTAAAGACAGTTTTGATAACAATTTGCTGTAACACCACAATCTAGTTAGAAAACCTGATCTGGCCTATGTAAACTATAGGAATCTTGCCCGGTTAGTTTTGTCTCAAATCAACAGAGGGCGTCATAAATGTAAACAACGGTCACCTCATCTATAGATCATTCTTTTAACGCTTGTATTCAAAGGGTTGCTTGAAGGTCGTGCATTGACTTGATCTGAACAACGAATAATATGGGAGCTAAAACCTTTTGTTATTGGCACGCATGAGTAAAGTGGATTCTCTGTATAATAAACAAGATTTCTTATTTAAGATCTGGAATAAAGGTTACCAGGGGACATTCGCTTCAACGATGCTCCTATGCGTACGTCAACTGAAAGCCTGGTCCGATGGTATCAGAGGCGCCATAGCCAGCACTCGGAACACCATCAGAAACAATTGATTTTGTTCTTTCTTTTGAAGATGTTTGTGCACATTGTCTCATTCAGTAGATAGCGCATTTATCACATGTGGCACTACTTCAGTAGATATAATAATAATAACACACAGCGCATAAAGCAACGGCACCAATGCGCTTTACAAACAAATGATCAATATCTTAAAAAACTACACATACACATGATAAAAAGATTATAAATATATTCAATGCAAAGAACACCTCAAAAATACAAACAAATTTGTTAAAACAGCCATAGGAGAAAAATACAGTCAGCTGCTATTGATAAAAACATTGCGATTTAAAAGTCAATAAAACATCAATTATGACAAGTTATGCAGTTTAAAAAATATATAGGTCTCACAGGGCCGGGCCGGGCCGGCCAGAGAAGTGCTCCCGCGCGGTCACAATCAGGTGAGGTGTTTCATAAAGCGGTATTATTGTGTTTTTTTAAATTTATTATCATCCAGTCCGGGAACATTAAAATCAAATCACATCAAACTTTTTTGGATAATGTGTATCGTCAATATCAATATTGTCTGCTTGATCTTACCATGGGATACCAAAGAATGACTCCGCGGCCGGCTAGAACATCGGGAACTTTTCCTAAAAGACTTTTATGGAGCCCGGGGCACAGATATACTGTTGACTAGCGCATCACAAGAAGTTCTGTCACTTGCATTGCAGTACATACTCAATAGAAACTTGTCAACGATTTTGATGGACAAACCAAAGAAATCGCACGCATGTGTAGAAAAAAAATGAAGTCCCCTTCTAGGTTAGAGGGCAGTAGAGGGCCTTTTCGATTTTCAGACGATGCCGGACGTACGAATATTTGATAGGTTACATTCGGTGGGGGACGTTAGGATCCGTCCGCCACGCACTGAATACCGTACGGTTTCGTCAATGTTTATACGAACACATTTCACTCCCAGTTTAAAATGTTGAAAAACATCATGTCAGGTATAACAGCGATTATTTTATACTCTTGAATCTTGTGCGTACAATGATTCTATACATGTGACACCGGTCAGAAGAGATTCATCATTGACTTGTTGAGCACTAACTACACGGTAAATGCAAGAGGTCCGCGTCACTATTTGTATCAAGATTTTTCAACTTTTCCGTGCCGATAATACTAATTAGTCAACATTTAGACTTCATGTTTAATCCACGGTTCAAATAACCGATGCCTATAATGGTTATAGCTTAACTGCTATTTTAATTTCCAATAAAAAACTATTTAGTCTTTGGATCGCCGCAAATGAGCTGTCCAAAGCGGGGGAGGGGGGGGGGGGGGGGGGGGGGGGTCTACGAAAATCATACGTAGCCTATGCCTCCTACGTTTGATTTTGGTAGAAGAAGCATACGTGCATGTGCCTCCCAGACTTTCTACACCTGCATATCATATGCAAAATTAACACCCGATCAGTATACCAAAGTGAAATGTCTACCGATCAGTATAGGCCTACCCTTGTATATACCCTTGTATATACAAACAATAAACAGAAGGTAAGTAGAAAATTGGGTTCTCAAAAGTGTAATAATTAACCAAAATTGGGTTCTAAGTGTATTTTAATCAATAAACCTATCTAACAAAGTACGGGCCATTCTATACCATCAAAGAGGGGACATTATGAAAACCTTTTTGATTGCCACCCATCGATATACCAAATTTCGCGAAAAGGCACTCCAAAAGGTAGAGTGAGAACCCCGGGTCCAAAAGCTATTGGTCGAGGTCTTTAAAAATAGATTGTAACAACATGCAACAAAACATAAAAACTGGTATTGTCCATCTTTTAGTTTCCAGTAAGTTAAAGATTATATTAGCGCAAAGTGACCAGGCTCCTTTTATGTTGCAAGTTTCAATGTCATAATAACTTCAAAATTATTGACGATACTGACACTTGAATTTGTTATCCAGCTCCAGCGGTTTTAGGATGATAATAATTTAGTTACAACATGGGATGAATTTTCTGTGGTCATAATCAAAATCCATCAATTATAACATTGAAACCAACGGAGATTTAAAAATTACGGCCGTTCGTGTCCACCATCGTCTGGTATTTTCAATTTTCGACTCTACAAATGACGTGTATTTTTTAATATTCATTGATATGATTATTCATTGTATATTCATGACTGTCACTGCCTTCTATTGTTATAGACAATGAGTGTCCAGGGGTTGATCTGAGGCATGCCAGACCTCATGGTTTTTCTTCAGTCTAGAGGCAACCTCCATGAAGGAAACACAGCTTGGGTGAGTGTCACATTTTTGACTGCACATGTTAGAATGTTCATGATTTCATGCATCAGTACCTTGTTTTACCTCTATTGAGTCAGCTTTTATTTCTAGGTTTTAATAAGTAATAATGAATTTGAAGGTCACAAAAATGTATAATGTTAAATTAATAAGGGTTTCCTTTCCAAATTTTTGAAACCACATGGTATGTTGTTGTTGTCAAATTTTTTAGTCTTGTTCATGTCACACTTTAGGTCCTAGCTTTTTAGAGGACGTGTAAAACAAATTAATCATTTTTGCATTTATAATTGAAAAGTGGAAGTCATGTAGGAAAGGACTTTTGGTCGGGATTCGTGAGACTTGATTTTTAAAACTCAAGCGAAGGCGAATTGAAATCTGCGCTGAGCGAGATTTAGTTTCCCGGTATAAATCTTTTTAAATGTTTACATTGAAAAGTGTTAAACCATCCAGGGGATGTGTTTGGCTGGGGATTCGTTAGTGCAGAAAATGCCGAAAATGAATCATTAATCTGCGCTGAGCGATAGGTTGTTTTTAACCGATATAAATCTTTGTCAATAAATTGGTGCTAGGGTGGTGTTAGTTTTATAGCTCCTCTTTTTATGTAGGGAACTTGGTGTACATGTGAAAGACAATAAATTTTGGTTTGAATTTTGTGGATAAATGTGTTTCCGAATAGAGATTGGAATTAATAAATATTTGGATGTTTCTCTGAGTAATGAGATGAAATAATTAATTAATTGTGATAACTCAAAATTAATTGAGGGATTTATTCAGAGTGCAATATTTTGGAGAAACATAATGTTTGAAATATTAGGCCATAAATGTTTTTGAGAAGAACAGTTTGGCATTTATGAATACTTGGATGTTTCTCCGAGTAATGAGATGAAATAATTAATTGATTGTGATAACTCAAAATTAGTTGAGGTATTTATTCAGAGTGCAATATTTTGAGAAACGTAATGTTTGAAATATTAGGCCATAATTCTAGTTTTAATGTGAAATATTTCGTTTGTGAAAGAGAGGAGAAGTTTTGAAGTTTAGGCCAAATTAAAGTTTAAAATGTGACTTGATATGAATTTTGTTGCCATGTTTCCTTTTACTTTGTCATTTATTGGTTATAAAAATTTTCACGATAGAAGTTCTTTTAGATCTTTTGGTTGAGCAGCGACCCCAACCTCTGGTGGTTGTTGTCCTTGGTCGAGGGTTCCATGCCATCCGCTCGGGCCTTATCTTTTGGAACCTCGACTGGGGAATAGCGGCTGCCAGTGGGATTCGGTGATTAAATGTTATACCCCGGTCCGTTACAGTATGTGCCGCTTCCCCCCAAAATAAATTAATTCAAAATTAAGAAGATCGTTTGAAGCCAAAATGTAGGCCTACCTCGCAAAACCGGATAAAATAGCAAAACATTTAACAATAAAAGCAGTGTCATAAGGCCAAATTATATCTCAAATGTGGCAAATAAGTATAAAAAATCAGGGGTTTTCGTAAAAAAAATAAAAATAACAACATTTAATAGAAGCAAAAAGGTATCTCAATCTTGGCAAAATCAATGTAAAGAAGTCAATTTTGGGTGGTTGGTATCTCAATCGCGGCACAATAGCCCAATACATTCGCGCCCTACGCGCGCACGTGACATGAACGCTAACTTTAATTTTGAAATCTAGTTTAAGCCAAAATGTATCTCGATCATGACAAAATTAGTTAGTGTTGAGAAGCCAATATTTCGTGCGTTTTGCTCATGTGCCTCCAAATATTTGCTTTAGTTTGATTGGCAAAATATGTAGAATAGCAACAAAATAATGATAAGACTTGGGACCAGTCCTTGTGTGACTTCACTTCTTGTTGTCCGTTTTGTTAATTCAAAAGACCCTTACCAACAAATTATCTGCAAAAGTCTGAATGCAGGAAGACATACGATTCCTAATTATTTCAAAATCATGGTTTTAGAGTGAATTTAGAATAAAAATAAACTGTCATGCTAGCAGGTCAGTTTATTTTAACTCTTTAAACAATGATTTTGAAGTAATTAGGAATCGTATCGCTCTCAGAATCTATTCATGAATTATGATCAGAAATGTAAATCTCCAAGAAAATCTGCTTTCAAATACAAATCAAGGATAGAGGGCGTCCCATGGAAAATATCGCATAATATGCCTGTAATATTCTCACATTTACTTTATCTCACCTTGAATAGGAGTAGACGTGTTGTCACCGTAGGTAGACGATGTGACTGAGATTGTGTATGGAGGTTCACCCGTCGCCTTACTTGGGCCGTGTCCGGTTGGGTCCATAGACTCACATAGACCCTTGACATTGCCAACGGGTGGCCCTGATGGATATCCGTACACAAACTGAAAAGTGAGACCCACTACTGCCAGTGCAAACACTAATTTTGAATCCATATTAGGGATTAGTGTCTCTCTCTGTGAACTAAAGAATAATTAAAAAAAATTAAAAAAATGTTAACAATAAGAATGTGAACATTCCTCTAAAATGCGTTAACTTTTTAAAATCATCCCGTACAATCATAACTTCATTGATAAAGCGTAATTTGAAAGTAATATTTAAAAAAAAACCCAGTTAGGCAACCATGGATAAGTAAATCGGTGACCAACTTGTTTAATAACCCAACGCACTATGGAATATGCTTAATGATGTGAATTAGTACAACGTTCAACTCATGTTAAGGCGTCAACGATTACCAAAAGAGAATTACTAAAAAGCTATTTTCTGCATGTATTTATTTACAACACAAGTAGATGCCTAGGTAATTGTTTGCCAAAACATTCAGTCTTCAACTAACACATTTAGTTGACTTACTTAGCAAGTGGATTTCGGCCAATCCATAAATGCTAGCACCTCAGCACATAAAGTCCCTGACCAGGTGCTTTGAGGTTGGCTAATTCAAAATATAAAATCGGTACCAAAAATCTGAGATAAAAATTAAATGGGCAAATTTCTTCTCCGCAGTTTGATACCTCATTCAACGAAATTGAATTGATGCTTGCAAAGTTATGGCGATTTCAATGACCGCGCATAACAACAGTAACGTTAAAAAACAACTTTGCCCACCAACCAGGAAAAAAAAAGAAGATGACCCACTGCTGAGTAAAAAAAGAAAAAGAAGATGACTCACCCAAAAAGCCCAACTCTATGTAAAGAAAAACAGTAAAACCTTTAAAAAAAAACCTTTGCCGCCTTTGCCTAAAAAAAAAAAAAATTGCCGCGAAAAAAAGAAATGTCGCCTACTTCGGTGGCAAAAAAAAAAAATCCGCCCGACCCCAACTTCCATGCCCCCCTGATAATCAAATGGTGCGTCCCTAATCAGCTAAGACTTTTATTCTTCACAACTAGTCACACCTTAGTCCCGCAAATTGCGGTTATCACTCCAGACCCATTCATCTGGCTCGTTCAGATAGCACACATTTATGACAGTAATCACCATGATCACACACAAATCAATGATTTCCTAAACCTAGTGCAACTTTGCTGTTGTTATGCGCGGTCATTGTAGCACCAGTTTCAATGCTTACCTACCTGCCAAATTTACCAATCAAGTGTTACATTGAGAGCTACAGTGTAAAAACGCTGTTTAAAACTTTTTTAACAACTGCTGTTGTTCAAGTTTCTTGCTCAATCGAATATTTAATTAAGCAAAACTGGTCAGAGCAGGGTACTTGAATAGTGATGATTTTGGCACTTTCAGACTGCGACCTCCCCATACGGTATTCTCAAGCACGTGGCTGAGCTCTGGGACATGTCCATATTGTGTAGCATATCAATTGAAAACTGATGTGTTCATCATTCTAGTGATTCCAAATTAGTAGCAATTACTTACTTGTTTCAGAGCTTGAGAATATGGAAATGTCTCAAACAGAATGCCAAAATCATTACTATTTTGTCTTCAAAAGTCAACAGAGCATCTCTCTACATCACAGCAAAAATGTTGGTTTGCTTAATAGTTTTAAACAACGGGGGTTATTCAAGTACCCTGATTAAACAGGTTTTGCGTATTCTAACATTCGTTAAAGCAGGGTACTTCAACATCGACAATGTTTTAAAGGTTTTAAATTGTGTTTTGGTCAGAAGTCACAAACTGGTCCAAAAAAATGTTTCACTTCTAATAATGTTGAGGAATGCACCAAATCTGATTAAACGGGACAAAACTTAAGTTTTACATACTTATGACCCACAAACTATATATTGTTGGAAAGCTTATGAATCAAGGTTTTTCATTTTTGCAAAAAAAGAATCAAATTATACAGGGCGTGTAAAATTTGTATAGGGTGGAACATAAAAAAGTTGATAGTTTTTGCTCCTCACAAAATATTTTGATAGTTTATACAATTAGGGTTTAGCTGAAGATAGTCACCAAAATCAGAACAACCGCAGAAGGTGCTACCAAATTTGCTAAGAATCACTTGCCCAAAATGTTCACAGGAAAAGTACAGGGTGTCTAAAATGATGATGAAATAATGCATAAAATGAAGGTTTGTATATAATATTCTATGAAATTAAGTTAGCATGGACTATTTAATTTAAAAGAAAATGGTTATCAAAATGAACTACACGAATATCGTTAAAGTTCCTTTTATTTTAAATACAGGGTGGTCCAAAATAGGTCTAAATAGCAAAATTTTCATAAATCTATGAACAATTCTGTGAAGAAATACTTCTGGCTTTTTTAGTTAAATGTTTTACTACCCAGGGTAGAAAAGGACCGAAGAGTCACACAAATGAAATAGAGAGACTGCGATTTGGCCATTGTTTAATCAATAAAATGAATAAAACTGTGTGTTTTTTACATTAAAACACTCCCTGAATTGAACATCATATTCTAGTAGAGAATGTCTAGATAACAATTCAATATTATTATTCATAGTAGCAGGCACATGTTATTAACACATATGAGAGTTTGAAAACTTTCCTATGTATAATTTTAAAATGGCATCAATTTCAAAAGTTCTAGTTTTCCACTATTTTGTGTAGAAACCTATGGGCGCCTCATCCACCGGCTCCTCGTCCACCGATCCCACCCTTGACTCACTCGACGTTTAGATTGATAACTTCACTGTTGCTAAACATGTGGCTTTAATTCTTTTTTTATTCGGTAGGTGGATAAATTGTCTTTAATATGACACCAAAAATGTTATGTTTTTTTGACAACTTCTATTTAAAATAGAGACACGTATCACGATTTTAAGGATTTTTTGAAACGATCCCACCTTATTTGATATACCTATTAGTGACCTGTGACCTTTTACAGTATAGCTATCATCAATGTAACACTTCATTGAACAGTTGTTCTTTTGAGATCGAGATAGTGGTGAATTTGGCACATTTTGAATGAGACCACCTCCAGACATTCGGAAGCAGGTGGCAAAGCACTGAAACAAGGGTTTGTTACCAATGAGGTATCGTTGGAAAGAAGAATACATCAGCTTTTTATTAGTATGAAACACAATATGAATATATCACGAAACATTTGGACAATTGACGATTGATAACAAATTTTCGAACTTTTTGTGAGCAGTTTTGTAATACGAATGATTATAACTCAAAATAAGTTTGGACCTATAAAGACTCACTTGAGCTGAAGCAATGATTTCGTGATTGTGTCAGACAAAATTGTAATGAGTCATGGCTTATGAGTCATGGCTAGTGACTCAAATTTTTGACGAGATTCGACTCCATTTAATTTGTACAGTGACTATAGGCTAGTTTAATTTTGCTTGGTCTGCATCAACTAATGAGCCATCTTAGGAAATTTCAAAGAGTTATTTTAAATGAGTCGCAAAAAGGCCAAGGAAAAACAAAAACCTTTAAAAAATCCCAAATAAATAAAAAGAAAATTGATTTTCTTTATATGTGTGAAACATACTGGTCGCTTTGATCACTTATATTACTTTCTTTACGAATTCTATTATTTGTTTCTATTTGTAAACACAACCGTATGTGTTGGTTAAAGCTCGTTTCCTAACACTTTCCACGCGGCTATAGACGTTATTCATAATTGGCGATTTCATGTCTAAAGAGGGAGACATACTCGATAAACATACAATCTCGTACTTTTACTGCAATGTAATGACCCGTGAACTTCTACATTTTCCTAGATAGTGTCGGTTACCAGGAAACATTTCATGTCAAACTAGTGGAATAGATAATTTTTACGTTTATTTCACGAATGTAATAAGGTCAAATATCGAACAGCTCAGAGGTATGAAGCATTTGTTATGATTAGTGCAAAGTTCACCACATTGAAAAACTACATCATTCTCGTCTCGGCTACTCTTTTGACGTAAATGCGCCAATTATGAATAACGTCTATACCTTGATACATAGGGATTAAATCATGTTTCAGCGTAAATGTGTATCACCAATCTATATAAAACGGCGTTCGCGTTGCCCGAGTGAAATAAACCAAGCAGACGCGCAGAACGTAAGTTGTATATTGGTGATGCACATAATTATACGCTGAAACATGATAGAATCTCTAACAACGACCAAGGATTTGAACGCCATTTCATACAATGCAAATAAGAATACCTTATTTTTAACAATTTCATTTAAACTATTTTCAATAGCAATCAAGTTCCTTTTAATTTCAAAAAGTCGATGTAAGCAGCAATCATTCCAAAACAACACACATCGCATGGTGCGGTTCGATCGGCGTGCCGGTTTACATAGCAGCGTGGTTTATCTCAAATTAACAACGCTTATTATTGTACTTAAGGTTAGGGAAGTTGTTGAACTTTAAAAAAAAACCATGGTTAATTTTCTCGGCTACATCGTTAGCCTCGTTTTCGGAGCACTAATTGCTCTGAGCATGCCCAGTTGGATAGCACGGCCCTCTTTTGACCTAAATGCGTCAATTATGAATAACGTCTATTATTAGTTTTACCATACAAAAAAGATTTTTCAGAAACATTTCACAATTTCTATCTCAAAGTCTATCTCAAGAATCAGCTAATGTAGAATCAAATGGAAGTAACATGGGATACTTGACCTCAATCCCATGATAATTACCCAAGATGATTTCGTGTACAGTCCAGCATGCTTAGCAACACTCGGGCAACACTGCACTGGCAACAGGGCTTTTCTCCTAACCAAACAGCCAAGTATTAACAGCTGGAGGTCGTCTTGACTTTCCACCTTCTAATACTTGGTACATTAGGCAAATTTGGACCTAGATATCAAAATAAGTTAAATCCCAACTAAAATATTGATTCAAAAAATCAAGAGAAAAACAAAAGAGGATTGAATTGATGTCATATCAATTTTACTACTTGCAGCAGGGTTTTCTTAAAGACCCTCGTTTAATAAAATGATAAGCCTTTCTCTGTAATGTAGTGTCAATGGGAACCAGCAGACACTGGTGACCGAAATCAGTGGTCATGTGATGAAAGTGAAGCATGCTGTGTTTACCCAAGAAATGATAATTGATAATTACCGTGCTCAGAATATTATATGATCGTATTCTGACGGAATAAACAGCAAGGTCCGAATGCACAAAAGAGTTAGACCGGATATAAAGTTAGACCTGGTCTAACTTTAGACCCGGTTTAACTCTTTTGTGCATTCGGACCCATGTGTTTACATGGGATTCAGCAAGATTCTGTATTCTAGAATACAGAATGTTCATAATCACATGCTACTACCATGTCACTCTAGTTGTATTGGGTGCAAGGATTACTGAACCAATATACTCCCTGTCATAATGCCTTGGACATAATTCCATCAAATCATGCGTACGTTCGAGTTGCGTACGTATGTGCGCAGGTGCGCATTGCAATGCGTAGGTGCGATTGTGCGTAAACACGGAAGTGCGTACCGGTCCCTTTAAACAAATAATCGCGCATCCTAATTGGTCAATTGTGAAATCGTCACACGCCCTGATTGACGGCGCGTGACTAAGCTCGCGTAAAATAACGCGAAATATGCCCAAGGGACTATGACAGGGAGTATAGTAGGCATATGTTTGTACTTATTCCAATGCATTTCTCACGGTGATTCCAAATATGGTAATGAAATTCATTTTGTGAAATTGTGGAATGTCGTCTGCAGACGCCTTCCGCGTGGAAAGTGTAAAAACTCTTATTTCAAAACCCTAAAAACCTTGCAGTGGACATGTTGGATGTATAATGGTCATTGGATTGGTAGTATTAAAAGGGCATTAAGAGATATGGTGGAGGCAGCGCCCTCTATTACAAAAATATATGATAAAAACTGGGATTTGTATATTTTTACAATTGTATAACATGTATGAACTTACACCTATAAGGATTAAGAAAAATCAGCCCTCTTTGTACAATAAAACGTCGATTTTACGTCCGGCAGTATCCCTCTGCAGTATGCGTGATATAGGCCTATAACGCGAACCATATTTGCATGGAGGGCGTTTTTCAATAAATAGCGATGGTATTGTTTTAATCAAGTTTCGCTGTGTTTATGTTAGTAGAAACAACAATAATGGCAATTTTTAATGTTCATCTTGAATTCTGAAGTAAAATTTTAAAAATTAAAAATTGTCAACACTACTTAATGTCCCTTTAAGGAACTCTAAGAGTAAGAAGAGAGAGAAGAAAAAAATCGATCAAACCAAAACAAATCCTACTTACAATGTGTAGTTGATATCAGTCTGTGATGACGATCCACTTACAGTGACTGCTTGCCTGACACTAAAACACAACACTTGATAAGGTATTGGCTTTATACAGATAACATAAGGATTATTTGACTTTGTCGTTGCTCGATCGGGTCATTCTATTTGCTTTCTTATATAATGATTACATTGTGATGTAACTGTCCATGATTTACTAACTTTATCTAATTTATTCACGTTTGGGAGATTTCTTGACAATCTATTATATTGATCAAATCGAGCGTGGCCTTTAAAAAAGACATATTATTATGTTTTTTCCTTTAGAAGCGTACACCCTCCTTAATGTTTTCGAAAATGATAACAAAATCAGACTAAATAGAGGTCATTCGGAAGTGACTGGAATGATCGGATTGTGATTTAATCCCGGTTTTACACGCTAATAAAAAGGGGGAGCCATTCAGTGTGATCATTATTTAACATAACATAGGGGTTTATTGAATGATACTTGATCCTCATAGTATTTTAGGCAGAGTCTTCGTCCGGGTGCGATCCGACAAAACATTCAACAACAAAAATCAATCAAATAAAAATATGAGCTTTCGTACTAAGTTGTGTTCGTTCTCGAGTTATGCCAATCAGAGGCCTTGTTCCGTTACCACGGCAGCCAGTGGCGTACCCAGCTTTTGGAAACTGGGGGGGGGGGGGGGGGGGGGGGGGGGGGGGCACGACCATAGTTGTACCGACGAAAAGGCATGATATACCGACAACTTGTTTTACAGACTCCAAAAAAATCGTAACAATTGCACAATTTCCCCCCGTCAGCAGCCGAAATCTTGATAAGTGTGTGTGTGTGTGTGGGGGGGGGGGGGGGGGGGGTAGAGATCAGGTTGTCCACAAGACCGATGAGGTTGTCCACAAAACCGGCAGAAAAAAAATCGCATGGTATAAATCGCAAATCTACCGACGGAGGCTCAGATTTACCGACGGGGTTATTCCAGGGGGGGTCACCGGCCCCACTGGACCCCCCTTGGGTACGCCACTGACGGCAGCCACACAGTCCCAAACACGCGATTTTTGTAACTAGGCATCATAGGCTTTTATATGGTATGACAGAGCTCTAGTTCGACTTTTACGCCATGGATTTTAATCATATTTATTATACATTCTGAAATCCTTAGGATGTCTACATTTAAGTGGTGAAATGATAATTAAGATGTAGGTTAATCTGTTGTCAAATTGTGCGCATGTGAAGAAAGCTATGTCGAAACCCTGTTCACCCGATTTTGCGGAAAACGACCGGTTATACTGTTCAGTCTAGTTCAACACCGGAAAGATTGGCGGCGTTTTAGTTTCCGAAATGCAATTGAGTTGAGAAAAAGTGTACTATAAGTCCCAGATAATCGTTCAATACTAGAACATAAAAGTTGCCAGTTTCGAGCGATACTGGTGTGATTTTACTGTTCCAGTATCGGTCGATACTTTTTCAAATTCAGAGCTATTTATTTTCCAGCCACAAATTACGTATCCAAATTGTGTATCCAAATTATGTTCCATGAGATTTGTTCCAGTATTGAACGATACTGGTACTTTTTCGAGCGATACTGAAACATAATTAAAATTATGTTCCATCCAGTATCGCTCGAAAGTGGAATATTTAATATATGCCAGTATCGGACGATACTGGAACACTTACTCTGTACCAGTATCGTTCATCGGACGATACTGGATGTTCCAGTATCGGACGATACTAGTTCAGTCGAGAATCTGGGGCCTAAAGTACACTTGTTCCTGCAATAATTGTATATCAATAATTAACATATGGGTGGTTTTTATTGCTAAAATCGGTAAAAACAGGCTCCGACCATGCTTTTTTCAAAGTTTTTCAAAACAATTGACATCTGATAGACCTCACAAGGCCGGGTTTATTTCATACCTCTATATTCTCACATATGGTTCCTACTTTTACAGTTATAAGCTCTCCAGTTCTGGACCAAGTTTTTAACATTACATTGACACATCCTAAAATCATCATCGGAATCTCAAAGGCAGTTTTTCAGTTGAAAATCATTATCTTGTTCAAAAGTGGGCAAAAATGGGATTCGCACTCTTGTTATTAAATTGATCATATCTCGGTAGTTAAGCAATGAAATTCGATGGAATAAAGTATACGTGATAGCGGACTAGTAGTACTTACCAACAGTCTATTTTTAGAACAAAAAGACATGAGATGTATTTGTAATTAATTGTCTAACTCATGGGACACTTTTGGACACACCCTGTACTTGTAGTCATAGAATGTGTAGTATAGTCATAGTAGATCACAATTCCCTATTATTCCTACCTTATGTCTTCCAACACACATTGATTTTATGTTCATTATATATTTTACGGCATTAACATGAAACATGAGAGTCTTTTAATGATACGTACCCTCCTGAATGCTAATAATAACGATAGGTCCATCTCATCCAATCCATGTGATAGTTTTACTTTAAAGAGTTCAAAGCATCAATCAACTAAAAGGCCAATTATCAGTATCAAACTGCCTAGAAGTACTGTAAAAGAACAAATAACCGTTTTGGTTGGTTACGCTTGTCTGGAGTTTGTTATTAATATCGTATACGTTACCATGGTGAATAAATTAATATGGTAGTCAAATAAAATACACTGCCAGCTACTTCTATTTTCTTGATTCGACTAAGGTACTGTATTGTAATGTTTCTCTATCTTATTTATTCTGGCAACAGAATATTTTTCTGTCATCCTTAATGTCACATTAGAACCCATTTTATAAATCATTCTGATATTAAATAATGATTTATGATTATTTCAAACCCTATGTGTTATAATCTTGACCGTTCCCTTAATATACTCTCATAAAATATGACCGCACCCTTAACATTTTATGTAAGACATGATATTCATCCAGGCGTTAACTCAGAGTGGGATCAGAGATGGATAAATGTGGACACAATAGGATGGATTGTGATGAACTATAGAGGGTATATTGATATGTAAATTCGGGATGGTTTAATTTTGACTATTGACTAGAGAGTCATAACAAAATTTAGTGGATGTATCAATAGTATATAATTATATCATTTCAAAACCAGGTGTAGAATTGAATCACCTGTTGAATTGTATAATTCCTCTCTTGGAAGTAGGGCTGGGATAATCTTATCATTCCTCACTTTACCATCATTGAGTAGACATGTATATATAGCATGTACTCCGAATCAGGGTTTTAGGTTTCTGCAGACATCATGGTTTGACTTGATATACATGGCGCAAGAACAATAACTTGTATAAGCCGGGATGCTGTGCACAGAAAATAAATGTGATTTTGTTGTGCTAGCAAGGACATAATGTATTCAGTCTTGACATTGTACTTGGGGGTACAGTAACGTCGACCATACTTGTTGTTGGGAGAAACGGACCAACGCTTCTGATGTCTTCAGTGTGCAGACCTCACCCTTTGGAGATTTGTTTTTGAACGTGCTTTATAATTTGAGCGGACCATTGCCACCTTTTTTGGTTCCGTACCAAGCTTTTCCGATACTGCACCTATCCTTTGCGTTACATTTTACTGGGATGGATCCTTCGGACCGACTTATCTAGCAACAATCCGTGAAGATAACCAACCAAGTTCTAGAAACAGAACAGAACTCTATACCACGGAATTAATGTTAAGAACTGAGATTAAATATTATAGAATAAGATACATGGACATGCGGTTGATGCCGATTATCTGGTAAAACATAATAAATACCTTATTAAAAGTCGTATTTTGAGGTACGTACCAGACTTCCAATTATCTTAATACTTATACATCTAGATATCTATAATTAACCGAGCGACAATCACAGTATCCAACTTTGTGTCAATATTGCCGGCCAGTAAAAGGATCCTATTTTTTTTTATATATTAAGTAAGATTTGTAACATTGTCATAAGGAAGACGCAGAGAGAAGAAAGACAGATAGAGGAGAGAGGAGACTTGTTACAAATAAATCTATATTATTTTACGGATATTATACAACAATTTTGCATTGTCAAATTGAATGAATAGACTACTAGATAAATTGAGCCAAATTGATCACAAGGAAAATAACCCAGTGACACTTGACCCGATTTTGATCTAACTATTAGAAGTAACCTTTGATGACCCATGCATAGGGAATCATGCGCCATTGAGTGATCTTCGAGGAGAGCGCGAAAAAAGGGAAACGTACGTAATTAAGGGGGATGTGCACCTTCGTATAGCCTCCGTAAAACTGCCGTTTTTTGTAGGAAAGGGTTCAATGAATCCAACTATGATCATGAAATTGACCATTTTGGAGAAAATTATAAAAAACACGTTGTTTGACCCGTTTTAGGTTCTGCAAAGATAACTCAAAATATATTTTGTCAAATTTTGTCATACTAGTTTTATTATATTCCTCATACAATTCCCTAGGAATCGGTTTTTTGTTGTTGAAAATCTTTATTATTTTTTGAATTATAGACCAAAAGGTGCATTTTTTTGGCACTTTTTGGTCGATAATTCCAAAAAAATAAAGATTTAAAAATAAAAAAAATGATTCCTATGGAATTATATGAGGAATATGATAAAACTAGTATGAAAAAATTTGACAAAATATATTTTGAGTTATCTTTTCCAAACCTAAAATGGGTCAAAAAACGTGTTTTTTAATAATTTCTCCAAAATGGTCAATGATCATGGTTGGATTCATTGAACCCTTTTCTGCAAAAAAATGTATACTTTTATATAGATTAAATGAATAATGAAGAAGTTACGGCAGTTTTAAGGAGGCTGTACCTGAAGGTGCACAGCCCCTTAAGTGATTTTTAACAGATAACCTAGAACAGGGAAATGTATGTATGTATCTATGTATAAAATGATCGTCCAGAAGGAACTCGACAACGACCCAAAAAGGGTCAAAACGCCAAGCTGGCAACAGTGATGTATGTACAACGAGTCAGAGGTCACATAGGGATAGGGGTCACTAAAGATCATAGAAGAACACTTGACAAAAATCTAAGACATTCGCCGATTCCAACAAGTGTTGTCACATCTTGGGCACTTTAATGAAACGAGTAAAAGTCAATCATGACATGCGAGTCAAAGGTCAAAAGAAGGTGGCTGAGGTCAAAATTTAAAATTTTCAATAAATTCAATTAACATACTCACACTGGTAGACGCAATGACTCATGGTCGTCATCATTGGTCACAAGATTCGTTAGGTTTGGATCATGCCCAAAATGTTCATTAAAATCGAAAGTTAACACAGGTGGCATTACAGGTCATAGTTCAACACAGGGCAAAATTCAAAACGTGCTCCGATTCAACCGGATTCCGAGCTACATCCTTTGGCCAAAAACATGCTTAAGGCTAACTCGATTGATTCGTCCATACACTCTGTTAATTTCCAGTAAAAGTAAAAGTAAAACGACCTTTCTGTTAAATAAAATAATATATACAGCTAGCTGATACCAGTTTAATATTATTAATATTATTTTTCATCTTTTATTCATTGTTGAGATATTTTTAAATGGTCCGTGACGGATCGTTTCTAAGACAATTGTAATTTGTTAAAAGCTACATCTGCATTGTTTACGAACGTTTCCATGGCAATATATTACCAGCACTTTTATAGTTTATTTCATTTTCCCCGGAATACATGGCAACGGATTTTATTCGATGTATACTGATATTGGTGACCTTATACATCTTATACTAAATAGACTTTAGAAATAATTGAATATCGCCGCTTTCGATACTGAGCACTTTAATGGTATTGAACAGAAAAATCAACCTGTTGCATTCTTATTTTCAAACGTAGATATGAATCAAACCGCGGTTCTGGTGAAACGGATAGCAGTGTGATCTTGCTGTTACATAAATTTGGGGTGAGTTGTCGAAAAATTAAAGTTTTAATTATACCACATAACATAAAGTAAATACATTTGTAATAATAATTTATCCGTAATTTAGGAACCGCGTCTGTATTTTTCAATTACACAATTGCATATATTGTACAAATATTGTTTGTATTGTGTAAATTATTCTATTCGATTTATATTTTTGCTTTATTGATAACACGTTTTAAATATTAGGCTTTGTTGATTAATTAGTTTAAAGTTTAAACGTGGTTTTATCTTTGCCCCGTACATTTGTATCTCCGGCTGCAGGATGTAAAACATAAACACTTTAGTGACGAACAGCGCAGGACTCATGATCATGAGGTTGTGAGTTCTAGCCCCGCCGTTGCCAACGTGTTTGTGTTCTTGGGCAAGGCACTTAATCTACATTGCCTATAGGGACTATTATACAGGCTGTAACAACAAAAAAAGTGATACAGTTTTGAAAAAAAATATTAAAAATATCTTCCGTAGAATTTCTGTTTTGGGTTTTAATGGCGTGTAAAGGGAATTTTCCTAGCCTTCGAACATGTCGAATAAGCTTTGATTCATGACAATCGATGGTCGGTAAGCAGAGATATGATCAATTGTCTAAAGAAATCACCTGGGCCACTTTGGTTTAATCAATGGTAAAACCACTTGGATGAATAATGAATGGAATTGAACCGGGAACATAGCAGTAGGGTACCCTTGTTAGACAACAATGATTCATTTCAAGTGGTTAAAAGTATTACAAAAAAGGTTAGGTCTTTACAAATATGATTTATTTATTTTATAAATTAATTTATTCAAATGAAATAAAACTATTTGAAAAATAATTATAGTGTTCTCTTTAATGGTCCTTGCGTGATATCCTAACCATTTAATTTATACAAGATATAAGATTGTATGATATTGTAAAAGAGGCCCAACCCGATTTCTAGACGACTTAGTAGATTAGTCATAAATTTGAAACGCAAGTAGTTAAAAAGACCAAATAAAATGATTCTGGTAGCCAAATCGGAACTTAACACGGAGCGTAGAAGATTTTGACATTGCATGATTTTAACATTGGATTAAAAATAAAATTGCGATTGTATAACTTTTTTTGTTACAGTCTGTAGGGGTTAAGAATATTTGTTCATTATTTGTTTGTATGTCGCAACTTGGCGCTGATTTATATAGCTGCTGCCTTGATGTTGCATTGGTTATTAATGTATAATCATTTACTTAATTTGTAATGTTGTGACAATTCAGCCGGTTGGCTGCGATGACTATCAACATTTAATTTTATTTTAAATTGTAAATTATGACGAGTGGGTCCAACAAGCGGACACTTTCCCTCAACATGAGGCATTAGGTGATTTTAATTTATGAACTGCATTATCTTCATCCATGTTTTATCGTAGCTGTAAACAAACAATAAATTTGGTCAAACTGGTTTATTTTATTAAACGAACGTTAAAAAAACCAGTCAAAAATAAATTGACTTCCCTCAAATTATTTTTCAAACCTTGTTTTTGAATTTTTTAGGAACTCTATCGCTCTATAGTCTATAACTTCAAGTACATATTGTAGTTTTATATTTTCAAATATAACATGGCAATGTACGTACATTCAGAAATATGGACAGTAGGCGTCCCAATACAAAGATCGCATTACACACCTTCACAATCTTGTATTTGAAAAATTCGCATTTTCAACAAAAAAAATGACGCCACTTTCAGAAATATAAATTTTAATAAACATGAGTTGAAGAAGGTTATACGATTTGGAAAATGTGATTAAAAGTGTTAAAAATCGTCACTTTCAGGTGTTGTTGGTGTTCGTCCAAACCATGGTTTATATGTCTGAAGGTATCAGTGGCGTAGCCACTGGAAGGTATCATGGTATTCATGGTTCTGCTGATACGATGCAAGGTGTCAGTAGAACCATGAATAGACGTTATTCATAATTGGCGCATTTACGTCAACAAAGGGTGTGAATTCTAACTGAGCATGCTCAGAGCAATTAGTGCGCCGATAAACATTACAATCTCGTACTTTTACTGCAATGTAATGTAATAAACTGTTAACTTCTACATTTTCCTTGATTTCGGTTACCAGCAAACATTTCATTTCAAACTAGTGGAATAGATAGTTTATACGTTCAAGTTTATTTCACGAATGTAATAAGGTCAAATTGATCAGCTCAGAAGTATGTTGTTCAATGAAATTTTTATGATTAGTGCAAAGTTCACCACATTGAAAAAACTACATCACTCTCGTCTCGGCTACATCGCTGGCCTCGTTTACGGCCCTCTTTTGACGTAAATGCGCATTTTATGAATAACGTCTATACCTTGATACTTAGAGATTAAATCATGTTTCAGCGTAAATATGTATCACCAATCTACAACGGCGTTCGCGTTGCCACGGCTGTTTGATCCCACATCATTTGTCAGTTTTATTCTGAGAACACCGTAACGTGTTGGCCCGGTTCTGGTTTTAACTGATTCAAGTACCTGAATATACTGGCCATCTTTTGTAGAAATTTCAGAACATTTGTTGGTGCCATTTCTGAGAAATAGAGCTTTGAATATTATTTTTTACTATAATAGCGCCCTCATCGGCCACATTTCCCATAGAGTTACATGTAACATGTGTGTAAAGTAGAAAATGCCGATAATTTAAAAAGGGGTCGTACAATTTTTCTTGAAATTTTCACCGTATACTCGCATTCATTAGCGCTACTTAAATCAAGTCAAACCTTAACTGGGCCACTATGCAATCTTTTTTTATTCCATAATTTTAATTATGAATCGGATCGTCAAACAGCCGTGTTGCCCGAGTGAAATAAACCAAGCAGACGCGCAGAACGTAAGTTGTATATTGGTGATGCACATAATTATACGCTGAAACATGATAGAATCCATTTTAACAACGACCAAGGATTTGAACGCCATTTCATACAATGCAAATAAATATACCTTATTTTTAACAATTTCATTCAAACTATTTTCAATAGCAATCAAGTTCCTTTTGATTTCAAAAAGTTGATGTAAGCAGCAATCATTCCAAAACAACACACATCGCATGGTGTGGTTCGATCGGCGTGCCGGTTTCCATAGCAGCGTGGCTTATCTCAAATTAACAACGCTTATTACTGTATATAAGGTTAGGGGAGTTGTTGAACTTCAAATAAACCATGGTTAATTTTTTGTGTGTGTCTTTTGTGTTTTTCAGCACCGAGAATGTTTGCCCAAATGCGGCGTCGTTGGTCGTTTCCCCCGGGAATTTTCTTAGCCCGGTTGCATCAATCTGTCCCAAATAGACGTGAAGGAATCCTACTTCTGCAAATTCTCTTTGTGCTGTCCGGTGAGTTCTGGTGATTTATTTTCTATAACAAGTATTAACACTATAAAAATAATGCAACCAATCGATTCTTAGGGCATAGTGTCTTCTCTAATGTTCCGGAAAAACACACCTCAGACCGGTGCATACTTCAAGTCAAAAACTGAAATACTCATGTAGTTCGATAATAGAACTGGAAACCTTAGGGTTTTTAGTACAGTAATTAATGCAGGAGAATGGGACTCGTGCAATGAGAGCGATAATTTCTTTATCTCAAACTAGTCACCTTGATAACGTCAACCAATTTTGAATAACAACTTTATCTGCAATCTACAATCGCATGTAATGCAAGTGAAACCATTTGTTACAGGGCGTCACATTCTCGTTGGAGCGCACACGTGTTATGTCGGACATGAAAAGGACAGTAATATGGTCTGGCAATGGGTTCTACCTTACGAAGATCCTTGCGCATGCACCAGCGTTAGATTCGCCGGCCTGAATACAGAAACCCCTGAACGACCATTTCCACCGGTGTATGTCGATAAACCTCTGATATCCAAAGATATCCAGAAGATTAGAGATCATTATGGATTGCAATGCAAAGGTATGAAGATAGTTATAATGATGTTTTGTCCGTGTTTTTATGACATTACAAAATGAATAATCTATATGGATTAATATGTCGATCAAGTGATTTAAACTCTCTCTGATAGCCAGATATATTTTCTTGAAAAGTACACAAAATTATCAGAAACATTTCTTCAAAATGAGATAAGGTTTTTATTTGTTTCAAACGGAGACCATTTTCACATTTTAAAATTTAATATGGCCTTAATAAATCATAGTATCGTTGTATTTAAATCGATAATAATAACAATAATGATATTTTCTAGGTTTATTTTATTATAAAATTAAATGCATTTTGCTGATTTTGCTGAGTCTTGAAGCAAAGAAATAACACACGAAATGATAATTCCTTTCAGACATAAATGAATGCGCGTCTGACCCTTGTAAGAATGGAGGAGAATGTGTAGACGGTGTCAATTCTTACACCTGTCAGTGTCCAAGTGGATATGCTGGTGAAACTTGTGAAGGTAATTAGAAATACTTGTCAAAACAAGCTGTTTCCGCAAACCATTTTACGTAAGCATTGGTAAGGGATACCAGGATAAATAGTGTTATCAACCTTTTATGGTAATAGGTTATTGAAGTAGCCAATTCTGGTATCAACGAAAAGCCACGGCCCTGATTCTATTAACTATCTCGATTCCCGTTAATGTAAGTGTAGACAAAACTGCCGTGTATACTTTTAAAAAAAAATTATGTTATTAAAATATTATATGCATTTATCTGACGCTTCGAATTTCATTTGGTCAAGTCTTGAAGCAAAGAGATAACACACGAAATGATAATTCTTTTCAGATATCAATGAATGTGCGTCTAACCTTTGTCAGAATGGAGGAGTATGTGTGGACGGTGTCAATTCTTACACCTGCGAGTGTCCAAGTGGATATTCTGGTAAAAATTGTGATGGTTAGTAGAAATAATTGTCAAAACAAACTTTTCCCGCAAATCATTCTACACAAGGGATACCAGGAGAAATATTGTTATCAATCCCTTATGGTAATTGGTTATTGGAGTAGCCAATTATAGTATCACAGACAAGCCATTCTCATGATTCTACTAATTAATCATCGATTCCCGTTAGCGGCGTATTCAAGACTGACGTATATACTTAAATGATTATTTTATTTAAATATCATATACATTTTGCTGACGCTTCTAATTTGATTTTGTCAAGTCTTGAAGCAAAGAGATAACAAACGAAATGATAATTCCTTTCAGACATCAATGAATGTGAGTCCAACCTTTGTCAGAATGGAGGAGAATGTATGGCCGGTGATCTTTTCCAGTGAACGCCCTCATACCTCGAAACAAAATTTGAAACAGATTTTTTTGATTTACATTTTTGATCATAAATCGTAAATACATTCCGAGTTACAGGGCGATACGATTCCTAATTACTTCAAAATCATGGTTTTAGAGTGAAAATAAACTGTCGGGTTAACCCGACAGTTATTACCCCCGGTTATTTCACTCTAAATTCACTCTAAAACCATGATTTTGAGGTAATTAGGAATCGTATCGCTCTGTAATTCTGAATATATTTATTATTTATGATCAGAAATATAAATCTGCAAGAAAATCTGCTTCCAAAAGAAATTCTAGGATTGAGGGCGTCTCCTAAAAATATCACATAATATACCTAAACTTTAGGTATATATATCTTGTCAATTGAGGGCGCTATTTATGTAACGGCGATTTCGTCACAAACTCGTGACCTTTTTTCAGTCGCGATATCGCTCGCGAATTTATTGGCCTCAGTACATACCATGGGCGTATGGATATGACTTTCTTTGCTGGTGTGAATCGCCGCAGTTGTCAAGCTCGCCATCTTGGATTCCGCTGCCCTTTGACCGACGAATGAAAAAAAAAATTGCTGCTGATTATTTTCCCGATTTCCTCTTACAACTACGCAAAGATCGGTAAGTTTTTCACTTGATATTTTGACTTTGAAGTAAATTTTGACATACAAGGGGCGGGAATTTGGGATTGAGACCCAGAAATTTAGAGTTTACGTACGGTTTTGTACTTAAAAAACATCGACATCAAAATAAAATTGGCTGCGCAAAATGTATTGTTGACTTCCCAAAATACCATCTCCGATTTCGAGTAGGACGAAATCACAATTCCATCTTGCCATTTTACCAAAATATACACATCGCTCCAGGACCACGTGGTGCTATTTAACCTTTGTTTTATGATTTATAAACATACATCAGCATGTTTTGAACTGTAAAAATGATGTATTTTATGAAGGTAAGATAAATTAAAAGTATATTTTCCAACAATGTTAGCTCATGATATTTGATCGAAATCCCTAAGAGAGAAAATGGAATGGTCTGGGAGACCAACGTCCGATGAAGCCAAATGGAATATTCCATTATTGAAATAGGGGTGACTGTTTAAATATGATGGGAAAAGTCCAAATTTAAACCCCATTCAATGTTTTTCTGTATGTAAACATTGTAGTAACCATAGTTAAATTATAATTTGACATCAGCTGTCACGCATGGATGCTTCGGCTTTCAAATTTGATTGTTTTTATATTAATTTTATTTAAAAATTCAGCTGTTGTACGTTTTGTAGGTCTAGACTTGGACATATTTTCCCCCAAAAGATCTAGCCATGTGTCGGAGTGCTGGCCAATTTTCAAGTTAGAAAATTGGTCAATTATACTCCAAATTTAATATTCGGATTATAATTGAACGAACACATTGAAGCAACGTTTTGCAGACATTGCGTGAAGCACGCACAACAATTAGCGTGACAATTTTGGGGGCGTTCACCTTTGTACTGCGTGCGTGGTGTTCGTTCAATTTGTAATCGTACTATGGGATGTGCGATTATTTTTTTCATGGGACCGGTACGCACTTCCAGATTTACGCACATTCGCATTCCAATGCGCACATTCGCATTGCAATGCGCATCTACCCATGTTCGCAACTTGCACGTACACATGATTTGATGGAATTATTATTAAATTTATTGATTTTAAAAATGAATACCATATGCATCATAGTTCTCGTTTTCTCATCCATTTTCTTTATCTTTTTCTTTTATTAGATATCAATTATGGACTGGGATCCACGAAAGACGCCATTGATGACATCAGTTGGTTCCAGATCATGTGACTAACCAAATCGTATGTGAAATCATCGGTGCTGTAAAGAAAAAACCTGGTCCACAAGATGCAACTTGGAAAGACATCACAGCCATTTGGTCGACCATGTTTAACACGGCGTACGAGAAAACAATAGTGCGGAACAACATGAATGCTGTTAAAAAGAAAAAGATGGAGCTCAATAAGTATAAGAACCGTGAGCCTAACAATTTGAAAGCTTTCCTTGACGAACTTTATGAACCTCCAATTATCATGGGGAAACGGAAACTCTTCGGACAGAAGGACACAACACTTAAATAATTATGAGACAACTACATGTATGCTTGTGAAGCTCTCCAATTTGATGACATATTAATATATATTTATTTATTCACTGTAGCACTGGATGTTCCAGTTTTTCTTGCCAATCCAGATCCAGATGTAAATATATAAAAAGAAAATAATATGGCTGGTAAATTATAATGTTATAATAATTTATTGTCTCAATAAAATCTTGATGTTATATGATCTTAAGAATAACAAAATTGCCATGTTTTAAATCATATCTCAACACCTGTATTGTTGATCAAAATACAAATGTAATATCTGAATTCCTTGATAAATTTTAGATTAAAATATGGCCCTATACAATTTTCAAGGACAATTTGACAAAAAACTGATCAAAACTGAAAAGTTGGCAGCCATTTTGAATTTTGGTGGCCATTTTGAATGTGTACTAACCATTTTGAATATGTGCACCCATTCTAAATATCAGTGAATGATCTTAAATGTGGCAATTTGTATTTAAATGATTGATTGTAACAATTTAGAAATTAAATGAAGACCTAATAGACGTCGAAAATCCGAACAAGTCGACGCCTTATTGCTTGATCGTCGGAAATTTGGCGGCCATTTTGAATATGTAATTCTAATGAATTCATGGGAAAATATGCTTTCAATCTATACGAGTGTATTGTTCATGTTTCAACACACATTATATTCAAGAGTTGGGTATAATACAGTTAAAGGAAATTAAGTTACAGTAATATGAAATTCATGCATTTCTCCTATACATTCATGTAGCACAGTAAAATGGTCACGACTTATCGGCACAAAATGTGTTACGAAAGGGCTCCATTTCAACGACACCAAAAATGTCATAACTTTTTTTCTATTCACCCTATGAAACTGTGTGACCTATCATTTTAAAGCATTTTTAAAGCTCTTTAATATGATACTACACTCAATTTAGTTTGAATAATTTAAAAAATGTATGATTCTAGCTACCTAAAGGGATACCAGGAGAAATATCGTTATCAATCCCTCATGGTAACTAATAGGTTATTGACTATTCAATTCTGGTATCAGCGACGACCCATGCTCCTGATTCTATTAATTATCTCGATTCCCATTAGTGGCAAAGTCAAAACTGTCATATATAGGCCTACTTAAACGAAAGATTATTTATTAAAATAGCCTATCATACAGATTTTGCTGACGCTTTTAATTTGATTTTGTCAAGTCTTGAATCAAAGAGATAACATATGAAATGATAATTCCTTTCAGATATCAATAAATGTGAGTATAACCCTTGTCACAATGGAGGAGAATGTGTGGCCGGTGAAGTGAAGTCCAAGTGGATATACTGGTAAAAATTGTGAAGGTTAGTTGAAATTAATACTTGTCAAAACAAACGTTTTCCGCAAACCATTTTACTTAAAGGCATATTATGTGATCTTTTGCAGGGGGCGCCCTCTATCCATATTTTTTAGAAAGTAGATTCTCTTTCAGATATACATTTCTGATCATTAATTATAAATACATTCTGAGTTACAGAGCGATACGATTCCTAATTATTTCAAAATCATGGTTTTTATAATAGATTGTCCGCGCGGACAGTTTATTTTCACTGTTTTCACATTAAAAAACATGATTTTGAAATAATTAGGAATCGTATCGCTCTGTAACTTAGAATATATTCATAATTTATGATCAGAAATGTAAATCTGCAAGAAAATCTACTTTCTGAAAAAGACATGGACAGAGGGCGCCCCTGGAAAAGATCACATAATAGGCCTTTAAGGGATAACAGGAGAAATAATGTTATCAATCCCTTATGGTAATAAGTTATCGAACTATTCAATTCTGGTATCAACGAAAAGCCATGCTCCTGATTCTATTAATTATCTCGATTCCCGTTAGTGGCATATTCAAAACTGTCATATATAATTAAACAAAAGATTATTCATTTAAAATAGCGTATCACACAGATTTTGCTGACGCTTCTAATCAAGTCTTGAAGCAAAGAGATAACAAATGAAACGATAATTCCTTTCAGAAATCAATGAATGTGAGTCATACCCTTGTCAGAATGGAGGAGTATGTGTGGCCGGTGAAGGTTCTTACACCTGTCAGTGTCAAAGTGGATATACTGGTAAAAATTGTGAAGGTTAGTTGAAATACTTGTCAAAACAAACGTTTTCCGCAAACCATTTTACTTAGTGATTTTTGATCATAAATTGTAAATACATTCCAAGTTACAGGGCGATACGATTCCTAATTACTTCAAAATCATGGTTTTAGAGTGAAAATAAACTGTCGGGTTAACCCGACAGTTATTTCCCCCGGTTATTTCACTCTAAATTCACTCTAAAACCATGATTTTGAGGTAATTAGGAATCATATCGCTCTGTAACTTTGAATATATTTATGATTTATGATCAGAAATATAAATCTGCAAGAAAATCTGCGTCTTAAAGAAATTCTAGGATTGAGGGCGTCTCCTGGAAAATATCACATAATATACCTATAAGGGATACCAGGAGAAATATCGTTATCAATCCCTTATGGTAACTAATAGGTTATTGAACTAGTCAGTTCTGGTATCAACGACGACCCATGCTCCTGATTCTATTAATTATCTCGATTCACATTAGTGGCAAAGTCAAAACTGTCATATATACTTAAACGAAAGATTATATTTTAAAATAGCCTATCATACAGATTTTGCTGACGCTTTTAATTTGATTTTGTCAAGTCTTGAATCAAAGAGATAACATATAAAATGATAATTCTTTTCAGACATCAATGAATGTGAGTCTGACCCATGTCAGAATGGAGGAGAATGTGTGGACGGTGTCAATTCTTACACCTGCGAGTGTCCAAGTGGATATATTGTGAAACTTGTGAAGGTTAGTAGAAATACTTGTCAAAACGAACGTTTTCCGCAAACCATTTTACGTAAGGGATACCAGGAGAAATATTGTTATTTTCAAAATTTATGTTAAAATCTCTTATGGTGATAGGTTATTAAGCAGCCAATTTTGATATCAACGAAAAGCCATGATCCTGATTCTATTAATTATCTCGATTCCAGTTATAGTTGTAGTAAAAAATAACGTGTACAGGGTGTCCCTAAAAAGGGTGCACGTGTTTCCCCAACTTGTTGACCATGAAGTTCTAACATTTTGTGTAAGATGTTTACACATATTGAAAGACTAAACACTTGGCTTTCAGATGCTGCTTTTTTCACCTGATTCAAATTTGTCAATCTTGAAATATGAACAATTAACTAGAGCCACTTTACGGTTTCAAAGGTTTACTACAAAGATACAACTTCCATTTGTACGATTGCCCTTCACCAGTGTTATGCAAAATATTATTTTTGTATTGAGATGGAATAGGTTTGAATAAAGAATGAGTGCCTGTGTATCCAAGCAGAACTGAATAAAAAGATGTTTGTTACATGATTCGAACCAGTACTTTTGACGAGGTTTTACCAAATGTTTATTGAGCCTACATTTTCAAAACAAGACAAACGTCCATATGGCGGGGTGCGGCCTCAATTTTTATTAGAAGAGAGGGTGTTCATGGTATTAAAATATCATCAAACGAGAAGTCCAGCGGAAGTCACCAGAGAGTTTGCAATTCATTTCCCAAACACTCACGTACCATCTAGAAATACACCTACAAAGGAATATTGGAAATACTTGGTAAATGGTACAAGCACCAATATGAATAAAGAACATTCTAGAAGACTAAAGACATGAAAAGTGGCAGGACACCGTAACACATTGATAACGTGCGGCGTTCACTTCAGAGGGATCCCACCCAATAACTGCTTGTAGAAATTCCTTATCACATTCTTGTTTCTCAGTCTCTTTAAAACAATTCTGGTGAAATGCCCAACCCAAAGTTCAAGACGATTGATGCCAATGGATAAACCAATGATAGTATCGTGTTGACGCTCATAATTATTCTTTCTGTAAAAGTCGATTTTGGGCAGTTTTGATAAACTGGGTATATCTCACGATTCAAAAATTCAGATGAAATAAACGGCATCTGAAAGCTAATTGTTCACCTTTCCGTGTGTATAAACATATTACACCAAACTTTAGGACGTCAAGGTAAATAAGTTACGCAAACATGTGCACCTTTTTTTAGGGACACCCTGTATACTTAAATAATATATATGCATTTTATGACTCTCTTAATTTAATTTTGTCAATTTTTGCAGCAAAGAGATAACACACGAAATTATATTTCCTTTCAGACATCAATGAATGTGAGTCTGACCCTTGTCACAATGGAGGAGAATGTGTAGACGGTGTCAATTCTTACACCTGCGAGTGTCCAAGTGGATATACTGGTGAAACTTGTGAAGGTTAGTAGAAATACTTGTCAAAACAAACGTTTTCCGCAAACCGTTTTAAGTGAAGTATGCCGAAAGAAATATTGTTACCAAAGATGCGTATGGTAATAAGTTAGAGACCAATGACTATACTTTTGGTATCAACAAAAAGCCATGCTTCTGATTTGTTTTCTCACTTCCATTAGTGGCGCTGTCAATTTGATTGATTTAAATGTATAATATGATTATGCATGATAATTCTTTTCAAATATTAATGAATGTGCGTCTGGTCTGTGTCAGAATGGAGGAGAATATTTGGACGGTATCAATTCTTACGCATGTGAGTGTCCAAGTGGATATGCTGGCGAAACTTGTGAAATGAGGGAGTATATTTCTTTGTCAAAGCAAACCTTTTCCGCAAACCATTTTGCCAAAAAGGTGCGGACGGTTTAGGTTCTTACACCTGTCTGTGTCTGAGTGGATTTTGCTGGTAAATATTGTGAAACAGCTAAGTATTGACGGCAAAGCATAAAAGAGCAGAAATGGTGTTATTTCCGTTTTGTTTCAGAGTCAATTATATACACTTAGAAATTATAGAAGTAATGCAAATCTGATTGAAGGGGTGAAAGCTAATAACCTACAAGCAATAATAACATACATAGACTTCAGGAAAGCCTTTGATACCATCCATCGTGGCAAAATGCTAAGAATTCTGCACGCTTATGGCATACCAGGACAGATCGTCGATGCTGTTGGAGACATGTACGAGGGAACTATGGCTAAAGTGATTTCTCCAGATGGAGAAACAGATCTGTTCGAAATCTTAGCTGGTGTACTTCAGGGTGACACCCTTGCCCCCATATCTGTTTGTTATTGTACTAGACTTCGCCCTGAGAATGGCTATAACAGGAAAGGAAGAAGAGCTTGGATTCCACCTTGAAAAGCGAAGAAGCAGAAGGATTGGACCTGTAGCAGTGACAGACTTTGACTTTGCAGACGATATTGCCCTGCTGTCTGAAGAACTACACCAGGCACAAGATCTGCTTCAGAGGGTCGAGACATCAGTGGCTAAAGTTGGCTTGTCTATGAATGCAAAGAAGACAAAGTTCAAGGCATACAACCAAACAAGTGCTGTGGAAATCAGAACAAATGATGGAACCAAACTAGATGAAGTAAACGATTTCAAATACCTAGGTGCCTGGATGTCAAGCACTGGAACGGATATCAAGCAACGCAAGGCAGCAGCTTGGAGAGCCTGTGGGAAGCTGAACAGGATCTGGAAATCCACCCTACCAAGAAAATTCAAACTTCGCCTGTTCGCAGCAACTGTTGAATCTGTGTTACTATATGGCTGTGAGGCATGGACCACCACCCCTAAGCTAGCAAAGCAACTTGACGGCTGTTATACTCGTATGCTGAGGGCTGTCCTCAACATTCACTGGAAGCAACATACAACTAACACAGAGCTGTATGGAGATCTCCCCAAAATCACCCAAAAGATCAGGGAGAGAAGGACAAGATTCTCAGGCCACTGCTTTAGGAGTCAAGAATGTGTGTCAAAGCTGGTTCACTGGATACCAAAGCATGGGAGAAGGAAACCTGGAAGACCTGCCCTAACTTACATCGATGTGCTTAAACAGGACACTGGATTGGATGTAGGAGACTTAAAGACAGCAATGCAGGACAGGAAAGTGTGGAGAGCCATTGTAGATCGAGAACACAACTCGAATTAAGCAAGTAAGCAAGTCTGACTCTAGCTCGTCAGTGTCTTTGAAGGTATTCTATTAATAGTGACAATTGATTGTGAAATGAGCGATTGTCAACCAACAACAATTGAATAACACGAACTGAGGTGTTATGTTTTACAAATGGAAAGCTAAGCCTGCTACTCTTGGTCATCGTAGTTATAATTATAATTATAAATGGATTAAATATTTGCTGATATCAATGCCGAGTTATTTTCGTAAATAACGGCCCATTTGAACATTGCTAGTGACGATTTGGTAAAATATCAGCTTCCGAGCTCAATCTTATATCAAAAGAACTATAGCGAGTTTACTTTATCTGCCTTCTTACCTCAGTAAACATGCATTTCCTTTGTTGTTCAGTAATACTAAAATAACGTCTTGATTTTGCAACAAAAAAACATTTGAACACCTGTATAATATACCATTTGAAACTAAAGACAAAGGGGACCATGTTTTTTTCTTTTGAATACTCATATGTACTTATATGTACTTATATGTACTTATATGTACTTTAATTCTTTAACATCCAACTTATCATACGATGTTCAAAGTCAGAAAAGTGCAAGAGCAAAATGCTGCATTTTTATTGCATTTATCCATTTGCTCACCCTTTATATTTTCTACAAACCGTGTATGATGACCTTGATATTGACAAAATGAGATGTAACATATTATATGTTTTCTGAAAACGTATACTTTCTCCCATACTCCCATATTTATATACTTTTAAGAATAGAAATATTTGAAGCAAACCCTCCCATGATTGTTCCAGCATTAGCATGTGTCACAGAAAGGGGTCCCAAACGTGGCACATGACCCATTATGCTACAAAGCCCGCGTAGCAGCGCTATAAATTGGTGCCCTAAAAACCGGCACCAAATATAAATATTCGCCTTCCATCAAAGCTGGTTGCTATATGACATAATTATCGTGTGCAACCAACCGGCTGTATTGCAACGCCCATTGAGTAGTTGAAACGCATAAGCGTGGATGTAATTTGCAACATAATGGAAACTCACCCATGCTGTTAGCAAGTAATACCGCTCGTACACGCCCCGAATTTAAATATACAACCAGGCAATCCTCTCGTAGTAATTGATAACAATAGGTTTACCAGACCGAATTAATAGCGCTCCTAAGCGGGCAATTTATGTCATTTTTTGACCGTCATAGACAAATACTTTCTTCATTTTTGTAATACTCTCCTGATTTTTTACATCCAGATCAGAGACGTCTTGTTTTCAAAGCAGTTTCAGGCAAACATGGGAGAAGTAACAATACAGGTCCGTACCAGATATACGCCAATTCAGGTGGTCTAAATGAAGATTTCGCCCAGGCCAAACAGCTTGATGTCAGATTCCCGGTCCACTACAAGAGCGCTGATATCGATGAATGGCAAACCCTCAATGTTCAAGAAGTTAGTACTTTGAATGTTCAAGAATTGTATACTTCTAGAGGGTACAATTTTAAAGTAAAACCTTCATCCGATATTATATCAGTGAAGGTGGTATAAACGATGATATAGCCCAGATCTAACACTTACAATTCTTTTTCCTGGGTCACTACACGAAAGCAGGTATTGGCAATTTGCCAATGCGAAAGGTTCAACAGTATGCACATCTATGAATTGTAGTTATTATTTGTGTTAACATTTTGGAAATGAAATGATAGAATTAGTTTCACTGACTCATCGATTTTGTCTCCAATTTAGATAGTGACCATTAACGAGGGACTACTTGGTCACACTTATACAATACCCACACTGATATTCAATATAAAAATGTAATCCTAATCGGATACTCTCGGATGTTTGACATCTGTGTATTCAAAGTATTAGGGATTTAATAATGACATCAATTCTTGCTTGGTATGCCAGGAACATTATAAACAACGGTTGATATGGTTTGGACCCAAGGCATTACACACAATGTCTTGGTTGGACCATGGCAGGTAGTGGTTGGACAAACTACAACACTGACCCATTCTTCCAGTCTGGATTTAAGCTTTCCAAAGTAACAGGATTCTAGATCCATGTAATACTAGGTTATTGATAGCGAGCTTTAACTATTAACCTCTTGACCAGTGAGTGCGTTTGTAATCGTTATTGATTGCTTCATTAATGACGAAAACCTTCAAAATTGGGCGATTTCATACCTCACATGACTACGCTACTCGGGATTGCATGATCCAAATTGTTTGGGTTGTTGTTGTTGTTTGAAATTAACATTTTTTCCGCTTATGGAAGCACCATTTAAGGCCATTTTTCAAAATACATAATCTCTGAGATTCGTAATTAAGGTCATAAATTATCCCAATTTTATCAGTATTATTACTTTGTGTGTTTATAGGTGCACTTGGTATTGTATGATGCTAGGGGTGTCGAGTTATTTAAAATGACATTTGACGGGATAGACTCAACCAAATATAACTGGATGTCTTTAGATCGCCTGGTGTAGTCATGTGATAATACCCACACTTCTCAATATAAAAATCTAATCCCATTGATGTGGGGGCTACTATACTCTCGGATGTTTGACATATGTGTATTCAAAGTATTAGGGATTTAATAATGACTTCAATTCTTGCTTGGTATGCCAGGAACATATAAACAAAGGTTGATATTGTTCGTACCAAGGCATTACACACAATGCCTTCGTTAGACGAACTACAACACTGACCCATAATTCCCGTCTGGATTCAAGCATTCCCCTTCCAAAGTCAGAGGCTTCTAGATATTATAGGTTATTGATAGTGAGCTTTACTATAAACCTCTTGACCAGATGAGTGCGTTTGTATATCGTTGTTGATTGTTTCATAAATGAAGAAAACCTTCAAAATCCGGCTATTTCATACCTAACATGATTACGCTACTTGGGATTACATGATCCAAATTGTTTTGGTTGTTGTTGTAATAGTTGTTTGAAATTAGTTTTTCTCCTCTTATGGAAGCACCATTTAAAGCCATTTTTCAAAATACATAATCTCTAAGTGAAATTCGTAATTAAGGTCGTACAGGGGCGGACTGGGACCTGAAAGCGGCCGTGGCAAAATTATTAAAGCGGCCCTTTTTGACCATGTCAGGCAGAAGTATGTCGTCCCGGTAGTAAATTTTCGTAAAAGGTTGCCCCAATTTTTCACAGTCACACATTTTCGCTCGGCCACAAAAATTTGAGTAACCGGCCCTGAGAGGCCCAAAACCGAGCGGCCCATGTGGCGATCGCCACAACGCCACAGTGGCCAGTCCGCCCCTGAGGTCGTACATAATCCCAATGTTATCAGTATCATTACTTTGTGTATTTATAGGTGCAGTTGGTATTGAACAATGCTACTATAGGTGTCGAGTTATTTAAAATGACGTTTGACGGGAGAGACTCCACCAAATACAACTGGATGTCTTTAGATCGACTCACGTATTCCCAATACACCGACATCAGGACTGAAACAATTTCTCACTTCTCTATAAGAGACTGGTGTTGTGAACGCTGGTTTTTTATCGACAGAATCGATGGAGGCGGTTGTGATACAGACGCTGGTTGGCTTGGTGTGGTCCAAGGCTCAGATTGTGATTACGAAACACGACAAGGGTACAAACCAGTGTTTCTATACAGTAAACTGGACACAATTGCAGCTTGGAACACCGTTAAAGGTAACTAAGTGGTTCAACAAAACAAAGTATACCACTTTGTTTATGTCATTTTGAGTAACATTCACATTTCTTTTGACCAAACAGGCTAGATAGGCATTTAGACGAATCTTTTAGGCATAATTTGATACCAAATTTGCCCCTAACAACAAAGATAAACCATGATTAGCACCATTTAAAGAGAAAAAAAAATCCTATTTTCAAAAGTCTCATTTCCAATACACAGCACGAGAAGAAACGACCAATTGGGGTATCTCTGTGTGTGTATAGCCAGGATTGACGGGGCTATCGATCGCACAGTGCAAAATGCGTTGGGTCGTACGACATTGTGTGTGTTAACAATTGGTCCTTTTTCTCGTGCTGTGTATTGGAAATGAGACTTTTGAAAATAGGAAATTATTCTTTAAATGGTGCTAATCATGGTTTATCTTTGTTGTTAGGAGGCAAATCTGGTATCAAATTATGCCTAAAAGATTCATCTAAATGCTTATCTCAATCTTTTTTTAAATATTACTCAAAATGACATAAACAAAGTGGTATACTTTCTTTTGTTGAACCCTTTATCAAATTCTATTGGGAATTCTGCATGATCTTCTAAATTAATTAATCGAACGTTGACTTAGTCATATTATACAATATGTCAATAAGGTATGGTTTGTTAAATTCTCATTATATTTTTTAAAATAAATCTCATTCCAACCTCAAGCGGCCCCCAGTTAAAATTGATTTGAGTACCCCAGTAACAACATATTCGAATTTATTCATAAAGTGTGCGTAACATTTGATAAAAAGTGATATTCTCATACAAAACCTTGATTATTTTGATTTCAGATGTTGGAGAGGCGGATATATTTGCCATATATATCATAACTGCACAAATGGGTA